>JBCFYV010011172.1:35902061-36502061 GCA_039000515.1 Timema cristinae | reverse complement strand
GAGCAACTAGTAACTACTTTTAGAAGTAGTAAATATCCGATTATTACCGATTATTACAGACTCTTTACTACTTCTCAAAATCATTCGAATGATTCTTTCGATTCATTCGATTATTTTTCAAAGAATCGAATGATTATTCTATTTTTAAAATCATTCGATTATGCCCATCACTACCTTCTACTAAGCGATGTCTGTGGAGGAACGCGTGAAGTCATCCGTTCAACGACTGCAGTGCCGCCAAGATGTATTGATACTGCAAGCGGAAATAATGTGAACTAAAAGTAAAAGAAAGAGGGATATATGTAACACTTTAAGTAACCAGCTCACTGACTGCAGCGCCGTCCATATGTCTTGATAATGCAAGCGGAAATAATGTGAACTAAAAGTAAAAGAAATAGGGATATATGTAACACTTTAAGTAACCATCTCACCGAATGCAGCACCTGACTGCGGGAGGCAAAGTTAACTGGATCGAGATATACCTAAGCGAGCAGCCAACCATGGAAGAAAGATATAGATTTATCGAAAGCAAGACAAGGAGGCTTGGATTGAAGAGCTAATCTTGGCGACGATAAATCACTCATTCATTCACCTGTGATCTAGTCCACTTTTACCCCTAAGGCCAGTCGGGTATTAACTTGGCGTTATGTCACAGTGACGTGACTGTGGGGTTCTGAGCTGAAAAATATCACGATCATGCCTTAACGCTAGAACGCATCAAGTACAGAGTCACTACTGTAGGAGAACACGATTTTTGATACTAGACGAGAAAATAAGGAAAACTTTTTGATCCAAATGGCTCAAATAATTTGTTTTTGTTGAAGATCCCACTAATCACATTTTCTCATGAAGTATCTAATATTAAAGCTTGAAAACTACATATAATCAACTTACGATCAGGCATTTCCATTCTTAAACAAGATACGATCATTTTGCCGCTTACTGTTATAAGGAGATCCCAGGCTGTGTGTAATAACTATGATCTAAAAAAAAACAAAAAAAAACCTTATACAAATTAACAAATATAGATGTATTTATTTGATTAAAATTTAAATTTACTCAAATGTAAGCAAATTTAGGGTATTTTCAATTTTTTTAACAATTATTATTTGTATACCAATTTTACTCAACTGTAAGCCCATTTAAAGTATTTTCAAAGTGTTTTTATCACTTATTATTTGTATAGCAATCTTCCTAATGTCCTCATATTCGAGTGGTTTAAAAGGATACAAATATGTCTAACTTAACATAATTAATTTCTTAATAGCCAGATAATTTCGTTTTTGGTGCTATGGTCGGACGTTTGATGTTAAATGTTGTTTGTATACCACGTTTTACTACCCATTCGGTTATCCGCTTATTTACGCTATTGGGGTAAGGACAAGAAGGCAGAAATTAATACACCCTTTCAATTCAACATAAAACCAGACAATGCGAGACTTAAGTATTTGTCCACGCTGGTATGGAGGGCTATGAGTGTTGTGAATATAATACTAGAGTTGTAGAACTTTAATATTTCAACTCAAAACGAATCAGGATAAATTATATGAAATGTTCTAAAAGCTGAATTCAAGTTCAAATTTTTGTTTGCGAATCATCTTAAGCTCAATTTTATTATGCTTATTTATAAAGTTTTATACAGATTTTTTTTGGGCTTAATTGTTGTAATATTTTTTTGATAAATTAAGCTAAATAACACGTAGTTCATTCACTTCAGATTTTTTCATGTAAATATTAATTTGTAATGTACACTTTATTTTCCCTGAGAGTTAGAAGTATTTTTTTTTACGGTTTACACTATGGCCCTATCTTATTTTTTTTTGACGGTTTACACTATGGCCCTATCTTATAATCTACACCATCGTGGCAAATGAAATGTAAGCTTAATAGCTTTCAGGGTAAACGGAGTGTAAGTAACCGTTCAAATAGACAATAAACGAACATAAATGGATATTTTAGCTATTCATAGTCAACCTCGGTGGTATTGGGGTAAAATACCTCGCTCGAGGACCCGATGTTCGTGGGTTCAAACCCAGCTGGAATCAACGGATTTTTCTTGAACAGTAAAAATCCGTAGCACAACTTCCTTCGAAGGGGAATTAAAGCCGTTGGTCCTTTGTCGATTGTGGCATGTAAAATAAACATGGAAGGTATGTAAAACTAACTTTCCCAGCAAAATTGGTAGACCCTTTCGCGCTTTCTAATAGAAATTATCGTGTGATGATATAATAGGTCGGGTCAGAAAGTGCACGTTAAATACGGTACCTCAAAATAAAGAAGATATTAATACCTTATATTGGCAAAGCTGGAAATATTTTCCGAAACTATGTGGAAGCTGATTTTTATTTTATTTTTCAAAATAAAGTCGAAAATTTTGAAGCTTCACACACTTCTATAGCGTATGTAAAATTAAATACATTTCCTTATGTTCCTTATTGGAATCCAGGAAACTTGGATTAGAAACAACATTTATGTAACCTTGCAAATAAAAATAAATGAGTTGATTGTTGCAATTATGGATCCAAGTTATCGCGCTAAGATAATATATATTCAATTTTTTTATATTGGTGACCTGGTGGTCTAGGGGTAAGGTGTCAGACTTCTGTGCTGGCGGCCGGGGTTCAATCCTCGGTCCCGGCACAGATTTATCTGATTACCAAACCCTTCCTTCACCTCTGACAAGACATCTTGTGAATGTGGGGAATGCCAGGCCTCCACCGTGGTTCGGATTCCACGTTAAACTGTAGGTCTTCCATTTCATCTCACAATCACCCTACCATTACACATTAGCGTAAGTGCGTACAACCGAATGGGTAGTAAGACGCGGTGCTAATAGTAATAAAACTTTTTATTAGTAAAAGTTCTATTGAATGAGGTCTCACTCGCGTTTCTAATTAAAGGTTTACTCGTCAAATGGCTATCAACTTTCATATATATTTGAGCTTTTCTCGTTTAATTTTAATCGAAACTTAGCCTATAGTGACCCCTTTCACACTATGGTGAGAACTTTAAACAACCCCTATTCCAGCTCTCCACCTATTTGTTGCACCATAAAACTTAAGTAAGAATTCAGCATTATTTGTAAGCAAAGATACATCTTTTATTTACCACATTAAAACTATACACAAATAGAGTTTTCCATTGAGATATCAACAAATAATGATTGCACATTTAAGACTGCGCACACAACTGAAAAGTAGGAAAGTCGATAAGAAAATCGAGTTTGTATCGGAAGATACTATTTCTGCCAACATTCTGGAAAATTAACCTTTAAAATGAGGTTTTTTCAAATAGGCTCTGACGTTTTCTTGTAATTTCAATTACCATAAACGGGCTTCTCAAATAATTATATATTACTAACAGAAGTACTCGGCGTTGCCCTGGGTATACCACGCAATGGTAATGCTTCTCTCTACTTCAAGCAAACATTATAAAATATACTATTTATTTGATTTCTTCCAAATCAGTTTTTAATTAATTAAGAAATATAAACTTAAAATTTTAAAATTCATGCTTCGAGGTGAATATGTTCGTGCAAAAGAGCTACTAACGATTAAATTTCATACCTATATGTTCAATAGATATCGCGCAATGCTCATGACAACACACAAACTCTTCACTTTATATAATATATATATATACCAGTGGCAAACATTCAAAGATAAAGAAATATAAGAAGGAAAGGCTACAGTGCAAACAAAATGATATATTTTAAACCTACTATCAATGGTTTGTTTGATATATTGCCGCAATCTCTCCAGTTGTTACACCATAGCACTAAAGTAAGAGTTGAGCTGGTATTATTACTTACCAAAAGAGAAATACTGTATTTTATTTACAGATATATAACCTACACAAATTAAAGTTTCCATGACGATGTAAACAAATAATAAAAAGTTGGAAATTCGCTGAGAAAATAGGATTTTTGTTGGAAACTACTATGTTTATCGACATCCTGGACCCCTAGCTTATAAAATGAGTGGTCGTTTGTCAAAGTCTTTCGTTATTTATACTATCGGAAAGGGTATTATCTAATTATTATATAAGATAACAAATTGAACACTTCACAACTCTTCATTTATATAAAAATAACTGTCTTTAGACCCTTTTCGTTGACCGAATGATCTAAGGCAATATACTTGACTACCGATGATGGAGAGTTCGTGGTTCAATACCTGTCGGGTGTACAGAGGGTGTTTATTCCTAAACATTTTCATACTATCTCACCACATAAATACGAGTACACTTCCTCTAAATTAAACCTTCCTAGTCCCCAACACATTGGTGTAATTAGTGTTATTATTATAAGGGTTTATAGTCCCGCCGAAACAATAAGGTCATTAGTATTATATTGCGTGTCTGGGTTAGATCATCCTTGGCCAAGATTGTGGTAAGGTTAGCCAGTACTAATGTACTATTGTCCAGGGGAAGCCTGAATGTACTAATCGTATTTACCTTCCATGTACCGATGATATGAGGTGGTGATGGTGATAGGGGGTATGAGGGCGTGGGACCAGTATGACACACTTAAACCTAATCAACCAAACCCTAGTGACCGTTGGGGCAATTCTCCTTTCGGGAAGAATACCCCTGGTACCAGCCGGGAATCGAACCCGGGACCTCTAGACTCGTAGCTAGGTGCACTGACCATAAGGCTGGTTAGGTCTTTGGTTCTTAAACGTATAGCTCGGACGGGTAGTAAGACGTGGTGCTAAAATAACCTACTTTTAGTCGCGTTCCCGTGAAGTTAATCGAACTGATCCATTCCAAAAAAGGAGGGGGAAGGAGGGGTGATAGGTAAAAAGGGTTAACGTCCCCCACGTCCAGAGGTTCCGGGTAGTGATTGTTCTGGAAACTTTCCAGAATCTTTCAATCAAGTCCGCGAACGTTGATGCAGATTAAAATAAAAAATACCACACACATTTAAATCTCGAATAACGTACGGATGAATATTTTTCCGTGACAGGACGGACAGGATTTTCGCGTGGGACTACGTCTAATCCCGTGATCTTCAGTTTATATTTAAACTGCTATACCACGTGGTACAGAGTCACTTAAGGGGGAAATACCCTTCTCTCCTAAAAGGCTAGATTTAAAAAGAAAAGTTTAACACCTTTTTTTGATTACCCCACTCTTCTTAACCATTCCGGCTATACGCTTTTAATTTCACTGATTTAGTAGGGTTGAGGATGGTATAATATAGTAAAAATGTGCCTGCAATTGCATGGGGGAGAATTTAAAATTATTAATAAAAAACACCCTTCAGTACACCCGTATTGGATTCGAACCCCGAACCTCCACATCACCGGAAAATCAGACTAAATAATCTTGACATTTAGTCCGGGTGCCTACCGGCGCGGTATCAAAGTTACTGAAGGCCCTATTTTAAATGGTGAGAATGGGGAAGGTAGTTTTTTTTAATAAGTCATTGTAAAAATATAAGTTTCCCGCTATACGAAGCAGGATGAGGCACATAAGACTCGGACGGTTGACCAGCACCGTGGAGAAGTGCCGGTCTCGTGTTGTCTGATTTGCCGATGACAGGTTACACTATTTACGTTAGAAAAGGTGGTAAGCGACAGCTATCAGATGGTTCATTTTTGAAAACATTGTTTGAAAGTAATAAGGTTAACCCATTCAAAAATAATTATTATTAGCTTAGTAATATTGTATTATCATTGATCATGTTTTAAAAGCTAACATTTCTTTTAAAGCCTAAACTATAACTCTCTCCACGCACAATACTTTGAACTCTTGCCTGTTGGTGCCAGTAAAATAAAGAAGAGTGTTAAAGCATAAATAATTGCTTGTAAATATTTGTTAATTAAATCCAATCAAAAGTATTCTAGCATTTGTTTTACAACATTTACCCTTCTATCCTTTTTACCCATTTTGCTCTTTTTGAACTTTTCACACCCTTTTTAACCTTTCAAGGAACATTATTCTTTATGCCCTTTTCACCAATGTTCTCAATTGTGCCCTTTTCCCCCTTTTAAGATTTTTGACATTTTGGTTATGTTTGAACATTTTTGGCATTTTTGTCTTTTTGGTCTTATCGCAATTCATGATTATATTTACTTTTTTAAAAGTTTTGGTTCTTTTTTGCACTTTTGACCTCTTTTTACATTAATTATCCGGCTTAGTCCAGGAGAAATGTTTTAGGGTCGAAAGTATAATTAAAAAAACCAAGCGCGTAGGGTAGGTAATGGGTCAATATTCTGTTGTCTTCCTTAAAAAAATAATTATTTTAAAATGAAGATACTATTACCTTCACACAAATCTCACTGTTTTAAAACCAGAATTAAGAATAACACATTTCCACCAGATTTCTAATTTACCGTTTGATCTTTATTTTATTATAATAGTATAGTAATATATAATAATAATAATAATAATAATAATATAATATAATAATAATAATTATTATATTATTATTATTATTATTATTATTATTATATTATTATTATTATTATTATTAGCACCGCATCTTACTATACGTTCGGGTTATACGTACTTACGCTAATGTGTAATGGTAGGGTGATTGTGAGATGAAATGGAGGATCTACAGTTTAACGTGGGATCCGAACCACGGTGGAGGCTTGGCATTCCCCACATTCACAAAATGTGATTAATACACGTCTTGTCAGAGGTGAAGGAAGGGTTTGGCAATCAAATAAATCTGTGCCGGGACCGAGGATTGAACCCCGGACCCCCAATACAGAAGTCCAACACCTTAACCCTAAACTGCCAGATCACCCGATCATTAAATAGAAACGGATCAGCTCATTATTTAACGGTCAATTAATCAGTCGGTAAGTAAGATACACTATTCAGCTACAACTGGGAAAAGATTCCGAAACGTAGTTTTTCAACGTTCTTCACTACTTGACAACCGCGAGATCGAGATCGATATAATAGTTTTTTGATTTTAAAATAATTTTTTTTTTTTCAATTAAGCTGTATTAAAAAAAAGAATCAGATAGCGTAAGATTTTGGCAAAAATCATAATTAAAAAGATATAATAAAAAAACTTGGCTAAGTATAGGAAGAAACGAAAGCAGTAGCAAAACAACCGATAGAGTGACGACAAATATATTATTATTACTATATGTTAAAAATAATTGTTTAATTGGTTTCAATTCCACAGTTTTATAATTTATGATATCACAAATCTTACTACAATATGACGCCTTGTTCGAGCTGTTCTATCTACCTATGGGGGGTCCTTAAATTACGTAAGGCTTTTTTTTACATCATTTTTGACCCCCAAACGTATTTGATTGTAAGATTCTTCGCCCCCTTTATGTAATTTCCTACGATTTGGTAATTTAGATTATTGATCACTTGATTATTTTTATATTTTCTAAATCTAAAAGTCAGTTGTCATGTAAATTGTAATTAACTATCTTTGTGCAAAACCGAGTCGATTATTACGTAAAACAGTGAAAATTATGATTAAATGGCTAGTCAACTAATGAAAACGAAACATTTATATTTTTCAAAGATTATTTCACCATAAAATTAAAAAACAGGTGACCTGGTGTCTAGGGGTAAGGTGTCAGACTTCATGCTGGCGCCAGGTTCAATCCTCGTCCCGCCAGATTATCTGATTCCAAACCCTTCTTCACCTCTGACAAGACATCTTGTGAATGTGGATGCAGGCACCACCGTGGTTCGATTCCACTTAAACTGTAGCCTTAATTCATCTCACAATCACCCTACCATACACATTAGCGTAATTGCGTATAACCCGAACGGTAGTAAGACGCGGTGCTAATAATAATAAATAATAATAATAATAATAATAATAATATTAAAAAAACCTTACGTAAGATGTATTCTAAAATCCTCCCTCTCTTAATAAAACACAATAAATTACTCAACTCCCCTTCTTCCCAAAACCCTTACGTAATTTAAGGACAACCCACTTCGGTGACCACGTGGTCTAACGCTTTACTTTCATGTTAAACTAGACCACCGAAGACAGGGAGATTGAGGCTCGATCCCGGTCGGGTGCACTGAGGAGGGTTTTCCCTAAATTATTTTCCACTCTCCCTCCGCGCAAATGAGGGTGCATTTCCTCTCAATTAAACCTTACCAATCCTTGGATCATTAGTTTAGCTAGTACATAGGCGTATAATCTGCACGGGTAGTAAGATGCGGTGCTAAAGAATAATAAAAATCAAGGACGGCCGCCAAGTCGCGCGTTATTCGCGGTGTAAGTCTGGCTCTTAGACGCTTGTTCCGTCCTCCCAGTCTCACATGCTCCTAGTCTGAATCCAACGATAAACACTGACGATCATCGTCAAAAGTTCATTGACATGGCAATGACATTGTACAAAGTGCACTCACTGCAGCAAGCTCTTAGATAGAGGATGAACAAAAACTGAGCCATCCGAGTTTTCAGCAAGACGTTTCTTCCTTCCTCACTACCTCACCTCCTTATACCTCGCTGTCCGAACTTATTTTTCCTCGTGTTCCACGTCTTACTATAAGAATATCCGAATATGTGCAAAAATGGGGCAGAAATGAGGTAGGTAGAATTTAGAGAAATGTACCCTCATTGGCGTAAAAGAAGATTTTTTTTATAGCCCTGCGTCTTACAACCCGTTCGGGTTATACGCTTATCTATTATTATTATTATTAGCACCGCGTCTTACTACCCGTTCGGGTTATACGCACTTACGCTAATGTGTAATGGTAGGGTGATTGGGAGATGAAATGAAGGACCTACAGTTTAACGTGGAATCCGAACCATGGTGGAGGCCTGGTATTCCCCACATTCACAAGATGTCTTGTCAGAGGTGAAGGAAGGGTTTGGTAATCAGATAAATCTGTGCCGGGACCGAGGATTGAACCCCGGCCGCCAGCTCAGAAGTCTGACACCTTACCCCTAGACCACCAGGTCACCGCGTAGCTTATGTATTAATTACGCTAATGGTTCCTAGAGATTAGGAAGGATATATTTATATGAAGTGTACCCACATTTGCATTAAGAGAGTGGGGAAAACAATTCTGGATAAATCACCCTCAGTACATTCCACCAAGATTGAAAACCTTGATCTCCCCGTCATCGACAGTCTTCGAGAGTAGCGCGTTAGACCATGCGACCACCGAAGCGGGTCAATATTAAATTGTTTAGGAAAATTACCTTTTTAGTACATCCAGCAAAGATTAGAACCCCTACTTCCATATTAACTGATACCGAGTAAAATTAAAGTATTTTAAAGATTTAAGATAGTATTTATAGTCTAGTCTCGGCAGTTAACCAATATCACACTACACGGAAAATACTGTACTGGCGGCCGGGGTTCAATCCTCGGTCCCGGCACAGATTTATCTGATTTCCAAACCCTTCCTTCACCTCTGACAAGACATCTTGTGAATGTGTGGAATGCCAGGCCGCCACCGTGGTTCGGATTCCACGTTAAACTGTAGGTCCTTCATTTCATCTTACAATCACCCTACCATTACACATTAGCGTAAGTGCGTATAACCCGAACGGGTAGTAAGACGCGGTGCTATAAATAATACACGAAAAATAAGTAGTTGAGGTCTAATGGGGAAGTATCTGACACCTGAATATTGAGTATTTAAAAGTTCCTAAAGGCCTTATTTATAGTCTAGTCTTGAGAGTTAACCGATATCCCACTATACGGATAACCAGCAGTTCATTTCAAAGATTGCCTGACGTCCAATTCTTGAATAAAATTATGGCCCCTAGCGGATCTTATAAATATTACGGCAACACACAAAGCATTCAAACATAAAACACACCATTTGTGCTGTCAACATTTCTGGTAATCTAATATTCCTCCGATTTCTCAACAACTCTCTAAATCTCATGGCCCTGGTTCTACTCCTGGCTGGTCCTAAAAATGTATCACTATTAAATCGGGTATTTCCCTTTAACATTAATAAATCAACGTCCGGGTGCTCAGAGACTTAAGTCAGTTTGTAAGTCATGTGTTGATATAATCTGTCGATTCGAAAAATTTACGTCATACAACCATAGATGATAATAATAATGATAATCTAAATCTTCGTCGACGGTGGATCTATTAATTAAGGTTACCCGCACGTCAACCTCAATCACTGGTGTACTTTATTTCCCCTTGAAATGTCTTGATCAAACAAGATAGGATCTAATTGTGGTAGATACTAGATACTATCTCCCCCACCCCTAAACGATCTCTCATACAAATCTAATTCATAAAGATAGAGGCTAGTAAAGATATCGTGTAAAGGAGGAATCTTCAAGTAAACCAGTAATGGCATGCAAGCCCGGAGCACCGTTTCCTTGCAACAATTAATTACCATAATAATATAACTCTCATGCTTCTCTCTTGAACAAACAGGGTCCACGCCCCACATTGGGGGATGGGGGGGGGGGGGGGGGGGATGGACGTACTTTTCACTTTGACTCCGTGCCCGGCAACCTGTTATTGGAATGAGTAATTAACTGTGCCGTATAAATTACAGGCTTGTAACGGGCGCCATTATTTGAGGAAGATTTATATCACTCCATACAGCAAAGGCTATCTTGATTGCTTTTTTTTTTTAATCTTGGAGATTATTTTAATACCATAAGTTTGTTAGCGATCAGCAATAGAATACTTATAGGTTAATGGTATTATCTACATTTATAAGTAGATACATTTTCAAATTATGTATAGTTAGAACATATATTTATCCGTTTAGACTTCACAATATAACGTTTAATATATCATTTATGATTTTTAAAATCCCATGTCCCCAACCGCGGCAGTTTAGCTCAACACGAAGCTAGCGCGTTAGCTAACTACACCACCGAAGTGGGCTGGTAATAGCTCTAATGTGCTAGGGATTAGGAAGGTTGAACTTAGATTAAGTGTACGTTATATTTGCGTGGAAGGAGAGTGGAAAACTATTTAGGAAACACTCTCTGTATACCCAACTGGGGTCGAGCCCTGGTCTCCCCGTTATTGACAGTCTAGTCTATTGCGAGAGTGACGCCTTAGGCCACACAGCCACCAAAGCTGGTGTTATTCGAATTTATCTCCCCGTCATCAAATTAAACGAGTTTAATGGTTATACCACGTGCCCACCGATGCGGTATTACTAAAATTCATCTCTAGAGTATTTAAAAAATATATAAAAGCCCTGTCTATATGCATTAATATAATGCATGCAGTAGAACCTCTATTTGAAAATATTAATTATTATAAATATATTAAATTTTGTATACAGTATATATTTACGTTTGTAGCACTTTGATGTTATCGTAAGTAAAACCAATTAAAATCTAAAAACACATTCTACCCCTTAGGTTCTGAAAATCAAACAATTTACAATACATTAATTAAAAACATGTTAACATAATGTGTTGGGTAGTATAACATTACCGGTAAAATGACTAATTATAGAAAATATATTTATGATGATATAAATAACTGCTCATTATCAAACAAATTGTTTGTTTGTGACTATTCCCACGATAGATTTCAATTAAAATATGATCTATAGTTGAATAGCTTTCAAAGCTATAGTAGGTTAGTCTTACACAGAATGACAATTCTAACTTTCTGATAAGGATATAACCAGCGTAAAAAAAAAGAGCTGAACAAGAAAGTTTCCGTTGAAAGAAAGGTCAGGGTTTGAATACATGACAGCCTCATTGGGGGTTGTTTTATAAATTTGAGCTATCAGGTTGGGTTTTCCATCCTCTATCCATGCCAATGCGAGTGCGCTTTTATCTAAATACTAAAGCTATACCATCCTCATACCTACTTCTTAGGTTAAGGTAATTTAGTTGCACAATTGTAACAAGTGCAGGTCTATAATTATAAGCTATATAGGGTATACGGTAGTTATTCAATTATTTCAAATCAGTACAGTTAACGAGTTATAAAGGGTCAAATTTGCTATTTTATGTGTTCTGCCTACCTTTGTTAAGGTAAAGTAGATAATGTATGGGGATGAAATTTTGTATGACCAGACATACATGAGGTGTACAAAATTATATATTTATAGTATTAATTATAATATTAAATGAAGGAAGGTATTATAATACCTATTTTCAGAATCGGAGATAAAAACAGATCATAATAATTATATAGGTCACTACTATCAACATTCTATAACATTTAATCTCACATAATTTTAATAAGATTGACGCCATATTCTGAGGAAATATTTAGGGACTATCAGTATGGATTTTTACAAAACAAATCAACAATGGATCAGATTTTTATCATTGAGTAAATATTAGAAAAATGTGGAATTACAACATTATGGCTCATCAAATTAAACATGTATTTTAAAAAGGCTTATGATTCAGTTTAAAAAAAACAAATTATGTGAATTTGAGTTAAGTTTGAGATACCCAAAAAATTTGTCAAGGTAAGTGAGGTATGTTTGATTAATACGCGTGGCAGGGTACAGGTTGGATGCCACTTTCAGGTATTTTGAAAGCACATAATAGGTTGAAACAAGGAGATGCGCTCTCCCCCATTAATTTCAATATAGCCTTATATTATGATATTAGGGTAATGCCCGAGATTAAGCAAGGGTTGATTTTAACCGATACAATGCAGCTATTAGGACATGTAAATGATTTAACTTTTATGAGCAATAGTAAGGATGCGGTTTCAAGAAATGTAGACATTTTATTAAATGCTAAAAAGCAATTATGTTTAGAAGTGAACGTTGTTATTATTATTAGCACCGCGTCTTACTACCCATTCGGGTTATACGCACTTGCGTTAATGTGTAATGGTAGGGTGATTGTGAGATGAAATTGATGATCTACAGTTTAACTTGGAATCCTAACCACGGTGGAGGCCTGGAATTCCACACATTCACAAATTGTGATCAGAGGTGAAGGAAGGATTTAGAAATCAGATAAATCTGTGCCAGGACCGAGAATTGAACACCAAACCTCCAGCACAGAATTCCGACACCTTACCCCTAGACCACCAGGTCACTTAGACGTGAATGTTGAAAAGACCAAGTACATTATCACACAGAGAGCACAGATTGGGGACAATAATTTAGATATTACTACAAACAACATATCATTTGACAAGGTTAATGAGTTTAAATATTTAGGAACAATTTCAACTAGCAATAATGATGTTAGATTGAATTAGGGAACGAAATAGTTTCGAGCAATGCACGCTATTACTAGTTCAGTAAGTTGTTGATATCTCCCCATACTTTCAAAGAATTTTAAAACTCAGAATAAACAAAACAATAATTTTACCAGTTGCTCTCTATGGGTGTTAAACGTGGTCTCTTACCTTACATAACGGAAAAAAAAAGTGTCAGAAAACAAGGTGCTTAAGAAGATATTTGCTCCAAAAAAGGATACAAATACTGGTGAGAAGAGAATGTCACATAATGCTGAGTTACATACCCCGTAATCATCACAAGATATTGTTAGGATAATAAAGTTTCGTAGATTACGGTAGATAGGACATTCAGCGTGAATGGAAGAATCTAGAACCTTGTTCAGGGTAGTGACTGACAAATTTAATGGGAAAAGACAATTGGGAAGATCTAGACGCGGATGGGAGGATACCATTAGAATGGACCTGAGAGAGATAGGGTGTAATTGAGTGGAAGAATTCGCACAAGATAGAGGGATGGGTGGCGTACTTTTGTAAGTGCAGTAATGAACTTTCGAACACCTAGTGCCATAGAGTAAGTAGCATTAGTAGTATAAATGTTTCAATGGAGTATTTATATTATTAATATGTATTAATTTTAACACTATACATATTTATAATCTTAGTAATAACAATATTCATATTGTATTTAATTCTGTACATCTCATATGAATGTCTAGTTATACTAAATTTCAGCTTCATACTTTAACTACCTTACATTTAAAATATTACAAGCGTATAAATACCCGAATGAGTAGTAAGACGTTGTGTTTAGAAAAAGGAAGGCAAAAAGTATAAAATATCAAGTCTGATCCCCTGAATATCTCATGAAATGTAATGATTTTAAATGATTGAATCTCTATTAATAGTTTATAATTATTAACTTGTTAAAATTATGAAATAAAATGATGATGGTAGAATTAACTCAAACTGTTATCAATCTAAAAAAACAACAACTTTGTATGTGTGAGCTCCAAATAAATGGAAAGTAACCAATCAAAACTTCACATTACGAAATTTAACACTAGATTTTCTTCATTTAGTTAATTTATGGTCACATGACAAGGAATTTGAATTAAGCCTATAAAATATCATATTCCTCATCTTTGTGCTGGGAAGAAGTGGAACACTAAAGAGGTTGATTCTTGTACTTACCTTACTTACCTAATGTACCAATATGGGGAAAAACAGCCTAAGAGAATACGAGTCATACTCCGGAGAATATTTTTTAGAAAACAACTTCCTTGTTTGTCCAAGTCACAAAGTTTTTAGTTAATCCCAGTGACAAACAGCTCAGACGTTTTGTAATTTTTGTAACTTCTATAACTCAATACAATTTAATAGGAACTTCTAAACACTTTTTTTACTACATCATTTTCAAGACGTCTTAATAGCGTCCAACTAATGTACTTACATTGATCGTCTTTTCGTTATTGAGCATTGGTAAAACTTTATATGATTCTAGAAGCAAACGCTTTTATTTAAATAAATAATATTGGTTCTGTAGAACTGGATAAATTGTTGGTGATTTTTTTTAAAATTGCGGCTTCTCTTTGAAATTTTATTAAATATGAAATTTGTAAGTAAGTGTGTATAATCTTTCGTTAAAATAAATTATAAAAATCATTTGGTTAGTTAGTACTCCTATAAAAAAGGAATCACTTAAAGTTTTTAAAATAAATAAATAGAATATACATTAAGAAACTGTGAATTAATTCCTTTCCTTTAAGCTTTAAATATACGTATACATATATTTATTTAAATTATATACTATATAATATGTATTATACGTTATATATATATATATATTAAACACTATAGGTAATATATAACAAATATTATACGTAATACATTATATATATTATACAAATAATATATACTATATCATATAAATAGAGTAGGCCTATATACTATATAATATATATCATTTACATAGAATATATAATATAATATATATTATATACATAGAGTATACACTATATAGTATATATATCAAATACATAATAAAATGTATACACTACATAATATATAATATTTTAGATAATATAATTTATGTAATATATAGTATATGTTATATAAATCATATAATATATTATATTATTAATAGTAAATATCTATTACATGTACTATAATATAGCGTATCCAATCGAGATTTATGTCTTCTTATGATTCTCATTTATTTGTATTTTATTAAAATTTAACAGTTTTATATGCATTTTATGGCCTTTTAATGATGTATTATTCCAAACATACTTAGTAATTTTTTTTTCTTACTTTGCTTATAGAAAACAAATTATTTCAAGAAATACTTACTAAACTGACTTATCATGTCATACCACTGCTTACAAACTAGATAATTAATTATATAGCATACACACAATCTAGTTCCTCAGCTGTTATGTGAAATGGAAAGAAAGCTATTTAAGGTACATATTTTTACAATTTTTATATATCAAAAATATTTTCGGTCAAAATGTATAAAATATTGATCCAAAAGATGGGTTTATTTTATTTTTACACATAGTAAGTAATCTCAATTACTCCTAAATATTTGTCAGTGTCAAACTAGAATTTGAACATGAACTTTTTAACTTAATAAAATTAAATAAAAGGTCTTCAAATTCTGCGATTTGCATTACAAAATTAATTTAAATTGAGATTTAATTTATTTTTGTCAAAGAAGGTTTTCTGTCATAAAAATTGTAAACTATTTACTTTATTTAGCGTTTAATCCTATATTAACTCATCACTGTGAAATAAAAAACTTTAATACCATCATTATGAAAGAAGAAGAATTAATTTGATCACTGTGGAGGAAAAAGAAGAATTAATTTTTTCAATGATACATATCAGGAATCTATCCCGGGACCGTAGGATCGATAATCAGATTCTCTACTAGCTGGATTAAGGTGACTTGACAATAGTAAGAATGAATATTGACCTTGGAAGGCAGGACTTACCTCGAAAGAGTTGTCACACTGCACCTCAGCGAGCAATGGCGATGCGTACAGCTTCAGCTCTTGCAGGGCACCCTTCAAAGCAAACAGGGTGAGGTAAGTGCATAGGAGTGACGTCAATGAGGGGATACCACCCCTCCTCCCTGGGCTGGCATCGGAGGAACCAACGAGCTATGTCACGTGGCCTGGGATACTTTCCTTCAACTCGCACTACACGCGGAACTAGCGGGAACCTGCCTTAAGACATTATTTGCCCTCCACATTTCGGACTCTTGTCTCTTTTTAAAAAAAAAAAAAAAATCACCTAATAGTTCAATTTAATTTAAGTTTTCATCTATAATTTTAACCATTCACCAAGATAAGAGATACAATTTGCAATTAGTTTTGCTAAGAAACTAAACAAATTAGTCAAACACCACTGATTCCTTCAAACAGTTTCTATTTAAATAAGTAAGTGTTTATTTCTTACATCAAAGAAATTGTATCATTGGTAGTATTATGATGATTTAAAGTTGCATTCGATACGAACGCTCTAATTGCATTTCCCAAACCAGATATCACCAAGTAAATATGTTTATCAATGGATTTAAAAAAAAAATCGTTTTATAGGTTACATCATCAGAATTAAAATGTTTGCTTTGTAGATAAGTAATTTGCTATGTTTCACGATGCTCATAAATTAAGTCCATTAATAAATATTATCTTTGTTGTTTTAATCTGACAGCCATATTAATTTTTCTTCCTAGTCTAAATCCCATTAAAAATTAGTAAGCTTACATAATTAGATTTTTATATATGTAATTAATGAATAGCTAATCATTGCTAACAAGTAGATAATACATATTTAAATTAATGCAAATTTAATCTTAAATACAATGTTAAGTGTAAAGTTTAATGAATAACTCACAAACACGTGCAAATTAGTGAACAAAATATTGTGATTACTATTAAAAAAAAGTTGAAAATTACTCTCAAGGGTTTTTATTTAATGCGTAGAAATAGTCATGCGTGGTCGTGTAATATAAATTTGAAGCAAATTTTGTCCAAACAAAAGTAATTAGTAGTCTTTAAAATTAAAAACTTTAGAGAAACTAAATTAATTATTGGTAAGCCATATAAGGTTTAAAATTATACTTTCACCCACTTTTTAAAATTAAATCTTTAAAAGAAGCTTTGATTGCTCGTGTGTCAAAGATTTTTGATACACTAACGTAGATATATATACATATATATATACATCTTGTGTTTATAAATTTAAAGTATGTAATAAAATGTTAGGTTACTGGCTTGGATAGAGAAAATACAAATAGGCTTTATTTTATTTGAATCATTAAAAATACAATACTTCGGGTTAAACTGTTAAATTATTTACAAACACGCTTCATTTTTAAATGCATAAATTTTTAAATATACATTTTTTTTAGAAATCTTGTAGCGCATGCCAAAGTAGTAAAATATGTTGTAATAAAAATTAAGTATTCACTGCGTTAAGGAATAAGATATACAATAATTTTTAATTAAAAAAAACTGAAATGTAATTTTTAACTAAATGAAATATGATTTAATATTTTCAGCTACTTTTATTTTATAAATACTATATTGTGACTTTTTTATCCATAAATTTAGTGACAAAAGTTTGTGAGTAAAAATAATAGCACTTATATTTAATCATTTAATCTAAATGCGGACAAAAGAAAAGTGAAATAATTAATTGTATGGAGAAACGATTTAAATTCATTAAAATAGGAAGCAATGTCAAAATATATAACCATTGCCATGTTAACATTTTAAAAATAAACTCTAAGCTTGATTTAAAAAAAAGTTATGTAAATATCTAAGACACTAAATGCAATTATTAACAATCTTGAAGTTATTCGTTAATCACTACACAATTAATACGAATTATTAAATCATCACTAAAGTATTATATAGCGAGTGTTATCAAAGAACAAAATCATTTCGCTAGTTTCACTTCGCTAGAACACGTGGGTTTATATGTCCGCAGAAGACGCGCGTACAGCCCCCTTAACAAACCCCAACCTCTCCGCTAGACGGCTAGCAGGAGACTGAAGAGGACCCAGCTTTCCACAGACCCAGACTACTCTAGTACATTACCACCACTACCACCAACCATAGCCACAGCACCACCAACATTGCGTGCGGGACACAAATAAAACGATCAGGAAAAAAAAAAATAAAAAAAATGAGATAAAATAAAGACATCTACTTCTATGTATGCACGCGGTATCAATTCTAGTTCCATTTGGATTTTATTTAATTAACTCGGTTGTAATTGAGGTGACGTGTTTATTTGAGAGTCTTCCAATAAAAAGCTACAAGAGAATAAAAAGTGATGTGACACAAATACGTTTTGTCTAGGGTTTTGAACAAATTGAAATCGCTTTAGAGGAAAGAAATATCGCGTATGTCGACTCACTAATAATTCGCTTTTGGTCGTTTATCCCTACGTTGTTAGAAGAACTGCATGAAATCGATTACTTTTGGTCTCGTACACTTATGTCGTGAAATTGTGTTTGAGATCAGTCGACCTCACCTCGGCGGTCTTGGGGTAAAGTTTTCGCCTTAGGATACGATGTTCGTGGATGGTGCGGCAGAAAGGAAAGGAGAGCGAGTAATTCTACAGTTTTTATAGAATTGAAATTGTTTGGCCAAAAAAAAATATATATATTTCTCCAGTATCAACATAGAGTTTAGTTTACTGCACATACTAATATCAACAGATAATGAATATCTGTCAAAGGTGTGCTGAAATTTTGTCGAAACCTTTTCTCTTTATTTAAGAAGTTTTGATAACATTCCAAGACTCCCTTAACAGATATTCAGGATCTGTTGATATTAGCATGAGCAGAAAACTAAATTCTATATTGTTACTGGAGAAATATTTGATACATTTTTGAAAAAAAAATTCAATTCTATAAAAACTGTAAAATTACTCGCTCTCCCGTCGGCCGCACCTTAAGTTATTATTATTAGCATCGCGTCTTACTACCCGTTCGGGTTATACGCTCTTACGCTAATGTGTAATGGTAGGGTGATTGTGAGATGAAATGAAGGACCTACAGTTTAACGTGGAATCCGAACCACGGTGGAGGCCTGGCATTCCCCACATTCACAAGATGTCTTGTCAGAGGTGAAGGAAGGGTTTGGTAATCTGATAAATCTTTGCCGGGACCGAGGATTGAACCCCGGCCGCCAGCACAGAAGTCCGACACCTTACCCCTAGACCGCCAGGTCACCCCGCACCTTAAGGCCAGCTGGAGTCGACAGATTTTTCTTGGACGATAAAAATTCCGTATCACAGCCTCCTTAGGAAGGTAAGTAAAGCCGTTAGTCCCGTGTTGATTGAGGCATATAGGCCTAAATGAACCCCCGGAAGTTGTGTGAAAATTGTTTTTCCCAACAACATTGGTAAACTCTTACACTCTCGCTCATAAAAATTCACGTGTGCTAATAAAATAAGTCGGTTTATAAAGTTCACGTTAAATACCATAAATAAAATAAACAAATATTTTTGAGATTAACACATTAACATAGATTCGTTTTACTATGAAGAGCCTTTAACTGAGAGCTAAACAAAGGTATTTGATCTACTTTCACGTATTTATACGTTGATTCATGTTATATGCAGCTGTCACTTTTGATAGATATTATCAAATACCTATAAAATAACAATAATAAAATACTTAAATGTGATCGATGTTAACCACAAAAAATAAGTTTTGTATTATCTAAAGAAAAAGGTCATTTATATGAAAATTGGAATATATTTAGTGTTTGCGTCAAATAAAGATTCTCAATTATTGCATCTCAAAATTGTATGTTTATATAAAAAAATACTTATTATTTGTCTTAAGAAAATATTTAAATTTTATTTCAAGCCCAAATTTTCTCAATCATATAAATTAGTTTAATAATTCATCAGTGATAAAACAAAACTTTGATTATGATAAATTAATTTAAAGATTAAATGTAAACAAAATGCTTTGAGAAATAAGTATTTCGTTATTAGCTATTTAAATATCTACATTATATTTTTTACATTATCGGATTAGAGACTATAACAGAGTTTATTAAACATTTGATCAAGGAAGTATCTTTATATACCTATATTTGACGGCATCATTGTTCTGAATTGTCTTTTAATAGTAAAAATACATACTTTTATTTGTGATTAAAATTTTAATGTAGATACATCAAATAAAAAAAAACTACAATGGATTTGATCATAAATTTTCTCATATTTTCAAGAAATCCCTTTAACTGGTCTAGACGTATTGTACAATCATAAATAAAGTTGTGAGAATATAGCAATTAACTAAACTGCTTGTTATATCTGCAAAATAATATTTATTATATACGCCAGATGTCAGCCGAATTAAGGGCAGTGTGGCTTTTCATCAAGTCCCCACATCAATCTGTCTAAATACTCCTGTCACAAGAATTGTTCCAAATAGTTAAACAAACCGCAAAATATAGTCTTATATCTTCCTTATTTTCTATCTCTCTCACACATACACAAAATAACTTCAATTAAAATCTCCAAGCTCCATAAAAATGCGCATTAAAACAAAACTTGGCCCCAATCAGAAGCGAACGGAAGAAAGACATGCTCTATATAAAGGCGGCCGACCACTAATTACATTCCCGTTTTGTAAGTGTATAAGTGTTTGTGTGAAGGATTTCCCATTGAAATACTTCTAATGTAGATAGCCTTCAAAAGTGATTCGATTAATCACGTGGCGTCTCCATTCTAGATTAAAGTTTTCAAAAATATTTTCTCCCGACCAAAATTAGTATTTCTTTTAATTTTCATCATAGGAGTAAAAATTGTTAATTTGTTGTTAATTAAGTTACATCTATTAATATATATTTATTTTCTAAATGAATTAAATTTTTTAGACTAATACAACTTATAGAAAAATAAGTTTGATATCGAAAGTAAAAGAATAATTTCATCAATTTAACGTCGGAATTTACCATAGAGACATGAATTTGGTTAAGTGGTCAATAATATTCCACTAGTTGACCTTAAAAAATAGTCTATTAAGATTCAGAGCTGAGTAAAAGTGTATTCTAATATTGTATAAAACATCTAACTATAAACATTCTTGAATAAGTTATACGTAATACTACCCGCCTCGGTGGCGTAGTTGGCTAACGCGCTTGTCGTGTTGGGCTCGACTGCTGAGGATGGGGAGATCGAGGTTCGAATCTCGGTCGGGTGAACTGGGGGTGGTTTTTCCTAAATGGTTTTCCACTCTCCATTCACGCAAATGCGGGTTCACTTCCTCTAAATCAACCTTCCCAATTCCAAATCTATTAGCGTAATTAGTACTTAAAGCGTATAACCCGAACGGGTAGTAAGACGCGGTGCAAAATATTATTATTATTATACGTAATACTAAAATAAATATTTTTTTATCATATAAAGGCATGAATTAAAAAAAAATTAAAACTTTTAAATTAACCCTTGAAATACCCTTTCTACTAATTAAATAGAACAAATAAGTACACAAAGTAAATATTTTCGTCAGTCTCATTATATTAATTATTTGTCCGAACACCTTACCCCCTTTGTCAAATCTACGAGCATTAGTATGACAGTATTTCAAATAATTATGACCAAAAACTGTGGATAGCTGAGTAAAACGTTCCTTCTTAAATATTAAAAAAAATATTGCTACATTCAAAATCTAGATCGAAAGTTTCACAGTAGATGAAAAATGTTTCATATACTCACAATTGAGATCTTGAAATAGATCAAACGTCTTATTAATAGTGACAACCTTTCACCAAGACAACTACAACAGGACAAAACAAGTCCTTACCCAATTATTACTTGTTAACAGATCCATTGTGTGGCCCGAAACGGAGCATCGTAAGCTGTGATTGGTCCAATTCCTAGTCGTGACAGTTTTGATTGGATAGATGGGCCCACATAGCGTCACAATAGTTATTGATGGACCTTACCCAGGGATAACAATAGAACACCCCCCTCGCACCCCCTTTTACTGGAGTAGGGATTGAACGGTATAGAGAGATAGACTCAAGATGAGCTGGATCGCTGCCGTTGGGAAAGTTGGGGGTTTTAAATCCAAGCCAGGAATCTACTGAGGGTGTTTTTAAACATGTTATTCCTGGTATAACAATAGAACACCCCCTAAACGCTCTTCTCTTTACCAGCAACGGTGAACGGGTGGTCTAAAGCGTTAGAATAGCAACCTATCTAATCGCCGTTTGTAGGGCGGTCGTATCTTGAATCCCAAACTGGGTTCCATTAATTTGTTTTAAACATTTAACTATCATTATTACTTTTCTATGTCAGAACAAACTTTCTCTAAGCTACACTTATCCTCCCTATCTCTATGAAAAAGTCATTTTATAATATATATATATATATATATTTTAATATATATATATTATATATATATATATGTGTGTGTGTGTGTATTAAATTTATTTCATCGTTCTTCTCTTTCAATTTTTACACATCTATTAATAGTTCTAATGGGAAGGAATGTTAAAGGTATAAACTTAGAGTGAAAGCAGCCACCTTTGCGTGGAGTGAGACTGGAAAATATCTATGAAAAACCGCCCTCAGTATAACCGGGTAAGAGACGAACCCTGACCTCCCTGCCACCGACAAACCAGATTAGATAAAAGCTTGACATTTTGGCCGTTGAACGGAAAGTAATAACGAAGTAAAACCTTGGATGAATATATTTTGTGTGCACATTTATATTTGCATTGCGCCTAGTTGAAAATGTTGACACATTTTACCAGTGTTGCTCGATACTTTGTGCTATAGATTGATATTAAAATATGACTAAATATCTTTTTTTTAAAAATAAGACACACATTGAAACGGTTAATATGGGCCACAGAAAAAACCAACATACATAATGATTAGACCCTAAGGGAGTAGCCTATCATTAGAATATTAGATTGATCTAAATGAAGAGGAACCAGATGAATAAGGGATTGATTGTGTTGAAAACATTTGTTATGCAGTATGGGCAAAAAAATAGAACTTTGTCTACCTGTTTCTTATATTTTAAAATATTCTAGAACAATTTGAACTGTTCATTTATATAATGCTGACAACCTCATTAAAGAAATGTGCAAACTGAAATATACAAATAAAATTTCTATTATACTTTTATAGCCTCAAAAAATCTCCAATTGTTTGTGTCATAGAAATTTGGAGTCTCTTGGCTCCGATATATATAAGTAAATATGTATATGTATTATATTCAATTACTCTATGGCATTAGGAACTCGAAGGTTCATTGCCACACTCACAAAAGTACGCCAACTTTCCCTATTTTGAGCTAGTTCAATCCATTTCCCCTCATTACACCCTATCTCTTTCAGGTCCATTCTAATATTCTCATCTCATCTGCGTCTACGTCTTTTCAATGTTCTCTTTCTATTGGGTTTATCACTCAGTAGCCTCAACAAGGTTCTAGATTCTCCCAATAACGCTGCATGTCCTACCTACCGTAATCTACGAGACTTTATTCTCCCTAACAATGTCTTGTGATGAGTAAAGGGTATGTAACTCATCATTATGTAACCTGTTTGAATCCCCAGTATTTTCGTCCATTTTTGAATCAAATAACTTCCTAAGTACCTTGTTTTCTAACATCCTGAATTTGTTTTCGTGATTTAAGGAGGATCACGTGTCATACCCATAGAGAACAACCGGTAAAATTATTGTTTTTATATTCTGAGTTTAACATTCCTTGAAAGTAGGAGAGATGTCAACAACTTACTGACATATTAATAGCCCGTATCTCCCGAATGTATATTTTTCATACTTCCCAATCTAATATCGTTATTGCTAGTTAAAAATTGTTCCTAAATATTTAAACTCATTAACCTTGTAAAATAATATGTTTATCAAAGTAATCTCTATATTATCGTTCCTACTCTGTGTTTTTTGTGTAATCATATACTTATTCTTTATAGCGTTCACTTCAAACCTATTTCTTAACTAGCCTCTAATAAAATTTATTTATTTATTTATTTCTTGAAATATCTTCCTTATTATTTCCCAACAAAGCTAAATCATAAGCGTGTATATATAATATAATATTCATATCAAAAGTCTTGGTTATGAGATGAATATAATATTTTTATAGGTCTACTTCTCAAATCCATTAATTAGTTCAAATGTAAATAGGGAGTAGTGACACACAAATTCATGCAATGAACATAAAAAAAGTCCAAACATATTACCCAGAGTTCATTCGTGAGGTAAAAGGATGAACTCATAGATAAATAACTAATTAGTTTAGTATCAACCCGGCGCCTCTATAACAACGCGTAAGGATGGGCCCTTTGTTTTAATGATGTCACACCTTTCCTTCTTTCTAAGTCATTCGCTTCCGGCCTACACGAATAATTACACTTATTATAATCGTGTTGCTTATTAACATTCGAGAAGAAGGACAAGCAATGGGCGTGTAGGAGTTAATATGTTGTCTAGAAGACAGGGCTCCATTTGAATGTAACAAATGTGCCATCCACCAAGTAGTTACTCTATAGTGCACAAACCTCTAGGACGCGACCCAATGGAAGGACAAGAATGTAAAAACTGGGTGGGCTACGCAGTCAAACAAAGAAATATGAATACTTAATTATATTTTTTTTAGCCGGGTGTAGTAAAAGTGTTAAATAGAGAGAGAGATAATCCACTTTTACTTCATTCAAATTAAGATTAATTTCCTCTGAAATCCTACTTTTCTCATCCTTATCCTATTAGTGTAGTTAAATGCCGTTAGAATCCGCTTCAGTGGCCACATGGTCTAAGTAACTACTCTCACAGTAGTCTAGACTGCCGATGATGGGGATATCGATGCTCTATTCTTGTTTGGGTATACGAGGGTGATTTTTCCAAATAGGTTTTACATTTTCCCTCCACGCAAATGCGGGTGCACTTCCGCTATACATAACCTTCCTAATATCTAAAACTACTAGCATAGTAAGTACATAAGTGTATAACCCGAATGGGTAGCAAGACGCAGTGAAAAAAAAATCGTTTATTCCAGACGAGTACTTGAGCATGATGTAAAAAAAGAAAAGTTATAATAAAATGAATGTAATTTTAAATGGATTTTTCTCAATGTATTTATTTCATTCTTGCACAAGTTTGGTCAAAATAAGGTGTGTTCATCATCGTCGAGACTAATAATATTTGATTGAAAGTACTGTGATACCTGCAGCGATTGCAATAGACCATTACCGTATTAGTACTAAAAACCTAATGATTGATACGATCCAGATAACCTTCGAAGCTTCAAGGAACAATGTTTCATTATTTAGTTAATAAGATTCTGCAGGGAGCCTTTCAGTCATCGGTTGATTACTGCTATAATCATTATCCAGCAGATTGTTCCCATCTAAGTCGGCCGAAGTTATGTTACCCGAGTAACAAACATTTTTAGAGGGTAGATGGGGACACAAGAAGAAATTCAGTGCTTTCGCAATTTTTATAGAAAATTTTATTTGTACAAAATAAATAACATATTGATCCCGTAGACCTATATATTTTAATTTTCTTTACACAATGATAGCAACAATTCTTGAATATCGGTCGAGGGTGTCCTTGAATTTAATGACAACCTTTTCTCGTCATTTAATAAGTTTGTCATCTAATGCTGCAATACTCATGACAGATATCACCATGTGAAGAAAATTTGCAAAACCACTCTGGCCTTTTCTTACAAACTCTTCCATTCCACCTTAATGACGTTGCCTACTTGGAGATTTCGAAGATATTTTGTAAGGCGGGTTGCATCTTAACTTGACGTACCTAAGCGGTCTAAGCACTATTACACATAGATGCCAATATAGAAAATAGAAAGAGAGGGAATAAAATAAGGAGTTCACCCTGAGAAGGCTATTATTTATGTACTGCTAACCCTTTCCCTTTGACGAGTTTACACAGTCACTTTAATATTTGCACCTTAAAAATATTGACTTGCTTTTTAATTTTACCTTTTTCTTGTTTCCTATTCTAGATAGACATAAGCTACCACGGAATTTTTAACCTACCTCCTGGCAGGAAGACTCCTACAGACCATTTTCGTGACCAAGACAAATAGCCTAGGTTGTAGATAATTTATAAATAATACATTTACATAAATCTAATTAAAGATAAAAAAAATGATAATTTTGTAACACTGTAGAACTATTTTTATAATTATGTAAAAGTTTATGGTTTTTGTTTCAACGTTATATATTTAAAACTCACTGAGTAAAACGTAAATTCATTAACATGAGAAATCTTATCTTTACCGACCATGACGTCACATGTAAGAAACTTCCTTAAAATCTATGTATAATGTCAATTAGATGATTATAAAACGAACTATTTATAGTCGTATTATTATAGTGAGAATCTTAACTGAAAGCCCTTCGACAAACTAAGGTAGGATTCTTGTAGAAATTAACCTTTCAGAACCCGCGTGGTCTAATGCGTTACTCTCGCAATGATCTAAACTGCAGATGATGGAGAGGTCGCGGTTCAAATTCCGGTCGGGTGTACAGACGGTGATTTTTACTAAATGGTTTTTCACTTTCTCTCCGAAAATGCGGGTACACTTCCTTTATATCAAGTCAACCATTCTCATTCCTTACACATTAGCTTAGATATAACCTATGCTTATAACCCGAACGGGTAGTAAGATGCGGCGCTAAAAACTCTTTTGGAAAATACTTTTTTTTGCTGTCAAAATTGATAGAATTTTATTATATAATTACTATTATTTTATAAGTATTGATAATATCTATCAAAAGTAACAGCTACTGATTATAGATAAAGTACTTCCCAATAAAATTGAACTATTTGATTTCTGATTGTCACTGGTGACAAATAATGTCAATTTTGAAACATATAACATAATTATTTAGCCTCATTTGAGGCACCTGGACTAGGTGTCAAACGTATATGGTTTGATTTGACATTGACATGTAGGTCGGGGTTCAAATTCCAGCCAGACACATTGATCCCCCCACTCCCTCCACAAAAATGCTGGTACCTTTCCTATAAATTTTAATCTTCTGACGAATATCCCATTAGTGCAATTAAATGCGGATATCTTGAATGGATGTACAGTAAGAAGCGGCTGAAAAAAACTAAAAAAATAACCATATGACTACGTTGATATTTGGTTGATGTTTGCTCCCGTGCTTGTATTTTTTATAAGCGTTAAAAAACTGTTTTCTACCCCTATCTCGACTATACTGTGTATCTATGCGGTTAAAAAGCCAATCCATCAAGAGTATAATTAAAATCATGGTTTTAGTAATGTTTCTTTGTTTGGCTTAATTATAACATATTCTCCGCTTTTTATCCCAACATTTCTCTTTCCCTCTTTTTTTTTTTAATTGGTAAAGCTTATGTTTTAGACTAAGTATAAATTACACGTTTATAGTCACCAGCAACAAAAAATATTACTCACGTAAAACAAAACCTCACCTCATTAAATTTATTCTCAACCTGCACAAAAATTAAATATTGAGCAACGCTTATTAATCCTATTACTGAAATAAAAACTCTATATAGCTACATAATAGTTAAGTATTTAATAGTATTATTAGATTAAAAATTATAATATATGTATACAATGTAAAATGTGATCGGCACTAATTCTAATTAAAGCATTAAGGTTGGCGTATAGGTTACGCGAGAAAAGTTAAGTGTTTTTTGCAGTTTATAAAGAAACACACTTCTTTTGTCCCAATAATTTCAAATATTTCTCCAGTAGAAACAAAGAGTTTAATGTTATTCACATGGTGATATCAACAGATGTTGAATATCTGCGATGAGAATAGCAGCATTAGATGAAAAAAAATGTTTTAAATGAAGAGAAAAAACTGTTATTAAATTCTAGGACACCCTTGATTCATATTCAACGACTAGTTGAGGTCACCATATGAAGAAAATTAAACTCTATGTTCATAATGGAGAAATGTTTTATTTATTTTGACCAAAATAATATTATGCCATAAAAACTGCTAAAACACTCACCTTTTCTCACGTCCCCTACATCTCCACTTTAGGGGTGCTGTCCATGCTCTGTAAACACTATAATGGATGCTTTATATTCTTTTTTAATTAACTAAAACAGATTTTCATCAAAACCGTAACGGTCAATTTTTTCCCCACTTCTATTCAAACAGGTAATCTCATTAGTGCCTTCTTCGGATGTTGTCTTTATCACCTAAGTTGTGTTGCTCCTCTAGGAGAAGCCAGACAACTTCAAAGCGAGACATAATGATGATTAATCCATTAAGATGCCCCAAGACTTGCGTGGATGAAAACATTGGTTATTTTTTAAATAAACAAATCTGATATTTAAGAAACAAATTGCCTAAGCTATTATTTATGCTTTTTATTGGGAAATTCTCCATCAAAATACCATATTCCGTAAATTGAAAAATGACACCTGGACACGGGAATCGAACCCGGGACCTTTGGCTTAGTACACCAATGGTCTAAACATTGAGCTTTCCAGGAATCGTCCTGTGACCAGGGTCATTCTTTACTCATATTTTAAGGCAGAGTCTATGAGGGACGTGCGGAAATCATCGGCTACTAATGTGTGATTTATTTTATTAAGATCACGAGCTATCAGATAACGCAGCCACCTTCGACTCGGAGTTAATAAAAGAAATCACACACTAGTAGCCGATGATTTCCGCACTTCCATCATAGACTTTGCCTTAAAATATGAGTGAAGAATGTCCCGGGCACGGGACGATTCCTGGATAGCTCAGTGGTTAGAGAATCGGCGTACTAAGTCAAAGGTCTCGGGTTCGATTCCTGTATCAAGGTGTCATTTTTCAATTTTCAAAATCAGAAATGTTATAGTAACGAAATACCCGCTTCGATGAACACGTGGAATAAATGTCAGGATCATCTAATGTGAGTGTCAGGTGAAGGGAGTGATGAGGGTTTGAACCCCGGCTGGGTGTATTGAAAATGATTTTTCCTATCTCACTTCAAGCAAATGCCAGTACATTTACTCTCAGCTAGATCTTCCTCGCATATAGTTTATTAACACAATTTAAATACGAATAGCCTGAACAGGTAGTCAGACGTCATGGGAATAAAAAACTGGAATGGTAAGTGTGAGTAGGTAAATTACATTCTATAAAAGTTTAAAATCAAATACACAATTAAATTAACTACCCAATAGTCACATTCCATCTTGTTAAAAGTTAGAGGTTTAGTTAATTAAAGCCTAACACCTTATGTCAGTCGGTAACGTGTCTGTCTACTGAGATAAGGGGCCCAGGTTCAATTCTTGGTATGGCTGAAAATTGTATCATTGGTGAAACATGGGTTTCCCCTTTAACACTGATGAATTAACGGCTTGGGGGCTGGGTGTTGTGTATGTTTTATATTTAAGCTAGTTAAGTCATGTGCTGATATAATCAATCGATTCAGAAAGTGAACGTTAAACCTCTCAAATATTTTTTTGAGACAAGTTTACGATAAAAAAAAGAAAATTTAAAAACGTTTGTTTGAAAAAATATATAGCTTTTGAAAATAATGAAAGAAGAAAGGGTAGTGGGAATTATTTAGATTATAAACACACACAAACATATTTACGTATATATATTTACGTAAAATATATATATATATATATATATATATATATATATATATATATAATATATATATATATTATACAGCCCATAGGCCTATATGCGTGTATGAATTTAACACACATTTTTTCCCCAATATTCCTAAGTCTATATTATATAAAATTATATATATACAGGCGCGGATACAGGGGGGGGTCAAAGGGTCAGCTGACCCCCCTGTGGTGTTAAGAAAATTAATTTAAAAAATGTATATTTAGAAAGAAAATACCAAAAAAATTAAATCATAAAAGTTTTTATCTTTCCTAGGGATGTGCGAATGTTCTTTTAGTCTCAGGTGAAGCAAAGATTGAAGCATGCCAAGAAAGGTTGAAGCTGAAACCAAATACAGTTTTTTTTAATCAAATAACACTATTATTAATTTTTAAATTATCTACTAATACTTCTAAATAAAGATAAAGTTTAGTAGGGAAAAAACACACTATATTATATTATTTTTATGCTGACATATCTGAGTTTATTCCTGCTTGCGTTACACTATCAAGTTAGTGTTAAAATACTTTTTATTGCTGTTATGTGATTATTATAATTTATTTAAATGGGTAGTAATTAGTGATTTTCAAATATTTTCGTTATTTATAGAGGTTTTATTATAACTTCAAAACTTCTCAATATGCTAAGGTTATAGTGGTTGTCGAAGTGACGAAGTCGAATCGAAGGTGACTTAGGCTTCAACTTTGACTTTGACATTTCGAAGATTTGCACACCCCTACTGAATTCCTAGTGCAGGCTGTTCACCTCATACACCTGTCTTAAACACAAGTAATGGACCTAGTTAAATAGGGGTGGAGTGTACTATTTTTATAAAGACTTACCCCCTTCCAGTGAAAAATACGCTAATCTGTTTCAAACCAGTCAGAGGTAGCTGGAAATATTTACTTTTAGTATACCGGAGCGATTCGTTCGAGTGGCCTTAGACGTGGAACATTTTACGTGTGTGTTTCGTTTTGTTAATGCTTATGTGCAATAAAGTGTAATTTATAAATATTTCAGTCTCTTTGTGATTATAATGACCTATGATGGTTTTATTTACTCTTAGTAAACTGTGAGTGTGATATTTGTGTTTTGTTTTTTATGGTTATTGTGCTACTGCCTATTGTCATTGTGATACTGTGACTTTGATACTTCCTCCTGCTATTCAATTTTGTGAAACTGTGGATTTAATTGAAAATAGTGCGTCAGTGAACTTTATTTGTGACTCACCCTCAACCAGTGGATCTAATTCAAACACTAAAATCTCTATAGAAAGTGTAGGACCAGAAAAATTGGATATGGGCAACTTTGTTGGAGCTGAAACTATTTCTGATGATTTAAAATACCACATGCTAGTAGAACCGTGGACTCCACCACTAAGCTACAAGTTCCCTAATGTTGTTCAGTCAGGAGGTATTAGACATTTTCAAAGATCATGGCTGGACAAGTTTGTTTGGTTGACGTACAGTGCTAAGGACAATGGCGCTTATTGTATTGCATGTGTACTTTTTGGATCAAAGGAAGGAGGTAGGAGTAGAATATCTCTCGGAAGCTTTGTACGGACTCCGTTTCTAAACTACAAAAAAGGAAATGAAATGCTTTGCGGACATGCCTCCAATGAATATCATAAAACAGCAATTATAAAACGTTCTGAATTTAAGAATACATTTTAAAACAGGACACAATCAGTTGAAGTCAGACTAAATTGTGAAGTGAAAAAAAGAATTGAAGAAAATCGAGCACGTTTGATACCCATGATAAAGACAGTTATACTATGTGGCCGACAAAACTTTCCCCTAAGAGGTCATCGTGATGATGGAGAGCTTAGCGAAAACGATAGCACAGAAAATGAGGGAAACTTTCGAGCACTTAAGATTCCGTATTGATGCCGGTGATAGTGATTTAAAGAATCACATAAAAACAGCACCCAAAAATGCAACATTTATTAGTAAAACAACTCAGAATGAATTAATTGAAGCTTTTGGAGAAGTTATCCTTAGTAAAATTGTTAAGTCTATTAAAGCAGGGCAATTTTTTTCGGTACAAGCAGATGAAACAACGGATGTTGGAACAGTTGAACAGATGAGTCTTTGTGTTAGATTTCTGGACATACTTTCACTCAAAATTCGAGAAGAATTCTTAGGTTTTGTGGAAGCGAGAAATCTCAGTGGCGAGGCTCTCACAAACTTACTTCTTGAAAAATTGAGAACCTGCGTGGTCAAGGGTACGATGGAGGGTCTAACATGTCTGGTAAAATCAAAGGTGTGCAAGCTCGTATTAGGGAAAAGCAGCCTCTTGCTATATATATGCACTGTGCTTCTCACAAACTAAATCTGTCCATTTCTAAAGCATGTTCTCTAACAAGTATAAGGAACGCTACTGCTGTGGTCAGTAACGTAACAAATGAAGTAAGAGAATCCAGTAAACGAACAGCTTTAATGAAAGCAAAACTACATGAACAATACCCTGAAGAAACAAAGTGCAAACTCAAAACGCTTTGTGAGACGCGTTGGGTAGAACGACACGATGCATTTTTACAATTCTTACATGTTTTTGATGCAGTTGTATGTTTCCTACAAGTATTTGATGCGGAAGCACCATCATCAAAGTCAGCACTTTTACTCACCTCAGTTCTCAGGTTTGAATTTATTATAACTCTGCATATTGTTTCATTTATCTTCAGTATAACAGTCACGTTGTCTCGTCAGTTTCAAAACCCTTCGTTAGACCTGAAAAACTTCTATAATATGGTAGCAAATGTTTTAGAGACATTGAAAGATTATCGGAATAACCCTAATAAATATACAGAGGTCTATAATGAATCGGTGAATTTGGCTGTAAAACATGAAATTGACATCACTTTACCAAGGACCTTTCGGACACAAACTCATGAGCCAAATGTTGCTGCATATAGTCCTGAGGAATATTATAGACTAAATGTTTACCTGCCATTTGTGGACTATCTTATTTCTGAATTGTCAACTAGATTTTCATCAACTGGACATAATAATATTATCACATTATACGGTTTAATACCAGCATTTGCCAACCAAGACAATGAAATTTTATTACAAGCAGCTCAAACATATGCTAATGGCCTTCCTGGGACTTCGTCAGAACTTCGTGGAGAGATTGACTTGTGGCAACAACGCTTGAAACATAAATCTAAGGCAGAGTGTCCATCTAGTGCGGTTGACAGCTTAATGCAAGCTTCAGATGGTTTTTACCCAAACATTAAAGTTCTTCTCCACATTTTGTCTGTTCTTCCCGTGACTACTTGCACTAGTGAGAGATCATTTTCTACCCTAAGAAGGTTAAAGACATACTTAAGGTCAAATATGGATGAGGAACGATTAAATGGTTTGGCCATGTTAAATATTCATCGAAGCATAGAAGTACATCCTGATGAAGTTTTGGAGAAATTTGCTCAAAAGAATAAGAGGAAAATGCAATTAATGCATTTATATAATATGAGGTACGTTTGAACAATGTTTTGTATAGGTTTTATAATTATTATTATTTATTACTATTATTATTATTATTATTATTATTATTATTATTATTATTATTATAGTAGTAGTAGTAGTAGTAGTAGTTATGTTATTTATAATTATCATGACCCCCCTATGAAAATTTTCTGGATCCGCGCCTGTATAATATATATATATAATATATATATATATATATATATATATATATATATAATATATATATGAGGTATGATATATTATATCTATATATACGAAGTATGATATATTACATATGTGTGTGTCTTTAATGCCTATAACCAAAAGCTTTTCTAATCTAGAATACCGTTTTCAGGGAGGTAGGGGCCCGAATCCCAGCCAAGTGCAATGAGGTCTTTTAAATGGTTTAAATGGTTTATATACGAAAATACGGGTTCATTTCCACAAAATTCTACTTTCTTAATCCCTACCTCATTAGCGTAATTATATACGGATACGCTGTGAAAAATTAAGAAAAAAAATTCTCATCTCCTTTCACCCACTTAGGTTATATGACTAATTAATGTAATGTAAGCTATATCAGATATTGATTTATTTTATCAATGTTGTTTTATGTTTGGTAAAGAATACTCAACATTTGAAGTAATTATTTCAAATGTTCTTTCATGGGAAGCTACACATTTGTCACAGCTGCCCATTCAATTATATTATTTGTAATAATTTTCACCCTTTATATTTTAGTTGTGATAGCCATGTTGTATGATTGTAGTTTACTAATAATTGTTCCTGGAACTAATTCCTTCTCCTATTATAATAATAATTAGCACCGCGTTTTACTACCCGTTCGGGTTATACGCTTTAAGTACTAATTACTTTAATGGATTTAGGAATTGGGAAGGTTGAATTAAAGGAAGTGAACCCGCATTTGCGTGGAAGGAGAGTGGAAAACCATTTAGGAAAAACCACCCCAGTTCACCCGACCGAGATTCGAACCTCGATCTCCCCGTCCTCAGCAGTCGAGCTCAACACGACAAGCACGTTAGCCAACTACGCCACAGAGGCGGGTCTTCTCCTATTACCATTCACAAAATTACATTACATCTACTCTAAAATATAATATTGTTAATTCATGTTCACCTTTTTTTTATAGCACCGCTTTATACTACTCGTTCGGGTTATACGCTTATTACGCTAATATGTTAGGAATAAAGAAGGTTGAATTTAGAGGATATGTACCGCATTTGCTTGGAAGAGGAGTAGATTTTTTTTAAAATATACCTCCTCAGCACACCCGACTGATATTCATGGTCACTTTAGCTAATGTGTAGGGTGATTGTGAGATGAAATGAAAGACTTACAGCTTAACGTGGGATCCGAACCACGGTGGAGACTTGGAATTCCCCACATTCACAAGTTGGGATTAATACACGTCTTGTCAGAGGTGAAGGAAGGGTTTGGTAATCAGATAAATCTGTGCCGGGACCGAGGATTGAACCCCGGACCCCAGCACAGAACTCCAACACCTTACCCCTAGATCACCAGGTCACGAATTATTAGATTTTTGACAGGAAATGTAAATCTACTTCTCTTTCTAAAAAAAAATCATATACAAGATGGATTAATCAGGAGCCAACTTTATTGGCTGTTTTCAATTGTTGTAAAAATTCAAAGCTATATTTACATCTTTGTTTTCCCTACTGTCTTATTGTTCGCAACCCGTGGATCACGACTCTATTTGGGGTTCCGAGTTATCAAGGAGTCACCGACTTTTTTATGGGTGAAAAATAGGAAAAGTAAAACCCCTGAGAGTTGAGATGCAGCCTTTGTAATCCTGTATACAAATTTTATGTGCCATAAAATAACTTTGGCTGTCGACATTTGACAGCATTAAGCCTCGTTTATTATGTAACAAGTTGAACCCATCATGTTGGGAGACAAGACATGTGGAAATACTGTCGCCAACTTGTTGGACCAACATCCCAGGTTCTCCGCCTTATTTTAAAATCAGTCTAAACATTTCTAGCCATGTGCATGTGCACATGGTAATAATGAACTACCCACATTTGCAAAGTGAAGTTGATAACTTTGTACACATGTAACTTTTGATATAAATCAATTAGTTTAACTGTATTAGCCTTGTTCCATTCCATGATCACAAAATTATCCAAGTCCCGATTTTAAAAGTTAAACTAATCTAAAAATAAAACACGTGCTTCGTCAAGGTTAAAGACTGATTCAACTCGATAGCGCATGCGCAGAACCTCCCAACTCGGCCAACATGTTGGGTTGGTCGTTTATTAACTCCAACAACTAATCCAACACAACCCAACACAATTTGTTGACTCTGACCAGCTCTCCCAACACCAACATGTTGGCAAACATCCCCAACAAGTTGGGAGTGCGTTTATATTGTGTAACACAACTTGTTGGGATTGTGTTGGTCAACATGTTGTGTTACAATATAAACGAGGATTTAGATACACTTATAGGACTCTAATTGGCCTCATGGTTTAGTGGACAGAGGCCTTAGCTGCTGACCTAAAGGTTCTGGACTCGATTCCTGGCTTGTATCAGGGGAATTTTCTTGGGAGGGGAATAATTCTCATGGTCATCATGTTTTGGTTAATTTGGTTAAGTTAATGCCACCTCATCGGGCAACATAAGGAGTCCACGAAAAGAATGTACAATTTAGTGAATTTGGGCGTCCCCTGGGCTACGGTACATTAGTACATTAGTAGTAATAATAATAATAATAATAATTATTATTATATTTAGCACCGCATCTTACTACCCGTTCGGGTTATACGCTTTAAGTACTAATTACGCTAATGGATTAGGAATTGGGAAGGTTTAATTAGAGGAAGTGAACCCGCATTTGCGTGGAGGGAGAGGGGAAAACCATTTAGGAAAAACCACCCCAGTTCGCCTGACCGAGATTCGAACCTCGATCTCCCCGTCCTCAGCAGTCGAGAAAAACACGACAAGCGCGTTAGCCAACTACGCCACCTAGGTGGGTAGTACTGGCTAAGCTTTCCGCAAACTGAGCTACAGATCGATGTAGCCCAAACACGCCATTATTTTTATTTTTACTGTAGCCCCATGGCTTCTTTGGTGCTGACTGACAGCTCACAGCTGACTTCTGACAGTCAACATTTAGGTAAATACCTAAATTTTTACTGTCAAAAGTGACAGCTGCTAGACACATGTTTTTACAGATCATCTGGTTCGGCGTAGGGATATATAATTTGGTGTGTTAACTTTTTAAAGCTATCAGAAGTCAGCTGTGAGCTGTCAGTCAGCACCAAAGAAGCCATGGGGCTACTGTAGAGCTCCAAAAATTTACCATAAATGTAGGATCTTCCAATAGGGGTCACACCGACAAAAAGATTGCACACCACTGATTTGGTTTATAAAATATATAATTAATTTAGTGTGTATGAATGGAAAATGTATAATGTACGATAAATGTACGCGCGTTTACGTGAAAGGAGCGTGGGAAATAACTTAGGGGGATAAAAATATGTCCAGTGCACTCGGGTGGGATTCTAATCCTGACATCCCCATCACTAGCAAACCAGACTAGACAAGTCTAAATATTTGTCTACTTGTTTTACAAATGTTAAAGTTACATATTTATCACGAACCCACTATACCATCAGGGATAGCTAAGTGTCTGACACGCCTGACTTGGAGGTCCGGGTTTTTATCCCGACCAGTTGGAATTATTACAGTTTCATCACAGCTTGAGTATTCACCATTAGCCAGGCATATCGACCGCCTCAGAGTCTACAGCAGTGGTTCATAACCTTTTATTACTCGTGGCCCCCTAATTAATATCCTAAAATATTTTTGCGGCCCCCTAGTTCTTACTAACATATTAATCATTAAGATTTATTCTAAAATAGTGGCTTTATTTACTGATTTTAGTTAAAAAAAAAAAGAGAGAAGAGGTTAACCTACCTAACTGTATTTAGTGGAACCTCTGCTGTTAAACAATTTTCACTAATGTGTATATTCTTGTTTCAATTGTATTACCTAATGCTATTTGCACGCAGGAGTCGATTCAGAGTCGATTTAGCTAATTCGTTTTAATATTTACCACTGTGGAAAATCCTTTTTCACATAAAAGAGTAGAAACAAAGGGCAGAAAATTTTGGATGGTGTTGGTAAACAGATGGGGATTATTTGTACTATTTGTGATTTCAATTATTCTTACTTCCCCTCCCCTCCATTACCCCAGAAAATCGAGAGTTTACTATACTTACGATCATCGAATTATTTCTTACAAAAAGTAAAATTTGAGATTTAAGAATTTATTTGAGGCACCCCCCCCCCAACATTTTTTTTTACAGACCCTGGTTAATAATCACTGGTCAAGAGGTCATAGTTTCTGGAGATAGATCAAGAGTTCCAGGATTATATCTCTGGCACTTCCAGACTTTCTGTGAAGCAGTGGCTCTAGAAAAAAAAAAGATTCAGCCTCGTGAGGACAAATGTGGAGCTACTTGAATGAAAAAGTAGTGGCTCAGTTCGATAAAACTAAGATTAACGCCCAGAGGGTTCATCGTGCTGACCACATTACACCCTCTGTCTGCAGAGGCTGGCACTATCTTTGCCAACAGACTGTGCCCGCTTGATCAATATGGCTCGGTTGAGGAAGTTGACACCATGGAGTTTTAATCCAGTTGAATCAGTAGTGCAATTTCTTAAAGTTCACCGTGAACATTATGTATTATTAAATAAGAAAGGGGTGACCTGGTGTTCTAGGGGTAAGGTGTTGGTCTTCTGTGCTGGGGGTCCGGGGCTCAATTCTCGGTCCCGGCACAGATTTATCTGATTGCCAAACCCTTCCTTCACCTCTGACAAGACGTGTATTAATCACTACTTGTGAATGTGGGGAATGCCAGGCCTTCACCGTGGTTCGTATTCCACGTTAAACTGTAGGTCCTCCATTTCATCTCGCAATCACCCTAACATTACATATTAGTGTAAGTGAGTATAACCCGAATGGGTAGTAAGACGCGGTGCTAATAATAATAATAATAATAAATAATAATAATAATAATAATAATAATAAATAAGAAAGACCAGTTTCGGTGGGCCTCTCGATATAGGGTTTATCCTAAATGGTTTTACACTTTCCCTTCATGCAAATATGGGTACACTTTATCTATATTTAGACTTCCTCATACCTCATTAGCGTAATTAGAACGTATAACATAAACAGGTAGTAAGACGTGGTGCTGATATATATACTATATATAAGACAGCTAAATTTGTATTTCGGTGTGAAGAACCTTTTAGACAATATAAACATTATTTTTGGTCAACATTGGAAACATTTTATTATATTAATTGTGTTATTTTATTGGCATTGATAATAACTATCAAACGTGACATCTGCATATTTTATGACTTAAAGTATTAATACGCGAAAGTAGACCCAGAAACTTTTCAAGCTGTCGGATAAGGTTTTTCCTATGAAAATTGAACTGTAAAATCACTGATGGTCCAACACATATGTTCAATTGATAGCACGTCTGTCCACTAAACTATGAATATAGAGTTTGATTTCTGGAATACTCCAAAAATTGATCATGTCTGAAATTTCAAAGTTGTTGCAGTGAGTCGTATATGTTATAGAATTAAACTAGTTTGTAGGTCATGTGCCGATCTAGTGAGTCGGTATAGAAATTACGCTTTAAGCACCTCAAAATAATAGTAATAAAAATAAAAATACAGCCACTGATATCTCGTATTGGAACTAGAGTGTATGAATATGAATAAACTGTGTCTGTTCTTTCTATTTCTGTCTAGTAAGCGACTAAAATAAGACGAACGTCTAGTAAAAACTTAGTAACGTATATTTAGATTCCAATGACGAGCACATATGGATATATATACATATACAACACGAGGGCAAGAGAACATAACTGAATTTTATGTTCTTTACCAGTTTTTGACCTGTATACACCTGTGTTAGTGAAGTATTGAACTGTTTCTCTACCCCTAATGAACAGTAAATTAAAACAACTTAGGACCAGTAAACAATACATAAATTTACTCATGCCCTTTGGCACGTGGTCTAAATCTCAAGATAGTAAAAGTCTGGGTTTGTAGATGACGAGGAGGTCAAGGTTCAGATCCCATCTGGGTGTACTGAGGCAAATATAAGACAATTTCCTTTAATTTCTACCTTACCATCCCTACCAAATTAGCGTACTCAAAGTGAACAATGTAAACTTAATTTTATTCACAATTAGATGGTTTATTAAAATAATAGAATAAATAAATATAGGATCGGTTTTTTCTAAATGTGGTATCCTGTTTCCCATTTTACTATTCATTCAAACTATATACATACTTATATTAATGGGATTTAAAGGGGTAAGGAATATAAACATAGATAAAGAATACCAGCATTTGCGTGAAAAAAAGAGTGGGAACAACTTTAAAGGGAGGGAGGGAGTATCCACAAACACATCCTACGAGAATTCGAATCCAAGCATTCCCGTCGCAGGAAAAACTAGGCCACACGAGATTGACGCCTTGACTTGCTTTCCTACCATCTAGAAAAAAAAAAAAAAAAAAAAAAAAAAACATTTGATTGTATGTTTATCATAGTTTTAAAAAAAAGATTCTAAAAATGGTTCGATACTATATTTTTATTTGATGAAACTTTAACAACCTGAATGTATGCTAAGGTCAAAGGTTGCTGTTTGATAATATTCCATGGTTTATAATATATAGTACATGTGGTTATCTACCTTTAAGCCACTGCTTTTCATTATACATGTCACGTTTATAGTATCGGTTCTCGATTTATTGGGTAAACCTTAACAAATGATAGATTAAACCATAATTTCAAAGTTAACCATTATTGATTTTTAAATTAGACGTTAATTTAAGCAATCTATTTTTTACACCATGTCTTACTACTCGCCCAGGCTATTCGAATTTAATCATACGCATGGGCATGGGCGTTCCTGGTTAGGGATACGAGGGGGAATCCCCTCTTCCTCCATTATTTGTGCATTAAGGGAAAGTTCTCTTCAATATAGAATTTAGTTGACTGATTTATTTAAATATTTTACTTTGAAAAGTTCCGTTATTTTAAACGTGCAATACATGAACTTACTAAACAAAGTGATCTGGCTTCATTTTTTTTCGTGGACAGTAGTGCCAACTCATACTGTAAGGTAGAAATATATTTTGTATCCATCACTTTAAAACATACTCAAAATGACATGACCTGTATTATGGTTTGGATTTCCAGAATTTATTTAGTAAAAAAAAACCAGAAAATAAAACACAGTTAACATTATACATTTAATTTATTAGAAAATGATAATAAAAGTAAATCTTAATGTACTAATTACTCTAATGGTTTAGGGATTACGGAGGTTATATTTTTAATCCATGGCAACTCACAAGAACTTTCTATATTAGTTTTGGTGGACGGTGCTACGGATTTTTGTCACTCAATAAAAACCATCGACCCCATCTGGGTTTGAATCGACAAACATGGGGTCCTGAGGGCGCACACTTTACCCCCAAGATCACAGAAGTCAACCCTTAATAGTTTATAAATTAAATGTAAACTGTAAATTCAATTCATCTAGGTAGGCTATGTATTCCTATTATAATTGTAATCCTAGATTAAAGTCCTCTATTTGAGATTTTTTTGAAATTTAAATATTTTGTTATCATCCTCGGTGCGTAAGCTTTCATAAAATATATATATATATTGTGGAAGTAGTTTGGGTAGAACCTCGGGGAATATTACTGGAAGGAATAGCCACACGTTTTAAACATATAGATTCAAAATTCCCCCCTTTGAATAATTTTTATATTTATAGCACTTGGGCGAATCTTTGGTGTATAAATTGGTGTACAAGCTTTTATTTAAAAAAACCAAATTATAAAAATCAAACCAGTAAGGTAGAATTTCGAGAATCACTGTGAAAATAATTATCTTTGAGTTTTAAATATATATATTATATATTTGCTCTAACTTGTTTTGACTTAAGAGTTATGCCCTATTATTAAAGAATCTATAATCAGGTTTAGGTTTGACAAATTCTTCTCCATTTGAATGCAATTCTACTACATTCTTAGGTAAGTTCGCACACCGATACAAACTTACTTAACATACGCCGTTGACAAAAAAAAGTATGCTACACGACAAACATATTGACACATTATTTTTAAATAACTAACGCTACCGAAATTGAACAGGCTAACCCTAAATTTTTATTCGCCCAATTTACACACTCGGACACGAATTCAGATGACCCACTTTGGTGACCGCATGGTCTAAGGCGCTAATCTCACAGTGGATTAGACTGTCAATGACGGGGATATTGAGGTTCAATTCTCGTTCGGTTGTATTGAGGTTTTTTTTTCCTAAATGGTTTTACACTCTCCCTACTCGCAAATACGGATATATTTAATCTAAGCTACACCTTCAGCATTCCAACCTCATTCATATAAACATACGGATAGCCCGGAAGGGTAGACGACATGGTGTACATAAAAAAAATTAAAGGCAATATAGTAGGTTTGGTGTGTATACTCGTCAGTGGAATAGGGGAAGTGTTATAATCAGGAAAACTAGAATCTTTCCTCTCTTTCTATTTTTACATTAGTGCATAAGTGTGAGTCCTTGGTTACTCCAAGTTTTAAGACGCAATCCACTTTGCAAAATAGCTTCGAATTCACCAAGTGTGCAGTGTCGTGAGGTGGGAGAAAAGGTAAGTGTTTTTAAAGTTTTTACAACAATTTTTTTTTGTTCCAAATAAAAAATAATTCTCCAGTAGAAAGAGAGAACTTAATTTTCTTCACATGGTGACCTCAAAAATTCTTGAATTTCTGGAAAGGGTGTTCTGGAATTTAATGACAACTTTTTTTTTTAATTTGAAACGTTTCTTACCCGATGCCGCTATGCTCATGACAGATATTCAACAACTGTTGATATTATCATGTGACCAAAATTCAATTCTATGATTCTACTGGAGCAATACATTTTATTTATTTTGATATAAAAACTGCAGAAACACTGCCTTTTTTCTAGCGTCCAACAGTCGAACCCACTACCTCCTATTTTCCAGACAGGAACGTCAGACGAGATTCCCTAGTAACAAGATAAAATAAGACTTCTAACGTCTCCATCACAAACCGACAACACCGTTACGGATTAGAGTCGAGAAGAGAGTTAATTAAACCGTGGTCCGCAAGAAATGGGCGGTGGTGTGTTGCGTTGCGACTAGGGAGGTCCGAACTTGACGTTAATTACTCTTTTCCTCTACCCCCTTCACCCAAACACCTGGGGACTTTTGACCTTAAGATCACTCAAGCGGAGGAATAGGGGGTGTCGGAAGTCTTGAACCGACCACCCCGGTAACTAGATAGCTTTGAAACAAGAGTAACTTCTGGTTGGACATTGCTTCAAAATGCGGTTTTCTGAACTTGTGCTAGTCTAAAGTGGAATTGGTTCAATTAATTAATTAATTAATTTCCAAAACATACTTTTACTTTGGTTTATTTTGATTTAAAAAGTAATTTCTTACATTCAAAATAAAGTTTATTATTATTTTTTTAAATCACTGCGTCTTACTACCTGTTCAGGTTAAACGCATGTATAATAATCACTCTAATAGATTAGCGATGATGAAATCAATTTAAGGTAATCCACCTTCATTTGAGTGGGAAACTATTTGAAGAAAACCACCCTAAATAGACTCGACCAATATTCGAGCCCCAATATTCCCATCTCCAGCAGACCAATTTAACACGAGAGTGACGCCGTATGCCATGTGGCCACTGAAGCGTGTTGTATGTACAAGTTATTCACGGTTTAAACCAACGGATATGTATAGAGACAGTAATTTATAATTAATGCACCCACCTTAGCGTGTGAGGAGGATGGGAAACCCACGGCGATGAAGAAATTATATCCGTCTCATCTCCCAATGTACCAGACCAAGATTGGAGCCTCAACCTCTTTGTCACTGTCAATCCACTTTATTGAAAGCCTGACGCCTAAGACTACGTGACCACTAATACCATTCCAAGCATGAATGAAGAATTTATCGTTGGTGAAATTGATATTTTGATAATGGAGACTAGATGTTGTTTCTGGTTTCTGTTCTAGAGTCAAGTTAGTTTGTAGGTCGTTCACGGATATAAGCAGTTGATTTAAAAGAAGTATACACCCAAAATTCAAATTAATAAAAGTAAGCTACGTTCATTGCGTTGAGAGTGACCTTGCGATCTAGGGGTAAGGTGTTCAATTCTCGGTCCCGGCACAGATTTATCTGATTGTCAAACCCTTCCTTCACCTCTGACAAGACGTGTATTAATCACAACTTGTGAATGTGGGGAATGCCAGGCCACCACCGTGGTTCGGATTCCACGTTAAACTGTAGGTCCTCCATTCCATCTCACAATCACCCTAACATTACACATTAGCGTAAGTGCGTATAACCCGAACGGGTGTTAAGACGCGGTGCTAATAATAATAATAATAATAATAATAATATAATAATAATAATAATAATAATAATAATAATATTGCGTTGAGCATTCCCGTAGTAATATATAGACTCTACTGCACCATATTAATGTGATTATAATGTATTTATTAACTTAAGTTGGAAGTGTAGGGTACGCGAGAAAATGTAACTGATTTTACAGTCTGGGTAAAAACTTTTTTTTTGTCAAAAGAAATCAAATATTGTTACTATAGAAACATATAATGTAATTTTATTCACATGGTGGGTGATAACACCAGTACTTAAATATCTGTTAAGGATGTGCTGGAATTTAATTACAACTTTTACTCTTCATTTAAAAAGTTTCTCGTTTAATGCCGCCCTGTTCATGGCATGGCCGGAAAATAAAATTAGTGTTTTGTTACAAGAACAAGAAACTTCTCTTCGTCTTCGGCTTCAATTTTGCTCCACATATTTCAAACCTTGTTTCGATTTTACTTCGCATTTAAAAAATGACCTTCACACCCCTATTAAACTACAGTGAAATAAATCCTCAGAATATCGGTTTATTCATTATAGCGGACAGTGTATATATACCTGGAAAAATAACATTGACTCTATGAAACAATTTTCCAATAACGAACTTTCTCTATAATAGACACGGAAACTGTTCGATACGCCTATGAATGCATAAACATCTCTAAATATATTGAATAAAAATTGACAACACCAGTTCATGTTTAGTATTTCACTGTCGGTATGTCAGGAATGCGGTCTCGTGGGAAGTGTGAGTAGTCTTGCCTCTCCCCCTCTAGGGAAAGTTTCTTAAAGTGTGATGGAAGGGGATGCGAGAAAAATCCAGTGTTTTTATAGTTTTTATGGCATAGCATTTTTTTTTTTTGCCAAAATATCAAATATTGCTCCAGTTTAAACATAGAGTTTAATTTTATTCACATGGTGTCCTTAACATGTGTTGAATATCTATCAACGGTGTACTGTAATTTAATGACAGTTTTTTTAAATACATTTAAAAAGTTTCTCATCTAATGCTGCTATGTTCTTGATAGATATTCAGGAATTGTTGATATCAACATGTGAATAAAACTAAACTTTATATTTGTACTGAGCAATATTTTATTTATTTTAGCCAACAAAATGTTTTGCCATAAAACCCTCCAAAAACACATACCTTTTCCCGCGTACACTTCCATCCCATCTCAAATGGTATACATAGTATTACTACGCTACTTCAAGATCATAACTCCTTCCAAGCCATCAGGGTGGATGGGGGTTATCCCAGCAGTTTAGCATGCACTTGTGCTCACATATATAGTACAGTAGCTCCGTGTCTCTTTTGGTTCTGACTGACAGCTCACAGCTGACTTCTGACAGTCAACATTTAGGTGTATACCTAAACACATGTTTTTGCAGATCATATGGTTCGGCGTAGGTGATACGTAATTTGGTCTGGTAACTTTTCAAAACCGTCAGCTGTCAATCAGAACCAAAGAAGCCATGGGGCTACTGTACAGAAAGAAGGCCTACTTTTCACATTTAATTTTATTTCAGTGATGTTCTGCAAATTATGCAATATTTTACAGCACGCTACGTACGTAGGCAATTCATTCCTGCGTACAATACTAACCAATACAGTAATTAGATTGTTGTATTTAATGTTTTCAGTATGTGTGTTGATATAGATTAAACTGTGTTCACACAATATAAAAAAAAATACATATATGTTAATAATTCTCCGGTTTTTGGATATATATATCGCAAATCCTTAAATCATCCCCTTGAATCTATTGTGTTTGGATAAATAATAATATAAGTAAAGTTTGCATACACGGTGAAATTTCTTAATAGCAGACACATCCCGAAATTTTAAAAAAATAATTAATATTTGCACGCTTTTTGGGTATATATATATATATATAAGGAGAAGGAGTTAAGATCTTGCAGTGTGTGTTTTTATATACATATATATACCCAAAAAGCGTAAAATTCTTAAAAAAAAATTAAATTTTGGGAGGTGTCTGCTATTAATAAATGTCACCTCGTATTCAAACTTTACTTATTTGATTGTTTATCCAAGCAAAATAGATTCAAGGGGATGATTTCAACTCTAGGTTGGAGGGAGAGAAACTAGCCGGCTAGCTCTCCATCTCTTGTCCCATCCAATCAATCCCAGCACTGACCGATCTATAAAATGGCTCTTATTATCGCATATATCATCTTGAGAGAAATTTATTGACCACCATTGTGAGGTGGAAAAGAAGGTACCAGAATAAAAGAAGGATGATCTTTTATGAACCCATAAATATCTAAAGGTCGCACGACCCAAGGAATTGAGCGATTGAACTGGTGTTTTTTTCTACTGAACTGAAATTAAAAGGAACTTGAAAACAATCACTGTACGTGGGGTGTAAGGTCGTTACAGGGGTCGAGGGGGAGAGGATTTAAGGAATTCACAGCTCTCCACTCCTTCACTTCCCGATTCTTAAAAAACCCCTAATAATCAATACTGTTCTATTTAAAGTTAAATAATATCAAAATAAAGGTACAAAACAAGTTATTTAACTAGTTGTCACCATCATAATGTTAAAAGTAAATAATTATTTTAAGGCTCTTAACGAAACTAAGAAACCAGGACAAGCCTTTTAGATAATTCAGACACTGTTTTTTTATCACAACCAATCTTTAACCACGCCAGGAGTAGATTGATTTCACCGGGATTCGAACTGGAATTTATAGATACAAAATTTGGTCAAAATATTCCTAGATTTCAAACTAAAACAGTTTTTAAACATTTTAATACATTTTATTGAGTCTTTATTCACGAATAAAAGAGTAGTGTTTACATTTAACAAATATGAGATTCTTTTCTAACTAATACATTAATTTATATCATTTAAAATTATTCAGATTCCTACCCTTGCCTATGAAAAAATAATTTTCTAGACACATTCAGTAATCATACATTTTCTTGGTACTGCGCGTTTAGGGTGAAGAGCCCCCAAAACCCTCCTAAAATGTTAGCTTATCTTAATTCTTAGTGAAATGATAATACAAGGAAGGTGCTAGTAATAGATTTGTCTGAAACGATGCCGCATTTTCAAAAATGTATCTAACTTACTGTGATGGGAATTTACCCATGGACAAGGAAATAATTTGTTATTTTATTATAAACTATTTGGAGAGTATAAATATTTGTTGCACTGTATATTAAAATTTTTGAAATAATTTACCCGCATTTGCGTGTAGAGGGAAAATCACAAATTAATCAAGGAAAAAAAACATCCGAAATTCAAAACCTCACCTTATCATCAACTGTAAAAGAGATTGGACAATGTTTATGCTTTAGTCTGAATGCCCGTCAATACTGTTAAAAAATAAATAATTATATTCTCTAAATTGAAAAATAACCCCAGGACACGGAGCAATTTTTTTTTCTCATATTCAATGAGCGAAAGAAATTCGATTTTAAAAAGTGAAAAAGGCATTCCTAATATAGAAACAGAAAATAACAGCGGTAGCATAAAATAAATTGTAATATATTCTAAGAGGTTTCCATTAACTTTCACTGGAAACATTTTTCAAAACAATGTACTAGTCAAAGGGTTGTGTACTGTTACACCTGAGTGAACTAATTCTATTTAGGAAACAAGCCTACCTCACTTGGATGATGTTGGTTAATATTAGTTACTTGTCACAAGTAATCACTAAATTAGTCAGGATTTAAATCAAAAGTTAAAACTATTACCAAAGTTAAACTTCAAATGTGATAATTTTTTTAATGTATTTTAAATCAGTTTATATTATAGAAGCTATTAATTAATAACAAACAAAGAATATAAAGCATTTAATTACCCTCCACGCTCTCTAGGGGTGAAGAGTGATGATAATTTTTTAGTAAGCTTAGTCATAAACACTCATAGAGGGACACAATTAACAATGTCAAAAATGGGATTTTTATGAAGTTATATAATACAGTAATGGAAACGACTACTACTAATACTAATCATAATAATAATAATAATAATAATAATAATAATAATAATAATAATAATAATAATAATAGTAGTATAATAGTAAGAAGAAGTAGTAGTCATATTATTTATTTATTTATTGCTAGGCCTTCTGCGAAATATTTAATTCTGGTCTTGCTATTTTTCCTTTTAAAACCAATTTTCTTTCAAAAAAACAAAGCCTTCGTAAAATTATTTAACAAAAAGTCAACTGAATCGAAAGAGTCATTGTTGATGTCTAAATTGTATCCCCCCATTTTTTTCCTACAGTACATACACTAAATCTTTAAACATTACTGATATATATATATTATGAAATTTAAGACAATTCAATAAAATTCAAGTCACAATCACAAAAACAAACCAATATACACTGAAATAACCTTTGAAAAACACTATATATACTCAGAATGTAATTCACGTGTCGGGTATAGCCTGCTTTACTGGTCGCTTTCAGTGGCTCAGATGAGTAGCTACGCGCGCATTAACCTCTATAGATCCCGCAGGCCTTATTTTCCGGGTGCATTAAGCGGATGGTGTACACGAATTGCGGAGCAATTAATACGAGCTCGGTAATACACTTACACGAACTGTGGGTTAAACATTAGTTTAATAATGATTTTGTTACAAACGGAACATGGAGGTTAGGTTAGGTTATGTTAGGCTATGTTAGGTTTAATTAGGTTAGGCTTGGAAAGGTTAGGTTAGGTTTGTGGTTAAGAGTTAATGGGATTACAGGTTGTTCCGCAATTCATATGGACCGCTGCAAGGTATACTTTATTACTCAATTCAAGTGGGCCTTAATTAAATATTATTGAAAGGTATACTTTATTCCTCAATTCGAGTGGGCCTTAATTAAATATCTATTGAAAGGTATACTTTATTCCTCGATTCGAGTGGGCCCAATTAAATATCTATTGAAAATATACTTTATTCGAGGGCCTATTAATATCTATTGAAAGGTACTTTACTCAATCAAGTGGCCTAATTAAATATCTATTGAAAGGTATACTTTATTCCTCGATTCGAGTGGGCCCTAATTAAATATCTAAGGAAAGGTATACCTTATTCCGCAATTCGAGTGCAACCTAGGTGGAAAGATATCAGCTTGTCCTGCATAAAGGAATTGATGCATTTGCTACACGCATTTATTAAAATGTCAATATGCTTTAAAAAAATAATCAATTTTACTCTGTTTTATGTAAAGGGATTTTTTATCTCCTTTTTCAAAATCTTTTAGGATAGCTGAGCTTATACTGCCTACTCCACGCCTCGCTACTGACGCTTTCCACTATTTGCATATATATATATATTAAAGAGTGACTTTATATATATATATATATTAAAGAGTGACTTTATATGACAGCCGTGCTTGCCTTTTCATCAAAATTGTGGAAATTTCATTCACAAGCTATTTTTAAATAACAATCTTCAATTTTATCATCTGTATTTTCCCTATTTTTCAATTTTGTCATCCTCACATCGTATCAGCTTACCCTCTAAAGGGCTCTCTTCTGCACCATCACCCGAAGGAGGTCGACTCCAGTGATGGGCTCAAATAAAAGGTAATCAGGGGCGTCGGAACGTTCTTTGCGCAGAAAGGATTGGCAAAATGATGTTATGTCCATGTTACGTTAGGTTGAGTACAAATAAAATGAAGTATGTGAACAGCGATTAACACCACTACCACTGAGTCACTATTTTATAGGTTACACTTGTAGATATATGTGGTGTATGTGTGTGTGTGTATATATTATAAATACAAAATAATATATGTATCAATTTATACAAGACAGTTGAAAAAATATTGCAGAAGAGTAAAAACAAACTAAAGAAAATTTCTTAATCACAGCCTTAGAAAAGGGATATTTAGTTACCAATAAGATTCAAATATAATCAACATAATAACTGTACAGCCATAATTATTTCAACCTAATATTTAATGTTTTTTAATCTGTATTAAGAAGTCGTTGAACTCATGTGTGTGTTAAGAAATATTTAGAAGTGCAAGTAAAGGATTAGCTTAATCAAACGTATTTAATTTTAATGATCACGAGTATAATGTTTAAATACCGCACCATTTTCCTTAAATCTGCCTTTACCCCAAATCAAGCAAGGGATCAGAGGGGGACAATGTACCTATGCCAGTACTAATGTCACGTTGCCCAGGGGATGCCCGAATGTACTAATCGTACATGCTTTCCCTGGAGGCTCTTTCCATGTCCCGATAAGATGAGATGATGATGACAGTGAGTATGAGGTTGTGGAACCACTGGAAACATTTAAACCCAATTTAAGCCTAATTAACCAACCCTGGTTACAGTTGGGGTAGTTCCCCTTTCATAAAAAAAAAATACTGTAGTTACCAACTGAGAATCAAACCTGGGACCCTTAGGCTCGTAGTCAGGTGCACTGACCATTATACCATTAGACCGTTTACCTATGGAAGTAATGGTGGATGAAGAGAGGCACATCTGTGATAATCCTCGCCCAACACCCGGACAACAGAGTAAACGTAACATATCCTTACACTCCTAATCCTGCGAGCTCTCTCTCTCCACTGTTCCTCCGGGACAAGATGACAGGAAGGAAGGCCTCGATGACCCCGCGCTAATTGTCAGGCCCTGGTGACCTGTATACAGATGACCTACCAGCCGTTGTGTGAGGTGTGAAGACAGTGTAAACAGAAGCGGTCCATAAGGAGGGCGGGAACTTATCCGTGGAGAGCAGGGTACAGTCATAGTTATAGCACAGTGGAGTGCTGGGTCGTCATAGTCATAGCACAGTGGAGTGCTGGGTACAGTGATACTCATTGTATTGTGAAGTGTTAGGTGCAGTGCTATTCATTGTTTCGTGGAGTGCTAAGTACAGTGATATTCATTGTATCATGGAGTGCTAAATAGAGTGCTACTCATTGTGCCGTAGAGTTCTAGGTACAGTACTGCTCATAGTATCATGGACAGTTAGGTACAGTTCTGCTCATATTACTGTGGAGTACCATGTACAGTTCTGCTAATAGTACCGTGAAGTGTAAGATACAATAATAATCATTGTACCGTGGAGTGCTAGGTACAATCATAGTAAGGGGGAGTGTTAGGTACAGTATAATCATAATAACGTGGAGTGTATAGTATTATTATTATTAGCACCGCGTCTTACTACCCGTTCGGGTTATACGCACTAACGCTAATGTGTAATGGTAGGGTGATTGTGAGATGAAATGAAGGACCTACAGTTTAACGAGGAATCCGAACCACAGTGGAGACCTGGCATTCCTCACATTCACAAGATGTCTTGTCAGAGGTGAAGGAAGGGTTTGGTAATCAGATAAATCTTTGCCGGGACCGAGGATTGAACCCCGGCCGCCAGCATAGAAGTCTGACACCTTACCCCTAGGCCACCAGGTCACCTGGAGTGTATAGTACTTTCTGATCATAGCACTATGGAGTGTTAAATACAAGGTGTTCGGAAATTCATAGCCCAAAATGAACATATAATTTGTTTGAACCAAAATTAATACAAAGTCCCTATCTAATTACATCCGGAAAACTATACTGATACGAATAAATTGTGTTCAAAGTTTCGGCGTACAGCGCTGGGAGAGCAAAGCTGTTCAAGCATGTGTGTACAACAGGTTGCATAGGAGCTAGGTGCGTGGCACTGCACGCTTCGACATCTTGAAGCACGGCAGCAGAACATACCACAATTAATAGTAAACAACACACCAGCCCATCTAGAAATGCGAATAAGTTCTAAAAGTCAACATTAACGGTCCTACATCACAGAAAGTGCTTGCCATTATTACATGTCCAGTTCCGCGTGCTTAACTCCTATGCAACTTTTTGCACACGCATGCTTGAACAGCTTTGCTCTCCCAGCACCACACGTCGAAATTTTGAATAAAATTTAATGGTATTAGCATAATTTTCCGGATTTAAGTATACAGGGATTTTGTATTATTTTTGGTCCAAACAAGCTATATGTGCAGTTTTGGCTATATGTTTAGTGATAATAATTATGATGTTTTCTGAAGAAGACGTAAATCATCATCACTACGTCTTACTACCAGTTCAGATTATAAGCACATTTATAATTAAGTTTACTATCCATTGTTTAGATCTTTTTAGTTTTAACGCATTTTACTACCAGTTCAATGTATCCAAAATTTACATTGATTCAAAGACACAGAATGGGAAAGGTAAGTTTTAATTAAGTACTTTAGCATCCACCTGAAGAGAGGATGGAAATCACAACTCTACGCCGAGTACAACCGGTCAGGAATTTTAATGGATAAGAACTGATTGAAATCTTCATTCCTTCAGCCTCAACTGTGGTCAAGCTCATTATAACACCTCTGGTAAGCTTCAGTTCGAATCTTCGTGGGGTAAAACTATTGTCTTCTCGTACTGAGGATTGAGTTAAGGTGCTCCCCATTCGAAGGTCACTAAGGTGATAATTTCTCTTCCTAGAAACATACTTATTTAAATTAAAAATAACATCTTTCTCTTATCTATCTATGATCAACGTAAAACCAATCAATGGGAATGCATCTCCCTGAAGACATTATATGGTGTGTTGTTGCGTCACTGACCATAGTCAACGTGTTGGATCATCGGTGTGGACCGGGTCTGTTCAGACGGAAACTAATCACGATCGTACAGTGATGGGAGGGCGGCGGACCACACCCTCGCATGACTACAAACTCAATTACGTTTAAATCTGTCTGGCATCCAACCAAAACCACTCTGAATGCGACTAAAACCAAATTACAATAAATGTCGATACGAACACAAGAAAACAATTAGCATCGTTTCCTGCTGCATCGCTAACAGCATATCACGGTAATGTTCAAAAATGCATTAAAACCACGATGAAAAGATAAGTTTAGAATATATCAACCTGTTTAGCGGTCAACATTGATTGCTATTTACCAAATCATCGATATTATTGTATAGGTATTTACACTATCGGTCACGTGAGTTCAAGGGCGTAGAAAGTTGTTTATTTTTTAGCGGAAATACGCTAAAAAATTGTACTAGACTGTTGGTGATAACAGTTTTTATCCGTATATATAATCCGCCAAATTGGTCAGAAATGTAGACATTTTCTAAAAATAATTATATAAAGCCTATAGTAAGGTTTTAGTTGGAGAGACTTTAGAAAATAGAAACTTATTTTTTGTTTGCTCAACATCGATAACAATATTTAATTTATTATTATCCGCCTCGGTGGCATAGTTATCTAGCGCACTAGTTTTGTGTTGAGCTTGACTGCCGAGGATGGGGAGCTCGAGGTCTGAATCTCGGTTGGGTGAACTGGGGGAGGTTTTTCCCCTAAATGGTTTTCCATTCTCCCTCCACGTAAATTCGGGCTCATTTCCTCTATATTCAACATTCCAATTCCTAATCCATTAGCGTAACTAGTACTTAAGCGTATAACCCGAACGGGTAGTAAACGTGGTGCTAAAAATAAAAATAAACTTTATTATTAATATTAATTCATAGAAATTGATATTAGCTATCAATAATGATCGATACAGAGCAAATTAAAATTGTTTAAGTAATTTTTGTAGATGTTCAAAAGTTTCATCTTGTGTAAATCAGATATACATAACACAGGTTTTTTTTTATCACCGCTTTTCACCCGTTGGAGTCATACGCTTATTTATAAATTACGCTAGTGGTCTCAGGGATGAGGAAGGTTATATTTGGAGGAACTGTACCCGTATTTGAGGGAGGGAGAGTGGAAAACCATTTTGGAAAAAAAACTTTCAGTACACCCGACCGATATTCGAACCTCGATCTCCCCGTCATCAGCGATCTAGTCTACTGTGAGAGTGACTCCCCAAGATATGTGGTCACCAACACCAATTAGTATACATGGGTTGTAGGACAAACACAGTGATTGTTTAGCTTCCAAATTAGAGGTTTCCGATATTTCCGGACACATGTATGCTGATTGATTTAATTAGTGGACAACACAACTGCCTTACACAGATAATCCTTGAAACCTGTAATTCACAAACTGAGAGATCAAACTGGGGACTCTCGTAGACCCCGTGATTGGCCTCCCTGCCCACTTAGTCTGAGGAACGGACCCTATAATAGCCTCTATAGTGTCTGACGAACCGTAGCCATGCTAGGAACAATAGAAGGCAATTCAGGTCAACCATTCCATATAATCGTGGTCCTGATTCTATTTTCAACCGATGGCAAGGAAATGGCATTGTCTCCTTCGCGAGCAACACGATTCACGCTAACAGTCGGTTAAATGGGCCACTTAGTTGCAGCTAGCGTGGGATGAGGGTTGAGGGGGGGAGGGTTCATTAGTATAGGCTGCCACTGTTCAAAGTGGACCAGGATTAGTAGCTATACTAGCACAAGGCAGTCAAATAAGTACAGTAGGCCATTACAGCTGTTTGGTTTAAATAATGGCATTTAACTTGAATTTTGTTTAAGACAGATAACAATAGCACATGGCATTCAGATTAACGTAAAGTCAGCTTTCACACCGGATGAAACAGACACATAGCACACGTTGCATGTAACATTACACATGCGCCATCGGTGATTGAAAATTGTTGACAAGTGATACCTTTCAGACCGGGAGATGCATGACACGTTGCTGTATGCAGCATGTTCGACGTGACGTTTATGCAGCTTTCACGAAACATGCAGAATTTTTGATGGAACATACAGCATGGGACATGCAATACCAGCTTTCAGATAGGATTACACAAGGGATAAATCAGTCGTAATGGACTCGTCTGATGAAGAGGAGCTGCTGCTACTGGCAATTAATAGAAAACGAAAGACGTATGTATTTTGTTCCTTACATTATTAATTAATATATTATAGTTCACCTGTACAGTTTTCTTTCAGTTTCTCTTGCACCTCTCTTGCAATTTCCTTGCACAGTTTGTCTATTACATGTGCCTTGGAATAATCCTTCCATGTGTAATCATAAATTTACGGATATTTTTCAACGATACTTACAAAAGCAATGCTTAAGTGTTGTCATCCCCAGTGTGTATTGAAGGTGATAAAGATACCTACAGATTACCGACTCAACAACAACTAAATGTTTGCTGCACGTGAACCATGGAACAATGAACCAGTCACGGTGTGGCACACGGAAGATGCTGCATACAGCAATGTGTCATGCTCCATCCGGTCTGAAAGGGATCACTTGTTAAGAAGTGTTCAATTACCGATGATGCGTGTGTCGTGTTTCATGTGTCTGTTTCATCCGGTGTGAAAGGGGGTTAAGGTTATATTTAGAGGAAGTTTACCCGCATTTGCGTGGGGGGAGTGGAAAACCATTTTGGAAAATACCACCCTCAGTACACCTGACCAAGATTTGAACCTCGGATTTCCCCGTCATCAAAAGACTAGTCTACTGTGAGAGTAGTGTGTTTGGCCACCGAAGTGGATGAAAGGGTTATTCCAAGACACATGTGATAGAGAAGATTTGGGAGGAGACATCACGAATTTGTCAGAATGTTTCGCTAATTCAGAAGATAAAACCCTATAATCACCAAGAGTTGATACATTTTGAATAACTGGGTAAACCAAAATACGTCTTTTCTTATTTCTACTTCTGATAGTTGCTAGCATGGGGTCATAATTCCAGTCGACTGTACCGAGGGCCAGTTTTACTAAAATGGTTTTCTACTCTTCCTTCACGTAAATGTGGGTACACTATCTCTAAATTCAATCTTACTCATCGGTAATACTTTAGATTAAACAGTTCATATGTGTATAACCCCAAAGGGCAGGGCCGTTTTAAGACAATTTGAGCCCCGAGGCAAACAACACTGAGGCCCCGTTTGGTATAGCAGTTTTTAAGTTTTAGCAGTAAGTTGTTATAATATATTGATACGTAATCGGTGCTTAAATTACTTAATAGTTTATCATGTTTTATGGAATATTGTAATGTAACTGATTTGCCCCTGAAAAGTATGTGAAAGCATTGACAATAATATCGTCCTAATTTTATAAACATTCTTATTTCATTTAAATTATGTAGTATATTAAATGGCGCTTAAAGCACTTCTTCTTCTAAGAAGGCAAAAGCCACTGAACAGTGACGTCACGCACGTGACATTAGTCAAGTCAGTTTGACAATATATATATTTCAAATAATAACTTCCTCTTCTCGAAGGTTCGAAGAGAGATTTTAAAATGTAACTTGAGTCATTTTCGGCTCTAGAACCTCCCAGTACACAGAGATGTTTTTGTCTTGTATTTTGTTTTTCTAAACTAAACCTTCTCGAAGCTTCCATGAGCAAGGGATATATACGAGGAAATGGTGCAATGTAAGAGCAGTTGGTGTCCAGAACTGACAGAACTCACTACACTTGGGCACTTGGCGTCCAGCAACACCTGTCCGCGCTCATACAATAGGCCGCGTATATATTTCAACGACATGATCTATTTTCTCATTAAATAAACAGAGATTCAGAAATAAAAACATGTCAAAATAATAAGTGTTTATTAATTATAACTCTTTAATTGCGCTCGATCACGGGGCTATAAATACCAATTAACTCACAACATCAAAAAACCGGACCGATTTAATTAGTGCTCGACCACGGGGCAATTACCAGCTAATTAAACGGTGTAACTTCAATCGACGCTCAACGTGTCGAACCAGAACACTTCAATTGACGTCTCCATCGCGGTACAGTAATATTCCAGAACATCATAATTGGCGCACAACGTAGGGACCCGAAATTCCAGAACGTTTCAAATTGATCAACCCTTTAATTGATTGTACTTTACTAAATGCAAACAAATAAATTTAACAAAAGTAAATTCCTCTTTGTATCATTGCATTGTTAGTTTTCTGTAGACCAATAGTGGCATCAGAATGTTGGCGTATTCTACTGTACTGTAGCACATTACTAGAATAACATACATTTTAAATTACATAAATTTAGGGTTTTAGAAATCTGGAAAGTAAATTTATAACCAAGCGAATACTTATTATGTTAGTTATCTGTAGACTATTTGATGTGAAATTTAGAATAATAACTGTAGTTGAATTTAACAATATTTGGGGGAAATGTTTCTCCCTGGATTGTGAGGCCCGGGGCAATTTCCCTCTTTGCCTCACCCCCCTAAACGTGGCCCGGCAAATGGGTAGTAAGACGCGGTACTAGAACAATAAATACAGATAGAGGAACATCTTTGAGATATGTAACGAATCATAAACTAAGAAAAGAATTAATTTATGTCAACAGAAAAGCAACAAACTAAGATTATACAGATAATTAGTTTTCTATTTGATATATTAACGACCTTGTGTAAACATGTCACTTTTAACTACAACACATGAAAGGGTTATCATTTCATAAGGCCATCATCAAGTATTTCCCGCAACACTTCTTTCATCTTCTTCAAATAGATTGACATTAGAATATAGAGGGGAAAAAATAGGCTCATAATGGATAGTATTATATTGATGACCTTTGTCATGAACCACAAATCCTGTTTGGATTATTATATACAGATTCCAAGAAGGTACGTAACTAATGTTTAATTTTGAGTGCAGCAGACGGTGGGGTGAACTAGAGCACCTCTGGCGTGGCGTGTAGTGTCGCCAGGGTAAGTAGAGCTAGTTAAAACTGTACCTGTGAATTGTCCTCGTCACCTAGTACACTGAATATCACCGCTGAGGCAAACGAAGGTCACTTTCTCTCAACTGTTGCCAGACTTCCTTTCTCTAAGGTGGTGTGCTGGGGTAAGAAGGCGCTACTACTGGTAAACTTGACTAACCAGTGTTGCGAAATTTGTTTTATAATTGAGGGTATATTGGCCACACGAAAACAAGCGAATGACAAAGCTGCTCTCATTCCTCTCATAGATGATCTTCAGTGTATACCACTCATCGATCAGGTATTAACAGAAATGCATTCTCGTGTGAGGCGTATGGAGCAGAACCTACGTATGATTGGTCAAATGGAGATTATTGAGGGGATGAGAACATCATTGTCACAAGTACAATTTAAACAAGCTCAGTTTAACCCGCACCCTCTCCACAATATGATACAGTTCTGTGTATTACCCATTTAAAAAAATACACCCGACTGAGATTCGAGTTCAGACTTTCATGTAACCAGTAAAATAGATCAGATGAGCCCTAAATTGACACATTGTCCGCGTGATTACCGATGTGAGTTACAGTACTTTAAATAGGCCTTCCTACCCACTCGATAATGAGTACTTGGTACGTTCTTTACTAACCACTCGGCCATGAGTACTTGGTACGTTCTTACTAACCACTCGACCATGAGTACTTGGTACGTTCTTACTAACCACTCGGCCATGAGTACTTGGTACGTTCTTCCTAACCACTCGACCATGAGTACTTGGTACGTTTCTTACTAACCACTCGGCCATGAGTACTTGGTAAGTTCTTTCTAACCATTAGACCATGAGTAATTGATACGTCATTCCAAACCACTCGGCCATGAGTACTTGGTACATCCTTCCTGACCACTCGGCCATGAGTACTTGGTACATCCTTCCTAATCACTCGACCATGAGTACTTGGTACGGCCATGTGCAGATGGCTGTGTACTTACTCGAAGGAATTCTGTTCTTGACCCTCTCCTCCACTACTCGGTGCATGTAACGCATGCATGTAGAGCCTTTACTCTGCACACGCCCAGCATTCAAAGCATGCCGCGCCCTTTCTAATTATTTTCCGCCCATTGTTGGCTCGACAATCAATTTGTGTCACCCTCCGCAGTAAGAAAGAAAGAACGGACGGTACAGTTTTATTTTCTTCTCTTTCCTACGCTGCTTTAAGTACAGAGCGGGCCCCCAAGAAGAATCAAAGATACAACCACGGAGTGCATCATGACAAAAAAAAAAAAGGGGGGGGGGGGTCCTTCTTATGATTCAATGGTTTTTTTATCTTCCCCGGAGCAATACTTCCGCCCTTATTGTTTTGTGGGATGCTATACAAATGTTCTAATGCCAGTATTGGCCAACAGCGACATGAATATTTAACCTAAATATGATGACAAGAAGGGTAAACAAGATAGTAAAACCAGCTTGGAAAAAATAGCTAAATGTGTATTAAGACTTACAAAAAATTCATTATTTAAAGTACAGTAATATTCGACAAAATCGTACCTACTTTCTCAAATTTAAATTACAAACTTTCAAAAATCACAGCTCAATAAACTATCCAATTATTTACTTGATACACAATCATACAAAATTATTTACATTGTAAAACGACCCCCCTGTATGCAATTTAGAAAAAATACTAGCTACTAATTTCGAAACTTGTCAAATTATCACAAATATGTCATCAAAATGTTATTAAAATACTTTTAGGAAAACCACCACACATTTTTACTATGTAAAACTCTTTCCAAATATCTACTTTGAACAAACCGCTTAAAAAATATTTTCATTTCAAATTTTCAAATTCGGCTATTAGTAAGCGACCCTTAAACCAGACAGATTTGTATCTCAAAAACAAGTACAATGTGTTATTCACTATATAAAACATTTCCCATTTATTAATTTTGACTAAAATTGTTTAAGATGTTTTCGAAACGTTTCTTAATTTTTAAGAATAATACATCAGAAACTACCCTTAATTTTAGGGTTAGAATCAAAATCAAAATCTGTCCTCGTGGTACGACCATCTATGTGCCATCTAAATAGTGTGTGTAAAATTTGAACAAAACTCATCAAACCGTTTTAGCTGAAGTCTCAAATACAACCAAACATGGGTGTGAACAGATATACTATTGTAAGATACACTTTTTGATTTCTGGGGCACATAAGAGGTCAAAATCTATAATGATTTAGAGGGATAAAAGTTTCACAATTACAATACTTTCTCTAGACGTTGTAAATTCAATACACGTATTATTATTTGATTAATATAAGAATAGGTATGAGTAAGGTAATTTAAAGGAAATTTACCCTTTTCTTTTATCATGGGTAGAGGCTGGTAAAATTTAAAGATTAGTCACATGTGTAGAATTACCCTCAGTGGATCCGACCGAGGTTCGAGCTTTGACCTATTTATCACTACGTCTTACTACCCACCGTTAGTTATATATGCCCATATACTAATTCTGCTAGTGTGTAAAGTATAAATAAGGTTTAATCTGAAAGAAATGCACCCATACTATACTACCGTTGAGGTAGAGTAGAATACCATTTTTTTTTAAAAACACCCTAAGTACACCCAACTGGGAGTCTCACCCCAATCTCCACGTCATCGGCAGCCAGTCTATTGAGAGATTGACACCCTTGACCAGGGTTGCCAAACGGTTGATCGCGAGTTACCAGTAGCTCAAGATGGCATTCTCGGTAGAATTCTTTTTTCTCCCGGTTCTAGGGATTAGAAAGGTTATATTTATAAGAAGTGTACCTGCATTTGCGTGGTGAGGGAGTGAAAAACAATTTTGTTTAAAACTACCCTCATTACATCCGACAGAGATTCGAACCTCGATATCAGCGTCATCGGCAGTCTAGTCTAATATTAGATTATTATCGAATTAGACAGTGTGGCCACCGAAGCGTGTTCCTTGGTAACTCACACGAGCAATTAAGTTGGTATTTTCCAAAGTAACTTTATGTTGAAATGTGTTGCTGCCTCAAGTTTAGAATATGTAAGACCTCTTATATCGAAGTCTCTCCGAATGAAGGCGTTGTTCTTACAGCCTGTGTGAGTCATCATTATCAGCCAAATATGGTTATAAAATAATACAAAAGTAGGTTCACATATTAATATCTTGATAATTACTTTAATAAAATAAACACACTCACAAAAAGTGTGTACGAAAGTGTATGTCGTTTAACTCAGTAAGCTACCAATGGTGTGTGTTTTTAAATATGTATTTGACTATCACTTTGTTTGAAAAAAAAGTATACCGTGTGATTTTTAGCACTAAAACATTCATTTTAGTAGAAAATTTACATTATTTCAATTTAATACGAATACAAGCTATATATAACACGCTTGATTGAATAAAGATGTAATGGCTAAACCTCTGCGCAGATAACAATACTAGCTAATATACGATACACCAAAATGTTAATTTAGGTAGCTCGCGAAATATAGTGAGTGACATTTTGAAATCACTTCCCATACTCAATGAGTTTGGTGACCACTTCCTTTATAACAGGGGTCGGCAACCTATTTTAGGCTCCTATCGACTTTTACATTTATCAAAGGTCATACGATCACCCTTCGTTTCCCTACTAAACATTTTTTCTTTTTTTATCTGTACATTTTGAATTAATTCCTTAAATTCAAAATTTCCTCTAATACTTGTGCCGCTGCTTCTATTTATTATTTATTAAAATTATAAGATAACTTATTTAAACATCCAATTTAAGGCCATTTTTTCTTATTGATTATTTCCTATGTAAAGTAGATGTTATTTTTACACCTCACATTAACGTTTCATTAAATTTTAATAGGTGATTCCTATTTAATGTAGCATTTAATCTTTCACAGTACCCTGGTAAATCAATGACACACGTCACAATATTAAAACAATAATAGTAATAATAATAATAATAATAACCTTCTAAATTATGCCTGAAAAAAAGGATTATGTTATTTAAACCAATTGAATCAAATAAGGGGGAAATTAGAGAGAACGATAATTTGGAATAGGATTTGAATATTATTCTTTCACTTTATTTAAAAAATAAATCTCAAAAATCTATCTTCATTAAGTGTGTAAATATTTTAAGGCATGACTTTTTTTTAGTGTTTTTTTAGTAAAATATAATGTAAAATCACTTAACAAATTAATCTACTAAAATTCAATGCACATTGATTATAAGCATAGGCCTATCCACGAAACAAATACTACAGAGGAAATTGTGAACTTACACATTATTAATGGTTGTAAACGTAATTCTAAGATGGTTTTATGAAGTTAATGATATGATAAAAAAAAACTTTTTTCATTGTAAAGTAAGTATTTTGAAAACAAAGCTCATCTACTTTTCTCAAATATATAGTTTTATAACAAAAACTGTCAATTTAAGATCGAAAATAAAAAATAAATCTACGACCAAGGAAATTATATAAAGCGATAAACGTGAACATATATTTCAATTATTGATTCATCCCCGATAAAATTTAAAAAAAAAAAAAAAAAATCTGGAACCTATTTCAAGGTATCAGAGGGACATTTTCTTTAAATAAAATATCACATATTCAGAAAACGTATATGTACCAGTTTACATATATAACGACGGATAATAGTCCATGCGATAAAACGATTTGATAAGTGAAACTACCCCCCTTCTCTCTACCGTTGTGTGTGAGAGGGTGGACCAAGAAGATTGTAGATATTGCACTTTATATTGGAGGACCCCTAAACAGAAGCTGGGAAGGGACAGAGGGATGGATATATCTAAAACAATAAAGAAGCGCTCACGTAGCGGTAACAAAGCGCTCGCTACGCTGCCCGGTTACACGGAGATCCGCAGATTCTACGGGTTGGACCCTAGAGACTCGTTTATCTATATGCGCACGCGCATTTCTAGGACGTGGCACTTACTATAAGCTACCCCCTCCCCTCAACCCTTTATCTCACGCAGGAGTGAACGAAGCTTCGATCCCACCGAACACGAGGCAAGAAATATAAATATAAATCGCATTTATTTTAAAATAAAATAAAATTAAGGGACGTATTCTGATGGGGCTGGGGGTTTTGAGGAAGCTCCAACCTCCTTTTCGGCTTCAAAACATTTAAAAGTGCTAATAAAAACTGAATATTTTTAAGACGTAAAAAATGGTTGAAAGTTATTTTATAACATTTTTTTATCATTTTGATTAAATATTTACAGTACGTTACATCTTGAAAGTATTAAGTATGCATAATCTTCATTCTACCAAGATAAACTACTTGTATTCTTATTTTGAAATGTTTTAAAAGAAGAGCGTGGAAGCCATGTTAAATAAAATTGGGCTTATTATTTTAAGAGCTCACTACAACTTACGTAAGAGTTGATCTGCTTACTATTCACAGATACATTGTAATCTCATTATAATTTCATGAACACATACTTCTACAATTTTTTGTTTTATTAAATGTTTAGGAACCTAACCCGCCTCAGTGGCGTAGTTGGCTAACGCGCTAGTCGTGTTGAGCTCGACTGCTGAGGACGGGGAGATCGAGGTTCGAATCTCGGTCGGGTGAACTGGGTGTGGTTTATCCTAAATGGTTTTCCATTCTCCCTCCACGCAAATGCGGGTTCACTTTCTCTAATTCAACCTTCCCAATTACTAAATCCATTAACGTAATTAGTACTTAAAGCGTATAACCCGAACGGGTAATAAGACGTGGTGCTAAATATTATTTAGGAACCTAGAAGTTCTAAGGAACATCGTCCAAACAATTATATATAAATTTAAACTGCTCATAAACTGTTTAGAAAAAGTTTAACATTTTAAAAGATTGATTATCACGAAGAGAATGAAAATAATATATAAGCTTAATAATCAAGAAATAATTGTATAAACATACCTACAAAATTTTAAACTACTCACGAAATGATTTCTAAGATACTCACAAAATGATTGTGCGAAACGTTATATTAGGAAATAAAATATGAACCATTATAAAAAAATAGGTGAAATTAAAATATAAAATGAACTTTGATAACAAATCTCACATTTTATCAATAATTGATAAAAAGTTATTCATAAATATTTAGAAATAAAGAAAATTTAAAGATTAATGTTTGATACTTACTCTTTGTTGTATTGACGTGTTTCTAGAGGTTACCGTCATATAAGTAGTAATTTTCTTTTTTTTTTTCTATTGGTGTACGAAGTATAAATAAAGTATTGTGATGCTAAAAAAATCTATTTTGTCAGAGATTACTTTTAATTTTCCCCTAATACACTTATGCTTATACACTAGATAAACATCACCATTTTTAATTTTGGATTTATAGTGAGATTTTTCAACATAGGACTGACTTTGTCAGCATGCAATACAGCCTTAAGTATCAAGATCACATGTCAGGACAAATACGACTATTTAGACCAGTAATAAGTTATTCAACGAGCTATATAATGACTAAAATAATGATTACACACTTGAAATAATAACATGACTTAATTATTTATTGGTAGTTTTATCTTTTTTTTATCACCACGCTTACTACCTGTTCAGGCTATACGCATATTAAATATTATTCAAATTGGATAGGGATAATTAAGGAAGCATTTTAGAGGTGATATACTTGTACTTGGGTTGAAGGAGAGCTATAAATCCGTTATTAAATAACACCCTCAGTAAACCTGACCAGGATTTCAACCTAGAGCTCCCCATTTTTAGTAAACTAATCTAACACGAGAGTAACACCTTTAGACCATTCGGCCACTGAAGTGGGTCATATAAATCTACTCTAAAAATTAGAGATGAGAAAGGTAGATTATATTATATACACCTGCATTAGGGTTCATAAAGAATATTGACATAACTCATAAATGGAGATAATGCTCAATGTAAATCTAACACCTTAGACCACCTAGCCATAGTAGTGGGTATATTCTAAGTTTGGAAATGTAACAAAAATGATCTCACCTATGAATCTTAGCACGCTGCTTATGACGATCAGGTATGGTATCAAATTTCAATAACAAAACCAGAAGTTTATCTTTTGCGTTTTCGTTTGAAAAGAGCGAGAAAATTAAATTATCTGTTAACGTATTTATTTGAACAGCCCTGAGCATTTCAATCGACGATACATTCCTTTATAACACTCTACCAATCATGCCAAACAAATTAAATAATAAAAAAAAACTTTTAACTTATTATAATACACCTACAACAGCTGCGATTTGTTGTAAATTATAAATTGGAAGCGTCTGTAAAGGGGAAGTTAAAAATGTATGGTTGGTGGTGTTAGATTATTTTTAAACGGGTACAAAGCTAACAATTTAATTTATAATTTAGTAACACTGCAGAATCTAGATTGAGAATATAATTAAATCGGTAAACATAACAGTAGATTTTATAATTTCAAGATTAATTTTTTCTCTTTGTCACGTTTTATTTAGTCGGTTCTGTAGAGTACGAATCTATTAATATTTTATTTATAAGCCATGGTAGTACGGTATAAGCACGATATGGTACAATACATACATGAAACGCTGTTTCAAACGATACATATTTAATATGGACGAGGTTTGGACGTTGCTTAGATAGTAATCCATTTTGCATAAACTATAATCAAAGAACGGCTAGCACAAACAATGAATGTCATGATTAAAACATCACTGCTCATCTTTTTGATGTATAGAACGTTATAAATTAACATAAACCCTACCTGCTTAGGTATCTGCATGGTCTAAGGCGCTACTCTCGTGTTAAACTAGACTGGAAATGACAGGAAAAAGTTCAAATCCCTGTCGAGAGTACTAAGGGTGGGTTTTCCCTCAAAGGTTTCCACACTTCTTTCACGCAAATTCGGGTACACTTTTTTATATATTCAACCTTACTAACCTTTAACTCACTAGCGTAATTAGTACGTATGCCTACTGAACAGGTAGTAAGAAGAAGAACTTAAAAAAAATCACAATTTATATTCTATTTTAAATTATTTGATAAATTGGTAAAATAAATCTACATTAATGTATAATGGTGTATAGTATGTATGTATATCTGTACATAATTTTTTTAGTACTTCTCAGTGAGCTATAAAGCCGAAATTTGGTGAAATTATAGAGGAGCCACTAAAGAGGTAAGCAAATTTTTCAAACTTGAAAAATGATCAAAACTAAAAATAATAATAAAAATTAAAACGTGATTTATTTAATAATTTTCATTCGTCGACATGTTACTTGCATTTCAAAAGCAAGGAGAACCTAGAATATAAATTCCAATCTCAAATCTGAAGAGAAATTGCTGATCATAATATAAGTGACCTATGTTTATGGTTTGGTTGATTTGTATTCATGTTAGCTAACAAAAAGTGTTTCTTTGGTCAATGAATATTTTACAATTAACGTTAAATACATTTAATTTGATCTTACATTTACACGGTCGTATGTTCATACAAACCTATTACTACTCTAATTAAAAGACAGTTAACACTTTAGAGTAGCAAATTACATAAATTTATAAATAAAATTAATATGTGATTATTTGTGTGTGTGTATTACATGTTAACGATAGAAGTCCAAACCCTAACAGTAGATTTTTTTAAGCACCGCGTTTTACTGAACGTTTGGGTTGTACGTTTATGTTCTAATTACGTTAATGTGTTAGGGATGTGGAAGGTTGAATTTTAGAGGGAGTTTACCCATATTTGCGTGAAGGGAGAGTAGAAAACTATTTAAGAAAAGCCATCCTCAGTACACCAGACTAGAATTATGACAACAATCTCCTCGTTATTATTATTATTAGCACCGCGTCTTACTACCCGTTCGGGTTATACGCACTTACACTAATGTGTAATGGTAGGGTGATTGTGAGATGAAATGAAGGACCTACAGTTTAACGTGGAATCCGAACCACGGTGGCGACCTGGCATTCCACACATTCACAAGATGTCTTGTCAGAGGTGTAGGAAGGGTTTGGAAATCAGATAAATCTGTGCCGGGACCGAGGATCGAACCCCGGCCGCCAGCACAGAAGTCTGACACCTTACCCCTAGACCACCAGGTCACCTTTTCCCCGTTATTGTAAGTCCAGTATATTGGGAGTGATGCTTAAACTTCCATGCACCTACAAATTGCAGGTTTGGTTTTGTTAGGTCAGGTAATATTGACATCAGCCCATCATAGACAGGTTTAAAAATTAGTGGTATGATAAAATCGTGTATACCTGTCACATAGTATATTATAATTTGGAGCAAATTTTTTTTTAAAAAAGGTCACCAGTAAATAAGTACGACCATAAAACATCAAATTTTTTCAAGTTTTTATGAAATTAATCAAACTGTTTCGGCTGTAACCCCGGGCACAGAAAGGCAAAATGGTTAAACCCACTTTTTTGAATTTGAGGGAACATAAAACGTCAAGATCCATCATAATATCTAAAACGGATATATTAACGGGTTTCTAATTGTTTTTGTGAAAGAATTATAAAAAACAAGATAGATAATCCTTTTTTTTTACCACCACGTCTTACTATCCGTTCGGGTTATAGCCTATGCACTTACTAATTACGTTACTAGGATATTGATTGCATGGAGGGAGAGTGTAAAACCATTTTGAAAAAATCACCTTCAGTGCATGCGACAGGGTTTGAACCCCAATCTCACCATCATCGACGATCTAATTTATTGCAAGAGTCACACCATAGACCACGCAGCCACCGAAGCGGGTAGTCCTAGTTTTAAATAAAATCAAACTTTCATATGACAGGTTGGGTAGTCAGAGGGGCCACAGATTTGTGTGTTCTGGAATGATTTCGGGGTGGTGCATAAAATATTGTGTGGGTAAGTGGGGTCCCAGTTACTAGTAGCCCCAATTGTGTGTTTAGCAGCTACATTTATTAAAGAAAGGTAAAAATCAATAAACATGGAGAGAGAAATAATAAAACCATGCTAGTAAAATAAAATGTTCCCCGAGTATTCGTTCAAACCTCTACCACTTGAGTCAAGAGTCAAGCATTCTATCCGTGCAACCAAATCCTTGCAAGGTCCGACTCTTGTTATACATGAGAGATAAGTACCGATACGGTGGAAGGTTCAGGGAAATCAGACAGGGCAAGGGATGGAGATTCTGAAGACTATTTTTCATCCCCTATCTCGCCTTCTACCCCCTCCAAGTGCGTACTACAACGCGGGTCACGTACCTATAGGGGTACACACACGGTTATCTAACGCTACTTCGAGTTGGACCACTATCGGGTGGTCTAGATGGGAGGGGGTGAGAGGTAGAGGCCGATTAACTAACATGTACAGTACAGTCTAGTTCGTAAAATAACTGGCTGGAAACACAATACATTATTAGGAATACATTGAGGAACTTTAATTAACGTGCTATAATGAAATTCGAGAAGAAGAAAATTCAGGTTGAAAGCAATGTCATGAGATTATGTGATTAATTTAAAATTTCAATCGTGACTAGCATCCATCTAAGTAGTTTTTTGTATAACTATGGTTTAGTCTCCTTCTTTTACCAGAAACGATCCCACACCTAGTATCAAGGTCAGTCGGTGAGTCAGTCCCAACTCAAGCTCCCAAAAGGGAAAATTACCAGGGGAACATTTTAAAAATATATTGAAATTAAATGCTCGTTACTAAAAAAAAAGATGGTCCTTATCAGTGGTCCTGCGTTATTAAGCATCAAGCTCCCATATAGAGTGACTTACCATTGATCGAGAGGTCAAAGTTGAATGCAAAAGCGTACGTAGTAGAATACATCCCCTTGCTGGTTGCAAGGGGATGTATTCTACTACGTACTATTAATTAACTGTGGTAACCGACCTTGTAACAATAGTGGTCAGATCCCATGGCTGATAACCTAAAGGTCTTGGGTTTTATTCCCGGCTAAGACCAGTACTTGCATAATCATGTGTATAATATCCCGGTTGGATCGTGATGTCTGCTATTGAGAACTTTTTTTTTTAATCCCAGTAGATCAATGTTTCCTAAGGACTTAAAAATAATTCTTACTAGTTTGTGAACCAATCCGACACCTTAGCTCAGTCGGTACCATGTCTGCCTACTGGGATAAGGGTTCCATGTTCGATTCACAGCATGGCCGAAAAATGTATAATTGGATACGTATGGATTTACCCTTCCACATTGACAAATTAACGGCCTGAGACTGGATGTTGTGCCGGTCCTAGTTATAGTTAGATTATAAGGTATATGAAACTACGACAGGCCTAGCAAGTCGGTAGTGGAAAATATATGACTTGGATAAAAAAAAAAGACTGACCCAGGTTAGAAGCTGGAAACAGAAATTGATGTAATAAAGCTTGTGAACCAAACTCCCACTCAGCCAAAACACGATAAGTTAAAAACCCTCCGAATGTGGATGGTTTGTGACCCGAAGCTTTACGTGGTGTGAAGACAGGTAAGTTGCAAGTGATTCGGGATTTATTACAAGAGAGTTTCCAGACGCTAATATCGCTTAGTTTTTGCTAAGAGAGTGTAAGAAAATAGCTAGAAATTGTGACGGGTTTTGTTACAAATGATTTGTCAGTTCATATGCCTTTATTTCGAGTCTCGATTCCAAAATGCGCGTTCTCACACAAACTAATCTAGAATAATTATTTTTGACTTTTTGTAATAAGAGTGGTTACAAAATTCGTCATCCTGTGGCTCAGTAGGCATAAAAGTTTCACGAATGTGTAGGGATAAATTCAGATTTTTTTTGATCTATTATTATTATTATTATTATTATTATTATTATTATTATTATTATTATTATTATTAGCACCGCGTCTTACTACCTGTTTGGGCTATACGCACTTACGCAAATGTGTAATGGTAGGGTGATTGTGAGATGAAATGGAGGACCTACAGTTTAACATGGGATCCGAACCACGGCGGAGGCCTGGCATTCCCCACATTCACAAGATGTCTTGTCAAAGGTGAAGGAAGGGTTTGGTAATCAGATAAATCTGTGCCGGGACCGAGGATTGAACCCCGGACCTGCAGCACAGAAGTCCGACACCTTACCCCTAGACTGCGAGGTCACCTTTTTAGAACTAGTAATTTTTTTTCTTATGTGACCAACATCAGTGGATGCAAGCTCTAAGACAGTGGTTCCCAACGTAGGATACCCTTACCCCCCAGGGGTAGGCTCCAGGAAGTTTGGGGGTTCATGAATTTTTTTAAATAATACCGGAAAAAAAACTACATATAGCAACAATGTAAGACAAGGGACAAGTCAAAAGCTGTGAAATTAATTCAGCGCTATGGCGAGAAGCGGTGTGGGTTGTCTTCGTTATTTGACCTTGATAAAAATCCGTGTTTCTTCCTTAGATACCAAATTATAACCTAATCAGTAAAATAGTTTAATCTCTAGGTTAATATATAGACACACAGACTAACGACATGACAAAAACTATTTTTTCGAATTCAAGGGGCCGTGAAACTTCCATATACATCAAATTATTAACATAGATTTTTTCACCATCAAAATACTTCCTCTCTCCGGAGAATCAAGAGAAAATGTAAACAGTTATGCAATATGGTTCACAACCCGCTTCGGTGGCCGCGTGGTCTAAATTCCTACTCTCGCAGTAGACTAGACTGCCGATGACGGGGAGATGGAGGTTCGAATCTCAGTCGGGTGTACTGAGGATGATTATTCCAAGATGGTTTTCCACTCTCCCTCTCGCAAATGTGGGCACATTTCCTATACATATACCCTACATAATCCTTAAAACCATTAGCGTAATTAGTACATGAGTATATAATCCGAACAGGTAGTAAGACGGGGTGCTAAAAACAACACACAATATGGTTCACTGTGCAGTTAAATACATTAGAGATTTGTTTTCTTTTGAAATTATTCTCAAGGGAAAAAATTAAACCCTTAATTCAAAGAAATTAAAAAACCTCCCTTCTCTTGGATACTACCGGGTAGTATAAATTAAATGTTTTAAAATTTATTGTAACTCTAAATTTTTTTAAATAAAAATTAATGCACTGTTTGTTCACCTTGTTTATTACACTCATTTCTAATCCTATTATTGATCTGTTTATTTCCAGTTACAACAAATAAATTTGAAATAAATTAACTATATTGATTAAACATTTTGCTACAAATTAAGGGTACAATTAATGGAAACGGGCTGTCAAGGGGTACATAAGTGAAAATAGGTTTGGAGCCACTGGTCTCTGGTCACTAGAGATTGGACAACCAGTGACGGAGAGTACGGCGTTTAAATCCTGGTCAGGTGTAGGCTTACTGATGAAGTTTTTCTCTTAAATGCTTTCCCGCTATACATCTACGTAAATGCGGTTGTATTTCCTCTAAGTCCTACCTGACTCCTCTCTACCTCATTAATGTAAATATGAAAATAGTCCGAACAAGACGTAGTGCAAAATGGATATGTTAAAATTTTGTTTAAACTTACAAAAGTTAACAAAGAATCAACTGGACACATTGATACTAAAAACCACATTGCTGTGCACAATCCAGAACCGGAAAACTAAGCTTCACTTCAACCAAATTAATCATTTCACCGACTAAAATAACAGATAAAAATGGCATGTTTGGTTTTTCTTCTTGTAGAATTCCCATTTAAATAAATACACCAAACACACAGCATACTTATATGTAAACAAATAATAGGTATGGTGGTTTTTTTGTTTTACATGTACAGGGTGTATATAAATTTTCGCAATTATTTCTCTTCGGAGTACACTTTGTTATAATAAAACAATCCAACCAACTAAATGAGCGTTGTTTGTAGCTTTAATTTAAAAACTGGGTCAAGTAAGAAGATCATTGTTTTTAATAAATGTATTATTATTATTATTTATATTATTATTATTATTATTATTATTATTATTATTATTATTATTATTAGCACCGCGCCTTACTACCCGTTCGGGTTATACGCACTTACGCTAATGTGTAATGGTAGGGTGATTGTGAGATGAAATGAAGGACCTACAGTTTAACGTGGAATCCGAACCACGGTGGTGGCCTGGCATTCCACACATTCACAAGATGTCTTGTCAGAGGTGTAGGAAGGGTTTGGAAATCAGATAAATCTGTGCCGGGACCGAGGATTGAATCCCGGCCGCCAGCACAGAAGTCTGACACCTTACCCCTAGACCACTAATAAATGTAATAATGTACGATTGACGGGCTCACCCCCAAACTCCAAAACTAATCACTAGACGATGTCTATTGTGATTTAGGCTATTTTTTATGTAAAGAATTGAGCTTTTAAGATAAATTGAGTGGCTTTTTATACACCCTATGTATAAACAACGTGGTTATGATATAAGTGGAAACGCTTGATCCAAACTTTGCATTTACATAACGTGATGGGATTCTTCTTGTTTCAACCTTCTACATGTGATATCACTTTAATTAGCTCCCTCGCTGCTGTGTGAAACTTTTAAATGAACCAGTGGGCTCACATCAACTCCATATTATCTATGCTCATTGTATCGCATGAATAGGTCCACATACAGGTTGGAATCGTTTTGCAATTAACATGTTACATTGGAAACTTCAAATTTAAAAATAAAGTTGAGGATATTTACCACGCAAAAATGTAACATATCTCAATTTGCTCTGTGAATATGACGTATATCCAAGGCTAAAGCTAAGATTGGTATTATCTGTTATAAGTTGTGGATTTTAGCTAAAGTGATAAAAGACTAGAATTTTTGTATTTTTTGTATCAAAATAATTTTTTGGACAAATTAAATAAAATATGTCTCCAGTAGAAAGATAGAGTTTAATTTTATTCACATGGTGATATCAACAGTTTTTGAATAACTATCGAAAGTGTTCTAGAATTTAATGACAACTATTTCTCTTAATTTAAATAGTTTGTCATCTAATGCTGCTATGCTCATGATATATATTCAACAACTGCTAATATCACCATGTGAAGAAAATTAATCTCTATGTTTCTATTGGATAAATAATTTATTTATTTGAAAAAAAAAATTGCTATAAAAACTAAAAAAACTCTGCCCTTATCTCTCGTCCCCAACACTCCCACCTTACCCTAAAAAAGTAGCTCATACATAATATATACTTAATATTTTATTAACTCCATATGATAGAGCCAGTGTCCCCTCCTAGAACTGTAATGAGTATACTCAACCACTCTGCCATGGTGGTACACCCCTGCCATAACAGTCAGGATTGACATACCATCAGGCATCCAAGTCTTTGGTAACGCAGCCTAAGGTGTCGGGTTTGTTTATTGGATTCTTGGTGCGGGGTGGATCAAGATTCGAATATAGATTTAAATAGTTCCCCACCTCCTACCACATGAGATTTTCCATCCATGTTAAGGCGTCGCCTTTTTTCTAAGCCACCCCTCTTCACTTCTACACCACCATAATTAAAAAAAAACTTGTTACTTTTTCTCGATACGTCTGAGAGAAAGTATCGTGATCAAAAAAGAAAAATTAAAATCGAGATTTAGATAAATGTCAACGTTTATTGACTCCCTGAAACGAAAAAAAGGCGGCTTTCACAATTCCGTCTGTCTTTCTGTCTGTCTGTACCTCGAACTAGAGCCGAAACTATTTTACTGATTGGGCTAAAACTTGGTATCTGGGGATTTTATAAGGTCCCCCCGAGGGTTTTTGTAATGAGACCTCTAACCATAAAATTAAGGGTAGTTTACAAAAGGGCAAAAATAGAAAAAAATACAATTTTCTCAAAATTCGCTCAAATGATTTTGGTTGGATTTTATATCTACACACGGTTTATCAATTTATACAAGATGACAAATCTCATTTTTTCTTGAAAATAACTTTATCGGTAATTTACATGAGAGAAATGTTCCAATTTTCATGATTTCTCCGCAACTATTTGAGATACAAAATATATATATAATTGTAAATTGTAGTACAGTACTATTAGAGATTAACAATTTTTATTTGTAATATTATACTACGAGCTAGAAACTTAAAATTTGACAAACTTCTAGCTTCAAGCCTGTAACCGACAGGAAAATTCCAAAAAGTTAAAAAATTTAAATTTTAACTCCCGAAAAAAGTTCAAAATGTCGTAGCAACTTTAAAGTCGGCGCGGACCTTTCTTTAGAAGTTTCTTGTGGCTAAACGGTAAGACCTATCAAAAAAGGGCTCTGGAATTACATTATTTTACATTCATCTGCAAAGAACCCAACTAGCAAGGCAAGTATTTATATAAAACCAATGACATTTGAGCTATAAGCAAATATATATACATAATTTTTAATTTTAGTCTTTGAAAATTAATTTGATTATTATGTTATTTGGTTGACAAAGAAGTTTCTCATTTTTTTGATGACAGTATTCCTCTTTCATAATGCCATATAGCAAGTAACAATGAATATTATTTCCTATTTTATTATCTTTGGTGTAGTATTCCTACATCAATGCATGGACCTATTATTTCGTTTCACAAATATTACGAGTTTTCAGTAAATGTCTATTTTAAGATAAAAGAGGGAGAAAATCTGTGCTGTGCACCGTAACATTTATGTTAAATCGTATGAAACACGCATCGGCGGTCGAACAGTCTAAAGCCTTAACTCTCACAATAGTCTGGACTGCGAGTGAAGGAGAGGTCGGTGTTTGAATCTTGCTCGAGTGCACTGAGGGTGTATTTTCCTACATTTCTTTTCAATCTACCTCCATATAAAATTATAAACTACTTATCCCTAGCTTCCCAATTCAATATGTATATAGCAGCTAGCCCGAACGAATATATAGCCTAGAGATATATAGTGTGGGACGTGTCTTACTACCCATATATATATAGTGTGTAACGTGTCTTACTACCCATATATATTTAGTGTGCAACGTGTCTTACTACACACACATATATATATATATAGTGCAACGTAACTTATTACCCATATATAGTGTGCAACGTGTCTTACTACCCATATATATTTAGTGTGAAACGTGTCTTACTACCCGTATATAGTGTGCAACGTGTCTTACTACCCATATATATTTAGTGTGAAACGTGCCTTACTACCCGTATATAGTGTGCAACGTGTCTTACTACCCATATATATTTAGTGTGCAACGTGTCTTATTATTATTATTATTATTATTATTATCATCACCGCGTCTTACTACCCGTTCGGGTTATACGCACTTACGCTAATGTGTAATGGTAGGGTGATTGTGAGATGAAATGAAGGACCTACAGTTTAACGTGGAATCCGAACCACGGTGGAGACCTAGCATTCCTCACATTCACAAGAGACGTGTCTTACTACACACATATATATAGTGTGCAACGTGTCTTACTACCCATATATATTTAGTGTGCAACGTGTCTTACTACCCGTATATAGTGTGTAACGTGTCTTACTACCCATATATATTTAGTGTGCAACGTGTCTTACTACACATACATATATATATAGTGCAACTTATCTTATTACCCATATATAGTGTGCAACGTGTTTTACTAATTATATATATAATGTTCAACGTGTCTTACTACCCATATATATATATATATAGAGAGAGAGAGAGAGAAGAGAGAGAGAGCAACGTGTCTTACTACACACACACATATATGTATATATATATATATATATAGTGTACAACGTGTCTTACTATCAATTTATATATAGAGTGTGCAACGTGTCTTAATATATATATATATATATATAGTGTGCAACGTGTCTTACTACCCATATATATATATATATATATATATATATATATATATATGTGTTCAAATTGTCTTACTACCCACACATATAGTGTGCAACGTGTCTTGCTACCCATGTATAGTGTGCAACGTGTCTTAATACCCATATATAGTGTGCAACGTGTCGTACTACCCATATATATAATGTGCAACGTGTCTTACTACCCATATATATATTGTGCAACGTGTCTTACTACCCATCTATAGTGCGCAACATGACTTACTACCCATGTATAGTGTGCAACGTGACTTACTACCCATTTGTAGTATGCAACGTGTCTTACTACCCATATATATAGTGTGCAACGTGTCGTACTACCCATATATATATATATTGTGCAACGTGTCTTGCTACCCATGTATAGTGTGCAACGTGTCTTAATACCCATATATAGTGTGCAACGTGTCGTACTACCCATATATATAATGTGCAACGTGTCTTACTACCCATATATATATTGTGCAACGTGTCTTACTACCCATCTATAGTGCGCAACATGACTTACTACCCATGTATAGTGTGCAACGTGACTTACTACCCATTTGTAGTATGCAACGTGTCTTACTACCCATGTATAGTGTGCAACGTGTCTTACTACCCATATGTATAGTGTGCAACGTGTCTTACTACCCATATGTATAGTGTGCAACGTGTCTTACTACCCATATATATATTGTGCAACGTGTCTTACTACCCATCTATAGTGCGCAACATGACTTACTATCCATGTATAGTGTGCAACGTGACTTACTACCCATTTGTATTATGCAACGTGTCTTACTACCCATGTATAGTGTGCAACGTGTCTTACTACCCATATATAGTGTGCAACGTGTCTTACTACCCATGTATAGTGTGCAACGTGTCTTACTACCCATATATAGTGTGCAACGTGTCTTACTACCCATATGTATAGTGTGCAACGTGTCTTACTACCCATATATATATTGTGCAACGTGTCTTACTACCCATCTATAGTGCGCAACATGACTTACTATCCATGTATAGTGTGCAACGTGTCTTACTACCCATCTATAGTGCGCAACATGACTTACTATCCATGTATAGTGTGCAACGTGACTTACTACCCATTTGTATTATGCAACGTGTCTTACTACCCATGTATAGTGTGCAACGTGTCTTACTACCCATATATAGTGTGCAACGTGTCTTACTACCCATATATATAGTGTGCAACGTGTCGTACTACCCATATATATATATTGTGCAACGTGTCTTACTACCCATATATAGTGTGCGACGTGTCTTACTACCCATATATAGTGTGAAACGTATCTTACTACCCATATATATATAATGTGCAACGTGTCTTATTACCCATATATATAGGGTCTTACTACCCTTATATATATAAGAAATCCGAGCAAACGCCAGCTTTACAGGTCGGCTAGAGCAAGGTCACCATCCTTGGCGTCTATGTTGAGGTTGAGTGATCTGGTGTTTAAGGAGGGAAATAAGGAGGATGCTCTTGTCGGGGCAGATACTCCTGAGTCTGGAAACCTCCTTGTTATACATCTGTCTCTCCCGAGGGAAAGCTGGTAAACACTAGAACAGGTCAGCTCGACGTGTTCGTCCAACTGTACCGTGATGATCCATTATACCTCGCGGTCGGCGAGTGGGTGAAGAGGGGGGGAGTGGTTAGAACGCGTGAGAGCCTTGTCTACATAGTCCATGTCCGTAACGCTGCGTCCAGACTGGGTAGTAAGTGTCACTTAAAGCGAGTGACAGATGACGCTGGAATAATGCAACCGATGAATTAAACTATGACCCGCCTCGGTGGTGTAGTTTGCTAACGCGCTAGTCGTGTTGAGCTTGGCCGCTGAGGACAGGGATATCAAGGTTCGAATCTCGGTCGGATTAACTGGGGGTGGTTTTTCCTAAAATGGTTTTCCATTCTCCCTCCACGCCAATGCGGGTTCATTTCCTCTAGTTCAACCTTCCCAATTCCTAATCCATTAGCGTAAATAGTACTTAAAGCGTATAACCCAAACGGGTAGTAAGACGCGGTGCTAAATAATAATAATAATAATAATAAAATTATGATGAACCCCACATCGTGGTCGTATAATCTGACGCTTTATTCTCGTGACTGCCGGTGAAAGGGAAATTGGGGTTCGAATCCAATGTGGGTGTACTGAAGTGGTTTTATGTTAAACGACCCTCCGCCAAAGACGCAGGTATATTTCTTAGATAATTACACATTCCTCTTATTTATACCTTTAGCGTAATTATTAATGTTACACTTATAACCCGAGTGATGTTTTCAAAGTTTCTTTTAGGTATTTTTGCGGCCAGTTGTAGCGACATTTCACGCTTCTTGATCATGTGCTGCGATTTTTGTAGCTGTCGTTCCAGCTCAAGTAAAATAACTAACTAGTCTGTTTGTACACTTAGAGTCCTCAGCTAACTTAAAGTTTTTTTTAAAATCTTGTACAAATATTCCTTATCGTTTTTGTATCACCCCATATTACTACCCATTTGTTTGGGTGGCACAAACCCAAGGGGCACTAGCAATTTAGAAGCTATAAGCATGCATAGACAAATTGACGACTTCTCTGGTCAGGTCCTAAACGTATTTTTAGGAATAAGGTTCATATTATGAAACATTTAGGTTATTTATATTAAAAACAAGATACTAATTTAATCTATATAATTTTTTTTTAATAAATCGCTTAGAATGTCATAAATATGGGTACGCTACATAAACATTTGAGAACGACACCTTAACTCAAATGGGAGCGAATTTGCATTCTGTCAAGGGTTATATTCCCGGCCTTGGTCGAAACGCGTCATTTGAGAAAATTCGACATGAAGACTTGGTAAATAGTCTAGTAATAGTCTATTTTCTAAGAAGTGTGCAGATTTAATTTTTAATTTTTTAGTATCGCATCTTAAAAACCATTTTGGTTTTATGCATAGACCTATGTAAGCCTACCAATTATGTTCATGTGTTAAGGATGAGCTAGGTTGAAATAATTGGAAATTTATCAGCATTTGCGTGGAGATAGTTAATTTAAACCATTGTCAGTCACCCAAGATTCAAACCCCTATTTACCCATCATCAGCAGTCTAGTTTATTGGGGAGTGATGCCTTAGACCATGTAGTCACATAAACGGGTCTAATTTAATTAGTGCGGTCCAAAATCTTGCGTTAAGTATTATTGATAATAATTTATTATAAATATTTATATAATTCAAAATTTTGTTTCGCCAATTGTATTTCAATATAAAGTTCCATAAAGAGCCAACGGTGTTTAGTTTTGATTTTAAAAATCATTAACACTTTCTATATAACTTAGATTAGGTTATAGATTTAGTTAGTAAATTATTTTTTTCATATTTTATGTATACAAATTACATATTTATATCTACTATGTTGTTGAAACCATAATTAATTATTCTTATAAACTTTTTACTGGAAATTTTATGGAATTGTTAAACAAAAGACCTTTGTGCTTTCCCAAACTAAGCGTTCGCTATCATAAATCATTTTTCATGCACAGGCTGTTGTTGGAGATTAGTGTCATCTTCCAATGTTTCTGGTTTAAATCCCGGCTTGCGATCTCACTGTTGGCTGGTGGGATACAAATTGTTTTGTGGCAAAAGAACTTTGTAAGGAGATTGATTGAATGATCATTTTTAAAACACTATATAATACACATTTATTCAAAAATCACGAGGTATATTTATTTATTAGATACATGAGTAATTTAAAATGTATTTAACTTATATTTTTGTGAAACAAGAACCTAAAATTAAATAATTTTTAAGTTGGTTTGAGTTTAAAAAAACTATTTTCTAATTTTGATTTTCACTTATGGAATGACTATTTCTGCTTAGTATTACATTCCAATACCATGTAGGCCTGATAATAGTAAGCCCTGCCTACAATTTACGTATAAAACATTTTTTTAACCTGCTAAAATAGATAGTCCAATTTGCGATGTGTTTATTGGACTCTTAATACACCTACACATGGTTTAAGGCGTCATTATCATGCTTTCATGTTTTCTGGTGATGGGAAGGTTAGTTAGGGTTTGAATTTATCCTCTTATTTCAAGCACATTTGGATACATTTTATTTTTAAATTACAATTTATTTATCGAAATATCATGAATGTATTATTATTATTATTATTAGCACCGCGTCTTACTACCCGTTCGGGTTATACGCACTTACGCTAATGTGTAATGGTAGGGTGATTGTGAAATGAAATGAAGGACCTACAGTTTAACGTGGAATCCGAACCACGGTGGAGACCTGGCATTCCTCACATTCACAAGATGTCTTGTCAGAGGTGAAGGAAGGGTTTGGTAATCAGATAAATCTTTGCCGGGACCGAGGATTGAACCCCGGCCGCCAGCATAGAAGTCTGACACCTTACCCCTAGACCACCAGGTCACCCTTTATCATGAATGTAAATATATGGGTAGCTAGGTTGGGTAGTAAGACACAAAGCATAAAAAAAAATATTTTCATCCATCACGTCTTACTAGCAATCTGGGATATCCAACTATTTACATAAATTGTATATGGCGAGGATGGGAGAATTTTAGAATGAATATACCCACATATGCATGAATTGAAATTGGAAAATCATTTAGGAAATAAAACTCTCATTATATCCGGCCGAAACTTTAACCCCGACCTCTCCCTCCCCAACAAGCATGATGAGAATTATAACCTATTCCACTTTCTCACAGATGCGGGTTGGATAGAAACTCTTTAAACAAAAATACACGAACTTGTAGAAGTAAATCGGTTGTATTTTTACCTCACTCCTTTTAACTGTAGCATTAAGCATATGAGGTAGGGTCAACACATTTTCGCAACAGTTTATAAACTATGAAACTAATAACCACTCGCATAGTATCCAGTAGACCCAATACATCGCGATATAAAGGATGTTTGAAAGGCATACGGCCGGAAAAAGGAATCCTTGGAAGCGAATAATGGGAATATTGTTTATGGTGAGAATTCCATATAAAATGAGGTGAATATATGAAACGTTACTTGAAGGTAACATGAATGGGGAAAAGTTCCTCTGGTAGGACTACCTAGAGATTTCATCAGTGATAATACAAATTCGTTCCAGGTGTTCAACCGTCTAAAAGAGATTCTCTACAGTTACCAAGTATCATTCTCTATGGCGGATCGTTCTCTATGGTGAATCGTTTTCTATAGTGTGTCTTTTTCTATACTATCTCGTTCACTTTGATGGATAAAGAAGATGGAACACGTGTTGAATATTGTGAAAATAAGCAGTGGTTCGTGGTAGAGTATAATCAGGTTAAGCAGAGCTTATTTGAACTGTTCCTGTGATATGTCACTCGTACTAAGTACCCATTTGTCTTTTAAAACCTAAATTAAAATAAGCAGTGGCATGTCATGGGATGTTTATAGGGAAGCAGGGCTTATTTGAACTGTACCTGAGGACTGTTCTCATTCTAATTTTCTCCCCATTTGACCAATCATACTTAGGATAAAATAACCAGTTGCGTGCAATAAATTGTTGACATCGTAAGCAGAGATTGTTTTAATTGGACCGGTGATATGTTTTCATACACATTACGTTCCCATTTGACTAATGAATATATTATAAACCAGCATTGAAATGTCATGGAATGTTGCAAGGGTAGGAAGAGCTTGGTTGGACTGAACCTGGGGATTGCTATCACCCACATAAGGTCCCCATTTGACTAATCATACACAAACTAAAATAAGTCGTGTCGTGGAGTGTTGCCAGAGTAAACAGAGCTATTTTAAAATATACCCTTTAATTGCTCTCCCACTCTAGATTATCCATTTAAACAATATATATTGGCTCTACTTTACATGAAAAGGTATTTACATTGGTACCCGGTCAATGAGTGTTTTACTGAGTGTTGAAACCAATTCACGGGTACAGTTTAAACAAACTTTGCTTACCCTGGCAACACTATATGATATGTCACTGATAATAAAGGTATCACCCCCAAACACCGTATTAGAAAAAAGTTTGTTTTACCGTTTACTGTAGAGCTGGCTGTACATCTGTAGAAACAATCTTGATTATAATAAAATAATTTAAATTGTTTTTTTAAATCCCTTTAAAAGAAAAAAAATAACAAGTTTTCATAGTTTTATTTTTGTTTTTACCTGACGCGAAAGTTAAATATGCAACGTAATTACATTTAAACCAACTTTTTTAAATAGCATTTAGAAAGACAGTGAAAGGTAATTGGGAAGAATGCCACACACATTTAATCTCCAGTTATTTTATCCCTTTTTGACAAGTATTTTACAGCTAATTGAGAGTAGTATTTCACTTTCTAAATATATTGATAATATAACTACACGCACTAAACTAATTTTTGCAAATATTGGCCAATTCACATAATAACCCAACCTTGCACTTGGATATTTACTTATTATTATTATTATTATTATTATTATTATTATTAATAATAATAATAGCACCACGTCTTACTACCCGTTCGTGTTATACGCTTACGTACTAATTACGCTAGTGGTTTTAGGGATTAGGAAGATTATATTAAAGGAAATGTAGCCCCCATTTGCGTGAAGGGAGGATGGAAAACCACCCTCAGTAAACCTGACATCAATCTCTCCGTCATCGGCAGTCTAGTCCACTACAAGAGTAGCGCTTTAGACCCCACGACCACCGAGGCGGCTCGTATAAATGTAATGGTAGCATACTTCGTTAATAGAATGGTCTAAGACCATCTTCCATTAAACTTTTAAGTTCAAGGAACATGGGTGACCTGGCAGTCTAGGGGTAAGGTGTCGGACTTCTATTCTGAGGGTCCGGGGCTCAATCCTCGGTCCCGGGACAGATTTATCTGATTACCAAACCCTTCCTTCACCTCTGACAAGACATCTTGTGAATGTGGGAAATGCCAGGCCTCCACCGTAGCTCGGATTCCACGTTAAACTGTAGGTCCTCCATTTCATCTCACAATCACCCTACATTACACATTAGCGTAAATGCATACAACCCAAATGGGTAGTAAGACGCAATGCTAATAATAACAATTCAAGGAACATATAACTTTTTTTTTTTGCTCCACACTGTTTTAGGTACGCACCTCGGCAGCATAAAATGGGTTGCGCACCCAATCCAATGGTTGTACGGTAAATCATAACTAGGAAAGTGTATATACCTATTAATTTTTTTTTCTGAAGTAACTTAAATTTAATCCAAGATTAAAGTTTGAGTTTCTTTTCAGGTTCTCGTTTCTTTATCATTTTGAAACATTTCGTTCAAACCGTTAGTAATTTGGAAAAAAAAACTTGAATCTAACTTTACGCAAAAGATATTTATTTTATCAAATGTATTTAAAATATTAGTAAGTACGAGTAAGTAAGAAATGTGGATGACGAATGTCTACAGCTCGTACTAATTTATTATTATTATTATATTATTATTATTATTATTATTATTATTATTATTATTATTATTAGCACCGCGTCTTACTACCCGTTCGGGTTATACGCACTTACGCTAATGTGTAATGGTAGGTGATCGGAGATGAAATGAAGGACCTACAGTTTAACGTGGAATCCGAACCACGGTGGAGACCTGGCATTCCTCACATTCACAAGATGTCTTTTAGAGGTGAAGGAAGGGTTTGGTAATCAGATAAATCTTTGCCGACCGAGGATTGAACCCTGGCCGCCAGCATAGAAGTCTGACACCTTACCCCTAGACCACCAGGTCACCGTCGTACTAATTTAATTCGGGTTCTTATTAAACAAAAATGCATGGAACGATGGGCTGTGGTCGGACGGCACACCATATTCGTCGCCGCCGTACACCAGTGATCCGCAGAACACTGACACTGTTTACAAAACGCTGGAGAGCAAAACTATAAATGACGGAGAAATTGGGATTCGAATACCGGTTGGCTAAACTAAGGGTCATATTTTGAAAATTGAAAAATGACATCTAGACATGGGAATTGAACCCGGGACCTTTGGCTTAGTACGCCAATGCTCTAAACATTGAGCTATCCAGGAATCGTCCCGTGACCAGGATCATTCTTCACTCATATTTTAAGGCAGCTAATGTGTGATTTATTTTATTAAGATCACGAGCTATCAGATAACGCAGCCACCTTCGACTTGGAGTTGGCTTCATGCTACCACTTGTACAATTAATATAATTGTAAGGAATCGCATCCAAGTGTCAGCATGAAGCCAACTCCAAGTCGAAGGTGGCTGCGTTATCTGATAGCTCGTGATCTTAATAAAAGAAATCACACATTAGTAGCCGATGATTTCCGCACGTCCATCATAGACTTTGCTTTACAATATTAGTAAAGAATGACCCTGGACACGGGATGAATCCTGGATAGCTCAGTGCTTAAAGCATTGGCATACTAAGCCAAGGCTACTGGGTTCGATTCCCATGACCAAGCGTCATTTTTCAATTTTCAGAATATGATATCTTGATGGAGAATTCCTCAATAAAAAGGAAAAATTAATAGCTCAGGCTATTTGATTCTTCAACTAAGGGTGATTTTCCTAAATGGGTTTTCACGCTTCTTTCACGCAAATGTGGGCACACTCTTCCTAAATTCAACTTTGTTCATCTTTAACACATTAGCATTAATAGTTAGACACTGTGCGTATAGTATGAGCACATAGTAAGACACTGCGACTAAAAAAGAGAAAGTAAATATCTTCATCAGCACAACCCAGAATTGAACTAGTATCCTATATACTTTAATTCGCAACTCAAACTTTTAAATTGAAAAATTACACTTGGTCACAGGATTTATCCCGGGAGCTTTGGCTTAATACGTCAATGCTCTAACCACAGAGCAATCCAGTAGTCATCCCATACCGAAGGGCCATTCTTCACTCATATTTAAAGGTAGAGTCTGTGATGGATGTGTGGAAATCATTAGATACATATGAGCAATCAATTAATACCACTAGTTATCAGATAACGCAGCCATCTTTAACTTATGCTACCAATAGTACAATTAAAACTGTACGAATTCACACATGATGTATTAAGTAGACAAGTTATTGTACAGAGTGTTTCGCTCACTGTCGGCCTCAGTTTCCTTTATAACTTTCAAACTAATTGACGTAATTGGTTTATGAGAGCCAAGAGCGAGTTTAATACTTTATAGTTGTTGAATATGGCTATAGCCGCATTGCATTAATTTATTTACTAGACTTGCTATTATCGAAACATTTTTATGATTCGTGAAAACTTGGTGGTACGATTCGTTACTCATTAAATCCTTTGTGAAATTATGATGTAATATATCATACTAATATTCATATTACAGAATTATTTACGTAAAAATGGAGGGCTCAGTGCTATGTGTGCTTTTAAAAAAAAATCAAGTTGGCTTCTCCATATCACGCTAAAATTACATTTCGGTGCCATGTTATTCCAAAGGCCTTCCTTCAATGCTATAATGTATTGACAAAAAGCATTTCACCCGTATTTTAAACTAGTCCGTTAGATCATATTTTCCGTTAAAATATTTGAAAATTTTTAACAGCTGTACTTATATAGAGTCTGATATGATTCATTAGTTATAAAGATCAATTAAATTATCAACCAAGAAGGCCTAGATAAATTTATGTAATATTTACCTATTTTGTGCAAATAAGCCTTTTCGAACAGTACCACACTTGTTGGTCGACACTACGCTGCCAGCTAAGTGAGAGAAAACTGTCGACATGATTTTGTTATCGACGGTAACGCTTTACATTTTTGAGCGGTTATCTTAGTAACTAATTGACCAAAGTATTATTTAAATTAAAAAATATTGATTCTTCAAATAGAACGTCAATAACGCCATTATATTTTATGAAGCTGCCAAGTGAACTAAATATGGATTGGAGAGGTTTCTGTGCTTTTTTTTTTAAGAAACAGCTGATTACTAGCGGCGAGTTTAAAATGTTATAGATTTTTACGCAATAGAATATAGTTTTAATACTAGTAGTATTCTCTTTCATTGTTTTAATTTTTGTTTTATTATTATTATTTGTTTGACAGGTTGACTAGCAAACTGTTATTTGATTGGAAGTTCCAAAGAGGTTTTCGTACGTCTTACCTTCCAAATAGGTTTTGTTTTAATTGTTGTGTAAGGTGTAAATCTATAACACTTCTTTTAAAATAAAATTGGGGATTCGTACTCTGTTTTCCGGAAAACTTGTGATGGTTCCATTTATCAATAAATTTTAAAACTTTCTTGTTTAAATAGATCTCAAGAGATGTGGAACTAAATAAATAGTATGATGCAGCGCAAAGACTTTTATCTTAAAATAGAAACACTTAAAAAAACCATTAAGATTTTTGAAACGAAATAATATACATTTGGTCAGAAATTTTTCACCTAAGAACATAAATAATATATCATACAGAGTTAGAGAAACATTTATAAAAGAGGAACATCTCTGTCTACCAAAGAAAATAGCAATCAATTTTATTTTAGAAGACCATGAATATATTTGTTTATTGCTCAGACAATATTGGTTTAATTAATATATAGTTCAATTAAAGAGTTTTATATTTAGTATTTCTACATATTTACACTAAAAAGTTATTTCATATCTCAGGTAGTTGATAAGATATGATCAAAATTGGAAATTTATGCTAGTACTAGCCCCTTCCCCGTAAAAAAATATTGTAATGAATCCTGTAAAACAAAGCTTCAAATCATCCATCATGTCAATATAAAAACAAAACTTTTTTTTTAAATACAGTCCTATCATCACTGTATAGCCCCCTCCCTCTCTTTATCCTCCCTCCTATTTTCATCTCATTCGTCTTTCCTCACCCCTAGCCCCCGCCCCCTCCACAACCCCACTTTACCTTCAACAACTTTTTTTCCAACGACTATATAATATACTATCGACATTTTTATGAGGAATAAATTAAATTTTCAAAATAAAATATAGCCTATGTTACTCGATGATAATGTAGCTTTATATTGGCGAAAGAATTTTTAAAATAGGTCCAGTAGTTTTTGAGTTTATCTATTACAAATAAAAAAAACAAAAAATCAAATCTTTACTCTTTATAATATTAGTATAGATAAAGTACCTTTTAAATAATTTTAATGGAAAAATAAGAATATCCATTTTGTTTATAATGTTAAAACAATTTACATTGAGACAAGATTTAGTCAAAATTATTAAAGTGGATTTTGAGAAAATATATTTTATCTTTCTTTTACCTTTAGTAAGCTACCCTGAATTTTAGGGTTAGCTATTTAATTCCGAAAACTCTTCGGGGAAACCTTATGAAAATTCTATATATAAAGTTGTAGCTAGATCGGTAGAATGCTTTCAGCTCCAGGCCGACATACAGAGACACATACAGTATTGTGAAAATCACTTTTTTCTGTTTCAGAGGAGCCACAAAACATCAATATTTTTCAAAATCTCACGTTCGATTTTCTTTGATAATCATAATAATTATCTATCCATGGAATCAAGAGAGAGTAATAAAAAAATGGCAGATGAGAATTTGACATTACGTTTAGAAAATAGTAAGGAGCGGTTGTAAAATGTTTGATCTATTTTTTATTCAAAGCTTGATCATTTATTTGAACTCCTTAAAAATACATTGTTATATTTAATATTCACTACAATGTATACCTAACCTTATCATTTAACAATAAATTATCTTCACATGGATGTAGCTGTTATTATTATTATTATTATTATTATTATTATTATTATTATTATTATTATTATTATTATTATTATTATTATTATTATTAATACTAGCACCACGTCTTACTACCCGTTCGGGTTATACGCACTTACGCTAATGTGTAATGATAGGGTGATTGTGAGATGAAATGGAGGATCTATAGTTTAACGTGGAATCCAAACCACGGTAGAGGCCTAGAATTCCACAAATTCTCAAGTTGTGATTAATACACGTCTTATCAGAGGTGAAGGAAGGGTTTGGCAATCAGATCAATTTGTGCCGGGACCGAGGATTGAACCCCTGGCCCCCAGCACTGGATGGAGCTGTTGGATTTTAACTATACAGAATGTTCCGATTTATGTGGGAAGGATCTGGAATGCCAAAACAACACAAACAATCCTTACAAGAAAGGCTCTGTTGGAATTGTTAATAGCCCTTGGGTGTACTTAGATTTTTTAAAATAAATTGTTTCCCACACTCCCCTCATGAAAATGTCTGTCCATTTTTTCTCAATTTTATATTACTTAATACTACACCATGAGTGTAATTAAATAAATATATACCAGATGAGTAGTAAGGTATGGTACAAAAATATTAATGACAAATTGTATGATTATATACAACTATAGTAAACGCTTAAATAATTTTAATTAATGTTCAGATTTGTGTATTGATTTTAGAGATACATTGAAATTTATTTGTTTGTTTAAGACTATATTCTGACTATAGGATTTCTTGAATTCACCTAAGTAGATTTGGGTTTTAACTTAAAACAAACGGTAAAAACTTTTGTAATTAGCGGTGAAAATGAATGTTCAAACTTTGTTTGACACTTCTTATAAGTGCAAGCTATATCAAATCATTTATATACGTACGCTAACTTAGTGAAAACGGAAACACAGTTTTGAGGAATTTCAAGAATTGGATGGCCGAGGGGTGTGGGGGTTAGCTTAGAGTAATTCACACCCTTGATAGACTGGAAGTAAAAACACAAGAGTAGAAAATTAATGTGAGATATACCAGTTGGAAATATTAATATATTATATTGATATTTTTTATCGGTAGATTTAGTTAAGTACCCCTTTACCGCTCCAATGTTTTGAGTCCTACCACCCGCATGTTTAAACTAGTGGGGTATGAATGAGTAAGTTCAAACTTAGAGAAAGTGTACCCTTTACTTAAAAATTGAGACATTTACTTAAAACTGGTAAGATATGTGAAACAAAATAATATAAATTGCTGCAGAATAATAATGAAAATAAAGTGGCACATTTGACCAAAAAGCATAAGTTAAATAACATACTGTTACAGAAACGTTAATAATATAGGATATTTTTTAGCACCAAGTCTTATTACCCGTTCGGGTTACACGCTTAAGTACTAATTACGCTAATGGAATAGGAATTGGGAAGGTTGAATTTAGGGGAAGTGAAACCACATTTGCGTGGAGGGAGAGTGGAAAACCATTTAGGACCACCCCCCCAGTTCACTTGACCGTGATTCGAACCTCGATCTCCCCGTCATCGACAGTCGAGCTCAACACAACCAGCGCGTTAGCCAACTACGCCATCGAGGCGGCTAAGAGGAAAATATATGTCCACCGAAGAGCATAAGAATCAATTTCCAATTAAAGACCATCATAAAAAAAATATTTACTCATAGATTGGAACCTATGGGTTTTATAAAAAGATACTTCCAAATAACCACGTTGGGGTGGGAGTGGGGGAGGAGGGGAGGACTTTGTTAAAACTCTGGGTGCCAAGTTTTATCCAATCAATCAAATGGTTTCGATTCTAGACCGAGATACAGACAGGCAGTATCGAAAAAAACTACACTTTTTTGGGTTCAAGAGCTCAATAAACGTTAACATTCATCTAAGACTCGAGTTTAAATTTTGTTTTGTTTTAGAAGATCGCGATTCCTTCTTTCTCCGTGGGTCGCGAAAAAGTAAAAAAAACAAAAAAAAACACCAAGCATACCTGATCATTAACACCTAAGCAAAGAAAATGTGACGGGCGCTTGTAACCATATACTCAGCGGTGTCTAAAATAACATTTCTTTCCACTCGCTTCAGTGGTCGCATATTCTAACGCACTACTCTCGTGTTAGACTAATTTGCCAATGAAGGGGAGGTCGATGTTCGAATCTCGATCAGGTGTACTGAGGGTATTTTTCCAAAATAGTTTTCCACTCTCTCTCCACGCTAATACGGGTATACTTCCTCTAAATATAACCTTTCTATTTCCTAAAACCATTAGCTTAATTAGTATATAAGCGTATAACCAGAAAAGTGAGACATGGTGCTAAAAAACATTCTTAATATAATTTTTTTTTGTTTACATCGGAGTTTCCTTGTAATGTTTAAAAAGCTATTAAATGGAAAGGCCCGGTTTTCGTACGGAACATCCTCCAAATCCCCCAAAAATAACGCGAGCATGTCCGAAACTTCTGTTCGTATGCACCGCTACATGGAGGACATAAACGAAGCGGAAGTAACCGAGGATTACACAAACTTTGTTTAATCCAGCATCATCATACCTGTTTATTTATTTTCCTCGCTGGCTCGTTCATTTTTAAAAAGGTAAGCATTTTGAGAAAAATATTTATATCCAAAGGAGTAAGCCCCTCATCAATAGTTAAAAAGTTTAAACAATAAAACTGAGATCGATACTTTAGGGTGGTAGTGTAGGTTACGCGAGAAAATTGCAGTGTTTTTAAAGTTCTTATAGTAAAACATATGTTTGACCAAAATAAATAAAATTTTGCTCAAGTAGAAACACAGAGTTTAATTTTCTTCACATATTGATATCAACAGTTCTTGGATATCTGTCATGAGCATTGAAATGTTAGATGAGAAACTTTTTAAATGAAGAGAAAAAGTTGTCATTAAATTCCAGGACACCCTTGACAGATATTCAAGAACTGTTGATATCACCATATGAAGAAAATTAAACTATGTTTCTATTGGGGCAATATTTGATTTATTTTGGTTTAAAAAAGGGTTGGGATTTGCTATAAATCTGCACAAAACTCCTACCTTTTTTCCCATTCCCTTTATCTCCACCCTAATGGCAGGGTTTTAAATTAAGTCTTAACGTGGCAGAAGGCTAGTGGTTCGGAGTTCATTACTAGTGTGGTTAAATGTGCTTAAGATATCTTTGATTGATTTTTTTTTTTAAATCTCAAAACCTCAGAAATGGTGAAGCCTTGAAGATTTTTGTAAATGTCTGGAGGCCCACATAAACGTTTAAAAGGCTCAACTAAGTAAATGAAGAGGAAAACCTATGTTTTCAATAATGTGTTTTATTGTAGTTCTCAACCTGTGGTACGCTGTGCATTTATCTGGGGTGCGAGAAAATAATTGAAGTTATACTTCTTTAGGCGCGTTATGAAAAAATGATGAGAGGGAAATTTTAAGATGCGCGCGCATCACTGTAACACAAAAGTAACAGGCTAAAGCTAAACAGCTAATTAAGTCTCGAAAAAAAAAAGCTACCAACAAAATAGAAATAGAACCTCTGTTAGTCGCGCATGTTGGTACGCTCGTCGCCTCTGATCACTGTTTTCATATATATAATATTTATCCCCATGTTTCTAGTTTCTACATTCACATCACGTGTTTTAGTTTCATACAAGTGCGAATTACATATGTGCTAATAAATTATATTCAGTAGTGATTTAAATTGAATATTTTGATTAATATTATTTACTATTCGTAAATATTAGTGAAAAAAATTGTGCTTATAGACTTTTTCAAGTGCTCCAATATAATTGAGGTTAACTATCCGTGTGTATTATTTATTGATATAAATTAAAATATTATTATTTAACATAATTAATACTAAATATTATTAAATTTGTAATGTAATTGATTTGCCCCTAAAGAATATGTGAAAGCATTGACAATAATATCGTCCTAATTTCATAAACGTATCTTATTTCATTTAAATTATATAGTATATTAAATGGCGCTTAAAGCACTTCTTCTTCTAAGAAGGCAAAAGCCACTGATCAGTGACGTCACGCACGTGACACCAGCCAAGTCAGGTTGACAATTTAAAATAATAACTTCCTCTTCTCGAAGGATCGAATAGAGATTTTTAAATGTAACTTGAGTCAGTTTCCGGCTCTCGGACGCTCTAGTAAAAGAGAGATGTTTTTGTCTTGTATTTTGTTTTTCTAAACTAAACCTTCTCGAAGCTTCCATGAGCAATGGATATATACGAAGGATGGTGCAATGTAAGGGCAGTTGGTGTCCAGAACTGACAGAACTCACTTGGCACTTGGCGTCCAGCAACACCTGTCCGCGCTCATACAATAGGCCGCGTATATATATTTCGACATGATCTATTTTCTCATTAAATAAACAGAGATTCAGAAATAAAAAACATGTTAAGAATAATATGTGTGTATTAATTATAATTCTTTAATTGGCGCTCGATCACGGGGCTATAAATACCAATTAACTCACAACATTAAAAAACCGGACTGATTTAATTAGTGCTCGACCACGGGCAATTACCAGCTAATTAAACGGTGTAACTTCAATCGACGCTCAACGTGTCGAACCAGAACATTTCAATTGGCGCCCATCGCGGTATAGTAATATTCCAGAACACTTAAAATTATTATTGTTAAATATTTATTATTGGTTATTTAATGTTTACAAAATAAAGAAATAAAATTAATAAAACATTTAATAAAAAATTTGTGATAAAAATTTTAATCGAACATCAAATTAAAATATTAATTTTTATATTTATTATTAAATTGAATAAATAATAAATATTTATAAAAATAAATGAACAAATTTAATGAAAACTTTTTGATAAAAATGAAAAGTGAATATTAAATTAAGAAAATAATAAATATTTAAAAATGAATAAACTTAAATTCAATGGTTGAATTTATTATTAAATTTATTCATTTACTTTTAAAATATTAAATAATCAATAATAAATATTTAAAATTAAGAATCTTATAATATTTAGTACAAATTATGTCATATATTTATTATTAAATTATTAATTTTCTATTTTAAATATTTATTATTAATTTCTAATATCTAATTCTCTATTTAATGATGCCAAAGAAGTATAACTTCTCACGCGCGTACATAAGTACACACACCCTTTTTTTAAATTAATGACGGTGTTCTTTGAAACAACCCAAGGGTTCTCTCTCATTCTCTATCATTAATAGTATATTTTATACGCTTCGGCAGCCACATAGTCTGAGGCGTTATTCTCACAATATACTAGATTGATTTTCCTAAAAGATTTTACACTCTCCTTCCACGTAAATCTGGGTTCATTTCATCTAAATTCAACCTTTCTAATCCCTAACACATTAGTGGGATTAGTACATAGAACTATAAACCAAATAGGTAGTAAGACGCGGTGCTAAAAAAAGAAGAAGATATTTTATGCTTGTAAATTAATTTGAATTCTCCATCCACATCGTGATCACTTAGTTATTACAGTTTTGGTCACTGATATACAGAAGTAAAATTTGAATCGACAATCATTTTTTGAAACTACATCTACAAAACACCTACATCGGTGGTTATATGGGCTAAATTTCAGTTAGGTTCGGATTATAATCCTTGTAGGGTGTAGAAAGCTTGTTTATTTTATTTTATGGTTTCCCCTCTCCTTCCACGTGAATGCAGGTGTATTTCCTCTAAATTCTTCCATCCTCGTATATACTTTATCATAGTAATTAAAATGTGAACAAGTTGGACGGGTAGTATGACTTGATAGTAGAAAATAACTTTAAATATCACCAAAAGAACGTCTGTAAGGGTAAACACAGGGTATAAATGACAAACAGATGACGAGCGAATAGAGAACATGTACTTTATGTTTACCTTGAGAGGTGACAAGCTTATCATGTTTGGTTCCACTATGGTGTAATTAGTCCCCGGTGGAACATACATTTCAGTGTAAACGAAATGTACACTCCGTCTACAGTGAAAGGTAATAGTCTTACCTTGACCAAATACACTATGACTCTTATCTTAGAAGCTACACCATAGTGGAATAGTGAAAGTTAAGCTTAATACCTTCCAGGTTAGATGAAGGGTATTTAGTCAAGGGTGAAAGGCTGTGAAAATCTCCTGAAATTTCAGCTAACGCTATATTAAATAAAAAAATAAATTGCAGCTTTTCAAGACGTGAAATTAAATATAAATATATCCTATATTGATTATAATTATTATTACTATTATTATTATTATTATTATTAGCCCCATTCGGGCTATACGCACTTACGCTAATGTGTAATGGTAGGGTGATTGTGAGATGAAATGGAGGACCTACAGTTTAACGTGGAATCCGAACCACGGTGCAGGCCTGGCATTCCCTATATTGATTAAAAGATTTAAAAAATACCATCTATGAAGCTGAGTACAACACAGACAGTCGTCTAAGCCTCGCATTCCGTATGTCGTGTGTCGACAGCATTCAGCTATTTTCGTGGACTGTGACGTCATGAATAACACGGCATTGATTTGTTCTTTCAATAATCTGGAGAAAGCTAACGCTTAAACAATTAATTGTACATGAATAGCAAATATTGAAAGATCGAAACGATATTTTGTTTACGGATAGAGCTGCATCAAATATCATAATAGTAAACATTTTGTATGCTCTGGTGGTCTAGAGGTAAAGTACGGACTTCTGCGCTGGGGGTCCGGGGTTCAATCCTCGGCTCCAGCACAGATTTATCTGATTGTCGAACCCTTCCTTCACCTCATCTTTGACAAGAAGTATATTAATCACAACTTGTGAATGTGTGGAATGCCAGGCCTCCACCGTGGTTCGGATCCCACATTAAACTGTAGGTCCTCCATTTCACTCACAATCACTCTACCATTAAACATTAGCGTAAGTGCGTCCAGCCCAAATGGGTAATAAGACGTGGGGCTATAATAATAATGTTAATAATAATAATAATAAAATAATAAAATAATAATAACTTTAAATGACATATGAGCATGGGGATCGAACCAAGGACCATTGACTTAGGAAGCCAATGCTCTACCACTTATTTATTCAGGTTTAGTTACATATGCTTAATGTCTTCCTTTAATTATGAGTGAAGAAAGATCATGAGCATGAAACGAATACTGGATAGCTAAGTGGTAGAGTATTGCCGTGTTAAGCCAAGAGTTTCGAGTTCAGTTCCCTGTTCCAGATATAATTTTTCAAATTTTGAATATGTAAGAATAGTAGGATATTTTTTTAATTCAACACTATTAAAAGTATGAGACAATGCTCTGGCCTCTTCACCCGGACTCAAACCCTAGATACATGACACTTTAAAAAAAAAAGTTATGTGACCATTATTTTAGTGGTCTTCAAATCAATTAAACTTAATCTGATTCCACACTGAGTGAAGTCTAGTAAAATTACACTACAACGAGATTCGAATTAAAGATACTCATATGTGATTTCTGGGTAACATTAACGATTTGTGACTTGTCGGTCGAAGATTCATCCATGATCAACCTGACAAGATAATGGGAGACAGCTGTTAGACCAATGACTATGGACACTGGAAGTATCCCCTCCTCTTTAGAGAGGGTAATGGCAGGTAATGCAAATTCCCTTAGGATATATAAGTAATTGAAAGTCAGGACTTATATGAAAGCGTACAAAAAATAAGCGAGTAGAAAAGGTTTAGTATTAAATAAACTTATCTTACATTTAACTACGTGTACAGTTAAGTTGAATGACAATGGCAATCAGAATTGTTGGTATATTTTTTCTGTTACTATGAGCAGATATTAAAAAAAAATTGTACCTACTAATGTCATCTAAGTTTACTTAATTTAAAAGTATACGACGAGAAAAGTTGATACTACTCGCAGCCAATGGTTGAAAAGAAAAGAAACCTTTTTTTTTCTCACTGGTTCTAGTCTAGTCCATCTTTGAGACTACAAGTGAGGATGTATGGGACACGTATTTATTTATTGTCTTTAATTTAAGACGTTCGGAATGGTCACGTGTTAAATGGCGTTAGTACCTGCTACCTTGGTCGCATCGTTTAAGCCGAAAGAATGTCAAACTTGAAGCCCGTGGGCCGCATGTGGTCCGATCAATTATTATAAACGGCCCACGGACCCTTTTGATGGATCGATATTCAATGCGGCCAAATTTATCTTAATATAAACGTGTAAGAATACACAAATTGAAATTATGACATTAGGAAATTGGTAATTATTTGGGGAAATCTAGCAAGTGGGTTGGTGTAACCAATTTTTACTCCTTATTCAACAGAGGTCGATCCAGAAATGGTTAAGTTTTCTCATGCACAGTGTTTGGTGGCACATCAGTGTATGTATACACAGATGTCTACTCTTATGAAAAGCAAACAATACCCGAGAGATAAAAACATGTATATGTTATCAATAAAAAAAAAGACTACAACAAGGGATTTATATTAGAATTAATTGAAAAATGACACTCTGACACTGGAATCTAACCCAGGACCTTCGGCTTAGCGCACCAATGCTCTTTCTCTGAGCTATCCAGGGATTGTCCCATGCTCGGGGTCATTCTTCACTCATATTTGAAGATTTATGGTCAAACATTAACAGCCTTGCTGCAAATAAGAGGAAAAATAATAGAGTTAATCTTAAGTTTCTTTCGAAAAAAATAAGTTTCTTAGAATAAAATTTTTTTAACTTAAGGAAAGTTACAATAATATTGTCTTTTCTGAAATGCGGTTCCATTAGTATTTTCAATTTTCAATGTGGCACTTTTGACCAAACGAGTTTGAGACTCCTGGTCTAAGGCTTCATTCTCGCAATAGACTGGACTGCCGATGACGCAGATGGCTGGTTACACTTAGGCTGGTTTTTCCTCAATGGTTTTCACGCTTCCTCATCACAAGTGTAGGTGCACTTTCTCTAGATGAAACCTTCCTAATCCTCAATACATTACATTACTAGTACACAGGCTAGCCCAAACGGGTAGTTATACGTAGTTTAAAAAACTTACTGTTCAAATAATACATTATGACTTCTAAACTTTAAAACAAAAAGTCTTTCAGAGGTGGTTAGAGAATCGATTTAAGGTGGTGAGGTGGAACTAAACGCGAGTTAAGGTCCGTATTTTTTCAGTTTTTATAGCAAAACCATTTTTTTGTCAAAATAAATAGATATGACTGCAATAGACACGATTATTTAAATTTTATACACATAGTAATCTCAAAAGTTCTTGAATATTTTTTGTGACCATATTGGCATTCAAAAATAATCTTTTTAAAGGAAAAGTCCTGGGTGAATCCAAAGATGCCCATGACAAAATATTCATGAACTTTTGAGATTTATATTTATATGAAATTAAACTATAAGTATTTACTGAATGAATATTTAATATAAGTAGGTCAAGAAATTTATTTAAATAAAAAACTATAAGAAAATACACACTTTAACTCACGTTATTCTCCACCACACTTAAGTTCACCACAGTTCATTACCGTTTTTACCCATAGCTGAGTCCAATGATATTCATAACTCGTAATTTTCAGTAGACACCAGGAGGTACTAATAACACACAAATGACACAGTATGTGGGGTTGTAATGGTCCCTTTCTAAACAACGTGTTAAATCATCTCGCTGTGGAATTAAGTCAATTAAATCAATTAGAGCTTTTTTTTTACTCGTGTTCCTGACTCTTATCTAGGGGAGGGGCCCCGAGTTCAAATCCCTCTCAGATGCACCAAAAAGGTGGGGCTTTCTACAGTTTATTCAAGGGGAGCTATTGTTGCATTTCCTCTCTCCCACAGCTGCCACCATTTTTTTACTATAGCACTGTCAGTGTTTTACAAATTTTCTATAAGGAATCTCAAATTAAGTTGGCTTCTAAAGGAATTAAATTTTGTTTTGTGAAAAGATAAATAAAAACAGTGTGAAATAGTAAGTTATTGGTATTTGGAACAGGATATTTTGACCTTGATTTCACCCTAATATTTCTGAGAATAGGGTGTGGAGAGTGATCCTCAAGGTATATTTTATACGTATGTTTGAAAGTCCCGATAAGTTATACTGTGGTTTTATAAGAACCATGTCAGTGAAAAATCGTTGTAGCCTATTTTTAGATTAACACATTATAGGCCTACTATTTGAAGCTTGCAGTTAAATACTAAAAATTATAAATTTATTTATTTTTCTTTCCTTCTTTCCTCTTTTTTTCTAAATTTCCTGTGTTTTCTTGATTTATTTCCAAACAAAAAAAACACGACATTTTTGAAATTATATCAAATTTTTAAAAGCGTGACAGCCCTGTATCCTCATTTATAGGCCTATCATTTAGATTAAATCCCCAATAACAATTTTTTTTAACGTGTTAACTAAACAGATTGAGCGAACTAAAGACAGAATACATAGCCCTAAATATAAATATTTATGCCAATATTTTGAACATTTGTATCAAAAGATCATAAAGGTACCTTGGGAATTAAGTGTGAATTCAAAGTCTTGTAAGGGCTTCTGCTAGAGCGTTATACAGGTCAACGTGCCACAGTAATAGGAACCAAAGACCTTTAGTCTCATTGACGTATCACAGTAATAGGAACCAAAGACCTTTAGTCTCATTGACGTGCCACAGTAATAGGAACCAAAGACCTTTAGTCTCATTGACGTACCACAGTAATAGGAACCAAAGACCTTTAGTCTCATTGACGTACCACAGTAATAGGAACCAAAGACCTTTAGTCTCATTAACGTATCACAGTAATAGGAACCAAATACCTTTAATCTCATTGACGTGCCACAGTAATAGGAACCAAATACCTTTAGTCTCATTGACGTGCCACAGTAATAGGAACCAAAGACCTTTAGTCTCAATGACGTGCTACGGTAATAGGGAGCGTTGCCCCCTGGTCCCATCGACGTGCCACAGTACTATGAACCGATGTCTCCTAGTCCCATCGACGTGCCACAATATAAGGAATCAAGGTATCTTAGTCCCATTGACGTGCTACTGTAATAGGAAGGAATCAAGGTATCCTAGTCCCATAGACGTGCCACAGTAATAGGAATCAAGGTATCCTAGTCCCATCGACGTGCTACAGTAATAGGAATCAAGGTATCCTAGTCCTATCGACGTGCCACAGTAATAGGAATCAAGGTATCCTAGTCCCATCGACGTGCCACAGTAAAAGGAATCAAGGTATCCTAGTCCCATCGACGGGCCACAGTAAAAGGAACCAAGGACCTGAGCTTCGTCAACGTGCCACAATAATAGGAACCAAGGACCTTTAGTCATGTCGATATGCTACATGAATAGGACCAGAGGTATCTTAGGATATAAAAGGCCATCGAGCAACTGAAAGGTTCTGCCAAGGGTATTTTACCTTTGAAAGGTTTCCGGATAGTCTTTGATGGATGCCGTACGCTGGTCCTGAGAAGTCGGTCTCATCAGCGTCATACCACCCGATGACACTCCCGATGATGAGAACCAAGGCTATGCCAAACCCCGTCACCAAGGCGACCGTCACCACCTTAGAGCGGGCCGAGATCACCATCGCCATCTTGTTTGTGTTTTTGTTTTAAGGACACTTGTTTTATTTAACTTGTTCCTCCTTTGTCACCACCCGATAGTCACTACACTAGTAGTAGGTGACACGTTCTGTCATCACGTCACAGTGACCCGCATGCTCATAGCAACAGTTGGTTCTTGCGTTTTGATTTTCCGTCAAGACCGGTCTCTTCTGTTGACTCCAATCGGGTCGACACAAACACTGTTGACACATCATCAAAACTACTTGAAATATAGTCTAGATCTTTTTAAAGGCAAGGAATATTTATCGCGATGTGGTCACATTTTGTAGCTTGTGCACAGTCAAATTCGCACACTATGTCAAAAACATATGCAGCAAAGAGACGCAGCGCAAACTTCCATTAGAGATGATGTCTTTGATCTGTATAATATGTCTCGTAGGATAACAATTCTCTAATGTAATTTCGAATGACATCAGGTTTATAAGCGAACCAGTTGTAAATGATCTATAGTAGTTTATAATTCATTTTAAGTACAACGTATTAATTTTAGTAAAAGAGGCTCACATAGTTTGTAATAACAGTGGCACTAGTTTCAATTTTTTAAATGTTAATATGAAATATAGATATAAGTGATCATTTATGAATGAAACTCATTTATAAATAAATAAAAATGCATTGCATAAATTAGAAATATACATATAAATATTTATAGCTTAAATTAAATTGAGATCCTATGAAGCGGTAGCATTAAAATCAATGAACTATTATAGAATAGTATTAACTTATTAGCAACCCAATAATTAGTTATACAATTAAGAGTATGAGTAAAGTACTCGTAGATTAGATATAAATCTATTAAATAAGTGGTTCATTTGATGGTAAATTTACTCACAAGACCTAAGTGTTAAATTTTTTCCCAAATTAATTATAACATATACTATTTCTCACAGAAGTTTCCGCTCTTAGAAAACTCACGCCTTCTAAGAAGAACTGCCAGACATTTTCTAAGAAAACGGCGTGCATTTTATCTTCATTTAAAACAAAACTAAACATGACCAGACAAAAAAAAACCACACTCTGGAACAAGCACTTTCCCCTCTTACTTCCCCTCTTCACTTCCCCGACCACTCAGCGTCACTAAATAACAATAACTCCCGCCCGTCGTGTGGACGCGCTCCGAGTTTTGAGCGTCGCGATGCGGCAGCGTCGAGGATTGTATTCCGCTCGACGGTCGGCAACGCAATATCGGACAAGTGTCAGAGGGGCGGTTCTAATAGGGGAGGGTTGGAAAAGCAGCCCTCAACTCCCCTACAGCCCCAGTGACACACAGACCCGGCGTCATGAACTCTGGAGTAGTGGAAGGGGGTGGGGGTTAAGAGGGTTTGTGGGTGGCGCGAGGGTGACTTGGACGCTTCAGTATTGTTCCATTCACTTTAATCTATTTTAATTACCCATCTAAAGAAATAAATACACCCTTATTTCTGTTGTCATGATTTTTGTTTTAACCCTTCTATATATTTTTTTTTCGTAAAGTAGATTAATTTATTTGAAGACATTATAAACGATTCGTTTAAAGTATCGTAGTAATTTTTTGTATGTGGTTTTTGTTAATGAAAGTGTCGGTTTTTATTATTTCTAATGACATAGCTTGTGAAATAACAATGTCGCTGAAGGCAATTACTGGACGGGTTGACAATATTTACTCTAGCAAATAGTATCTGTACATTAGATTTACTTTAGTAAATAGTAACTAGTTATAGTCCTCAATAGCTTATACTTTAAAAAAAAAAAAAACACTTACAGAAAAAGTAATGTGAATACATTTATTTGAGCAGAACATTTTTAAAAATATTTAAATTCATTTTAATAGTTCATAGAAAACAGAGATCCAGCTAATACTAAAAAATATCATCGCACTAGCATACACGTTAAGAAAATTATAACAATATCAACAAATAACAAAGTAATTCATTAAAACTGACTTTAAATATTTGGGATTAAATTACATATTTATAAATAAATGGTAAGTTGCAAAACACCCCTCAGGTAAACTTTATGAAAACTCTAGATACCGAATTTTAGCTCAATCGGTAAAATAATTTCGGCTCTAACGTGGGGTACAGACAAAAGCACAGACAAACGGCATAACATTAACATTTTATTTTTGTTTCAGTTCATGAATCATAGACATTTATCAAACTATCGAGTTCAATTTTGTTGGAAATCACCATAATTTCTCTCCGAGGAGTCGAGAGAAAGTAAAAAGTGTAGAGTGAAGTATAGACTTACTACAATCAGATTTTAAAATATGCTGTCTATTTCTTTGACGATTGAAACGTATGTAGTTAGACAATTTGGCTGATTTATTTAAAATATGTTATTTATAGAGTATGGTTCTTGTAGAAAGAAACTTTGATAAAATATAAAAACAATATTTTTGTTTTCAAAAATTATATTATTTTACTAGATTATTATTTATTAGCTTTTCATAGTTATTGATTTTATCTATCAAAAGTGACAGTTGAAGAAGATCCTATGACTCAATGAATAAATACATCAAAATAGTTTTATTGCATTTTTTAACTACCAAAAAGATTCTTCTTATATAAATAAGACCTAGTAAATTTATATTATCCATCCTATGAACACTAGCCAGTTAATATACACTATTAAAGTAAGCTACTGTGAAAAATAACTTACATATTGTCTTAGTGTTTGATAAATCAAATACATGTATTAATAGAAGACATTTTGACTCCGAATTTAAAATTATTATTACAATAATAAAAGTATATTTACTATAAAAGGGCTAAATGATTTTGTTAAACCAAACTTATTTTAGAGTGTAGGCAATATACTTATCACATTTAATTTATTTTAAGGTAAATTCTGGACAGAAATTTGAACCAGATCATCCTAATAGGCCTACTGTCTATGACCCTTTTTTAAAAATTATCTCCTCTCAGTTCATCAAAAGTTTAGGTCTACTGAAAAAAATTAATTGCATTTAAAATAACTTTGCATTGATCTGATCGTCATAAAATGAAACAGTATTTCACCATAATATTTATTCTAAATACTTTCCCATAAACTAGTATTCTTATTATAGCGAAAAAGTGCTTAGACCATTGTTCTCATCTTTTTATGTTTTGAGGAATCCTTAAAATAGAATGTGAAATTTTGAGCAGCTCCAATATAATACCGACCATGAAATTAAAATTTAATGTCAGCTAGTAATTAAATTAGACAAATAATAAATGCTAATTGTTTGAGTACAAACATTTTATTGTACTATTTAAACTCTATCGGCATATATTTTATATTTATTATTATTATATATGATTATTATTACTAGGTGTTCTATCTTACGACAGGTCCATTCCTTTTGTCAGTGAAATTAGACCGCCAATGCACCCTGTCCTCTGCCCCCTCCGAATTTTGTCTTTCCTTCATGTTATCTTATAACTGAATTCTCCTTCTTCATAAGCTCCTCTTCCCCTCAACCTTGCCTTCTCTGACGTCGTGCAGAAGACAGTTCCTCCTAAGGATATGTCTCATCCAGTTTACTTTGTACTGAAGAATCGCATTCAAAATTGTTCTCTTCTTTATCCACTCTTCTTAGGACTTCTTCATTTGTCACCCTATCTGTCCACTTGATCTTCTCAAGTCTTTTCCAGAATCACATTTCAAAGCTCTGCAGTATTTAATTTTCATATTTCTTAAGAGTCCAAGTTTCTGCTCCATAGAAAGTGATTCTCCAAATGTAGCATGTCATCTGTTTCTTTCTCAGCTCCCTATTCAACTTTTTAGTTATCAGTAACCTCTTATTGTTGAAATATTCCTTGACCATGACGATCCTCAACCTGATTTTCTTGGTGCAATAGGCATAAAATATAAATAATAATAAGATAACATTGAAAAATAGAAATTACTTAAAAAATTAATTTTATTTTTAAAGTCTTCGGTATGAACTATTGTGTTGGTCCTTTAGGAATATTTGCGTACAATCCGAACGGGTAGTAAGACGCGGTGCTAATAATAATAATAATAATAATAATAATAATAATTATAATATAATAATAATAATAATAATAATAATAATAATAATTATAATAATAATTTAGGAATATTTCTTTAATTCTTGGTGAGTTTTCGATAGCCAAAGTTCGTCAACGGACAACAATCGTTTAATTTCTTATTTTTGGGGGTGACCTGGTGGTCTAGGGGTAAGGTGTCAGACTTCTGTGCTGGCGGCCGGGGTTCAATCCTCGGGCCCGGCACAGATTTATCTGATTACCAAACCCTTCCTTCACCTCTGACAAGACATCTTGTGAATGTGTGGAATACCAGGCCTCCACCGTGGTTCGGATTCCACGTTAAACTGTAGGTCCTTCATTTCATCTCACAATCACCCTACCATTACACATTAGCGTAAGTGCGTATAACCCGAACGGGTAGTAAGACGCGGTGCTAATAATAATCTTATTTTTGATATTATTAGATACATGCAGAAAATCCTTGTTCACAAATATATATATATATAGTTGAAAATTTCGGAAACCTGCGTAACAGTTCGTGGGACCCTGGTTGAGAATCACTGGCTTAGATCACCATAATTCTTAAAAAAAATGTAAGCTATATATAAAAATGATTTTCCTTTAAATTCAGGATATATTTTACTAGAACGTAAATTACAGCTATCATAAATTTAGTGCATTTTTATGCAACTTTAATTACCATGGCTTTAAAAAAAACTTTCCAAAAGGAAGAATATTTATGTACTTATATTTTCAACAATTGGTGGTATACTCTCTCATTTATTTCATTTATTGTTAGAACCACGTTTTACAACCTGTTCAGGTTATACGCATGTGTACCAGCTACGGTAATGTGTAAGTGAAGAGGAATGTACCCGCATTTCTGTGGAGGAAAGTGAAACATCATTTAGGAAAATGAGCCTAGGTCACAGAGTTATTTCCTTGTCTGTGGCCAAGGTTTAACCGACTAGACTCGAACCCTAATATCCTTATCATCGGCAGTATAGTCTATCGCGAGTACGACACCTTAGGGTTTAGACCATGCAACAACTGAAGCAAGTTACTCTTTAATCAAATTAAAATGAAGAAAACTACATGGATCTACTGTAAAGTTGGCTTTAATAAAATTCTTAAAGGGGAGAAATAAAAATCTAGCCCGCATAGGTGGGCACGTGAAATAAGGCCTCTCACTCTTGTTTGGGTTGATTTGCCTGTTATGAATAAGTTGGATTTCTAATTACAGCCGAGGGTATTGAAGTGGATTTTCCGAAACAGTTTCCTAATTTAACCCCATGAAAATCGGTGCACTGACCCTTTAAATGCCAACCTTCCGCATACCTAGACCAGTAATTTAACGGGGTTAACTAAGATAGGATGTAAAAATACAATATGTAAACTTTATTTTCAAATCTATATTTAGGACTTTTTTGTCCTTGTTAGAAATGGTTCAAGGAATTTAGAGAGTAATTCAAATTCATGTTCTAGCTTCAGTACAATTTTCTTAGGAAGTATTATAACCAGAAAATTTATTAGATCTACTATCGTTTATCAACTCATGTATTATGCTGGTGTCACTTTTTTTTAATAGATATTATGAATAGCTATACAATATTATTTATTATATTATTATTATTATTATTATTATTATTATTATTAGCACCGCGTCTTACTACCCGCTCGGGTTATACGCACTTACACTAATGTGAAATGGTAGGGTGATGGTGAGATGAAATGGAGGACCTACAGTTTAACGTGGAATCCGAACCACGGTGGAGGCTTGGCATTTCCCACATTCACAAGATGTCTTGTCAGAGGTGAAGGAAGCTATACAATAAAATAATAATAATAATAATAATAATAATAGTAATAATGGCATGTCTGTGAAACACCAATCTTAACTCAGTTTGTGGAGAGCTTAGCCAGTACTAATGTCCCGTTGCCCAGAGGACGCCCGAATGTACTAATCGTGCATTGTGCATCCTTTCCGTGGAGGCTCTTTCTATGTCATAATGAGGTGAGGGGATGATGATAGTGAACACTACGGGGTACAGCCAATGAATATCTTAACCTAACTTAAGCCTAACTAATCAAACCCTGGTGACCATGGGAATTATTCCCCTTTTGAGAAAATTACACAAAGGGACCAGCCGGGAATCGAGCGCAGGACTTCTAAGTCAGCAGCCAGGGGGCTTTGACCACTATACCCCAAGACTGGTTAGTAAAATAAGAATATGGTAAAATGTTGTCAATTTTGTATGCAAAAAATAAAAGTTTATATAAATATAGATTCATACTCGTTCCTTGTCTATCAAAATATCGACCACGAGGACAGAACTTTTTCCAAAATAACAGAGAAAGAAAACCGCCATTATTTTTCATTGGGAAGTAAGTTTACCTTCGGAGGAAAGATTTTCCTGCCTCTGAGAAGTAAACTTGTATCTACCATCCTCCCCCCCCCCACCCCCCTTCTGTCGATATATAGACACAAGGTAATTAAAGGAAGCTCGAGGGTGTATGGGAATTCTGGCTGTTATTAACGGGGACGTAGAAGAGGAGCCTTCAGGAGACATAAGGGCGGATTGAAGAGATCGTGTCCATCGCTAGACCCTCTGTATATGTACACTCACTTACACACCTACACACACACACACACACACACACACACACACACACACACACACACGAGTGAACTTTTCTCAGCCACGTGATCATCGAGAAAGGACAGACACCCTCACGTTCCAAGGGGTTGGTCTGGCTCGTCGGGGAAAGCTATAGCGGGTGATATCTGTCAAATGTTTGAACAAGTAGCTTATAAATAACTTATATTTTTCTCTACTCTAAATAAAGTATTATAGTCGTGAACATTTCTAAACTCGATATTATGATAGATCATGACCAGGTCTTGTATTTTGATGATATAATATCTATTTTTTCTTCTTCGTCACAAAATGCCTTTAAGTATATGAACTCTGTTCATAATCATCCCCTTTTTTTGTAGAAATGTATATTTTTTCCCCCTTTTTTTTACATCTTCGTCATTTTGGTATTCAAATCAATTTTTTTTTATCTCATTATAAAGTTATTTTTAGGCAATTTTGAATCATTTTAAGGTATTATTGTTGAATCAAGATACTTTTAAATACTTTCGATATTTTATAAATGCATGACTGCTCAGACATAATTCTTTTAATCTCAGAGTTGTAGGAATGGTAATATAATGCAGGCAAATAACTTTGCTTGTCTGGTTGTAAAACATACATTCCTGGTAAGTCACTGAAACTAAGCCGAGAGGGTTGCGTTGGGAGGGGGTAACTATTACTTCTCAAGCAGATATTTGTATATCCATGTTATATTTAGAAAATGCAAAAGTATAGATGTTAAGGCTTCTAATTTTATTTTAAATTTGTCAACTACGTGTTTGATTTAGTTGTGTGCATTTATTGCGAGATTTTGTGCATAATTTTAGGTCCTTTTTTGAAAATTTAATATAAATTTTTAGAGTTTTTAGTTCATTTTTTTGATCATTTTCAGGTCATATAAATAAATCTGAGTCAAGATAAAGAGGTTTTATGTGCCCCCAAATTAGATTATATGTGTTTTACAATCGTTTACATATGTAAACCAACCCTGGTAAGATTACGGCCCTTGGGCCACATGTGGCCATCGTATATTTTTACGCGTCACGTGAACTATAATTATATCTAACAAAGAAACATTATTTTAGTACTAAAAATATATATAAAAAAATCTTATTGAAGAATACAAAATACATTCAACAAGCCGATGAACATTTATAAATAAAAGTTTTAAGAATCCAAATACTAAATTTACACCTGACGAAATATATGCTAAAATTGCATCAACTACGTTCTGTTTTATTGGAGAATCACTGTAAGAATATACTATTTTCTTATTTTTACTTTGTCTTGACACATCGGAGAGAAATTATAGTGTTCGTAAAAAAATCGAACTTGAAGTTTTGTTAATGTCGACGTTTAATTAGCCCCTGAAACCAAAATGGTGGTTCTCGTGACGCCATCCATTTGTCTGTGTGTTCGTATCTCAGCCTGGAGCCTAAACTATTTTAAATATTAAGCTAAAACTTGATACTTATGTCTTTGATAATGTTCCCCCGATGAGATTTTTGAATTAAATATCAAAACTTTAATAAATCGAAGGGTATTTTACCGAAAGGCAAAAAGAGATAAAACCGGTTTTCTCAAAATATGGTTGAATAAATTTTGATTAAATCTTATATCTGGACACTACTTAACATTACAAACAAAATGGATGTTTTCAGTTTTCCGTGAAATTGAATTTGTGGGTACTATGCATGGACAGAAATTTCCCGTTTTTATTCTACCTCGGCAACTATTTGAAATAAGAAATAACTTATAATTGTAAAGATGTATTACTATTAAATATAAAATTATTTTGTTTAAAATATGTATATTTATAAAACCAGTAGTTTATAAGCTATGAGCAATCAAATATATTTTTTGTGGAGTACTTTTAAATATAAGATTGATTTTTATGCTCTTTGGTGAACAGAGATTCTCCTCTTTACTCAATGATTCTGTAACATTGTATATTATTTCATTTATGCTCTTTAGTGGAGTCTTTAAGAAACCATTTATATTATTTAGTTTCAAATATCTTACTAGTTTTTAATAAATTTCTTTTTTTAAGGTTAGAAAGAGTTAGAAAGAAATATTGTGCGGTGCACCTTACAATTTATTTTTGTGCGATAGGCCCAGGAACAATAATGATGAGAAAACTATTATATTTACGTCCGTCGGACAAGGGCAGTGCTATATGCGAATATTACAAGCACATATTTAATTCAGTGCAGTTAACGGCCGTCCATGATACACGTAACACTTTTTTCTTACCTTTTATGACACCCCTCCCGCTCCCTCCACGTAACATTAAGTAGACATTTTGCCTGACCACTACACCAACCCCTTAGAACCTTTGTTAAGTAGCTTTTCTCATCAAAAATGACTTCCATTATTTCTTAAGGAAGATTTTGTGACACTAAAAGAGGGACTGTTATATTTAACCACAATTATAAATTACTAGCAATCCCGCATGGCGTTAAGAATTATATATAATTCCCCCCCCCCCCCCCCGCCCCCACAATGGTGCCCGTATCTCTGAAACGTAATTTTAAGCCAGATAAAAAATATTTTCTTTGATAAGAATTATATAAGGCCCCCCCCCCCCCATGGTACCCGTATCTCTGAAACGTAATTCTAAACCAGATAAAAATATTTTCTCCAACATTTTGTTAAAAATAGCCTAGTTAAAAAGTTAATTAAAAATTTATATATCTGGCTTTGAGGTGCATTCGAACCCCCTCCCGCACACCCGTGTTAAAAATTTCAGATCTCTGCGTGGCGTAGATTTGGCTGGGCATCGCACACAAACACACATACAAACACTTCCTTTTATTATTATATATAATTCATTTTAAATCCTTAATATAAATTATTTCAAAACATGAACAATTATATTATTTTTTCAACATTAGAGCTTAAGTATAAAATCTGTGTTACGTAACATTGTGATGCATGCCCTCCCCACCCCCCATGTAACACTATGATAATATTATAGCTCCCCCCCCCCCCTTTCTCAACAGCTTTACGTGGTTTATGGATGACCCTTTAGCACGACGCTTTTGAAAGGGAAATGTTATCAGTGACTCTTAACCAATTACATCAAATTATTTTTCTCATCACCTTGTCTTACTACCTGTTCGGGTTACACTCATATATTATAATTACTCTAATGGGGTAGAGATGAGGAAGAAAGCATTTAGGAGGAAAGCTACCAGCATTAGCATGGAAGGAGAGTGGGAAACAATTTAGAAAAAATCTCCCTGAGTATATCTGACCGGGATTATAACTCCTGTCTCCTAACCATTATAAGGTCACTATAACACGAGAGTAACGCCTTAGACGATTCTGCCACTGTAGCGGGTGTGTTATTGCTTTTCAGCCATTTAAAACACAGGATGTATTAAAACTTAAGCCAAGGGTTCGGGATGATTAAAGTTATTATAGAAAAAATGTTTCCTTCGAGGAATAACTCGAGATCGAGACATTTAGAAAAAACTAAAAATCATAAGGAAAAAAATATTCCTAGGTTTACACTGACTAGGATTCAATTCCAAACCCTTCTGTTGAAGATGACAGCTTGATTGACAACTGTTTCGGATAAGCCCTCTTCCACGCTAAACAGCTATAAAACCATCATAAATAACTAATGGGCCTACATCATGGCCCACTTATGTGGCCACATAATATAAGGCGTCACTCTTGTAATATACTGGTTGATGATAGCTGGGATATTGGGGTTCAAACCCCAGTTGGGTATACTAAGGGTATTTTTTCCTCAAAATTGTTCCCCTTTCCTTCTCCACACGAATATGGGTATATTCACGATAAATTATGCCTTCCTAATTGGTGTAATTAAATGCTGATATTGGGAATGCCAGGCCTCCACCGTGGTTCGGATTACACGTTAAACTGTAGGTCCTTCATTTCATCTCACAGTCACCCTACCAACACACATTAGCGTAAGTGCGTATAACCTGAACGGTTAGTAAGACGCGGTGCTAATAATAATAATATTAATAATAATAATAATAATAATAATAATAATAACAATAAATGCTGATATCCAGGAGAGATAGTGAAATGCGGTGCAAAAACACAATTAAAAAAACTTAAGTGTTATTCAAAAATGAAATTGGGTTATTGCAAAGTATATAATCCAAAAAGGAGTACGATTAATTTTTGCTAAACAAGAATCCGTCGAAAATAAACCAAAAGGAATTATAATTAAAATAAACCATACATAATATCGATACGTATATTAATCTAATAAATTAAATCCACCCATTAATAAAATAAATGGTAATAACATAATATAAATGTGTCCAAACTAACCTCAGTCTGAGCAAATGAACGTAAACCCTTCAATATATAGTAAATAGAATTAGAAGATCATTCCGTTACCATAATAGTGTAAATACTTATTCTCAAATAATAAAAAATAAAAAATAGACCTACATGACTAGGCTTCCATTGAAAGATGAAGTAATAGGAAAATACTCTGTATTCAAAATATTTGGGCTATGGGCTTGAGCCCAAACATATAGGCTGGTTAGTGGGCTGGGGATTGAATCAACCATAAGGGAGGCAATAGACCATGCCAACCCTTCCTCCCCCTCTCACACAAAAAAAACCTCCTCACCAACAAGATGGTTTAACGACTCAAAGGGGAATGAAGAGAAGAGGAAAATACCTGATCACCAAAAACGTAAAAAAAAAAAAAAATGACCAGGATGTAAAAAAGAAGGGCAAACTATGTGAGGGGGAGAGGGGAAATAGTGCCTAGGAGGATTACAATACTATAGCTATACGGTGCTGAGTAACGCCCCTGCCAATGGATACGCAAACAAAGGCTTAAGTTTTGTAGAGTCTAATTTACCAGGTACATACGTGGAGGTCAAGGCTCGAAATTCTGACCAAGTATACTGATGTGTTGTTCCTTAAGGATTTTCCACTTTCCTTCCAACAAAACGAAGGAACATTTCCTCTAAAATTAGGTGATCTGGCGGTCTAGGGGTAAGGTGACATACTTGTGTGTTGGGAGTCCGGGGCTCAATCCTAGGTCCCGGCACAGATTTATCTGATTACCAAACCCTTTCTTCACCTCTGACAAGACGTGTATTAATCACAATTTGTGAATGTGTGGAATGCCGGCCTCCACGTGGTTCGGATCCCACGTTAAACTGTAGGTCCTTCATTTCATCTCACAATCACCCTACCATTACACATTAGCGTAAGTGCGTATATACCCGAACGGGTAGTAAGACGCGTGATGATGATGATGATATAATACCTCTAAAATTTTCATAGAAAGGTCATTTGTTGAACATGAGAATAGCCAAATGAACAAAAGTAAGACGCAAAGTATACACAAATCAACTAAGTGTATTACAAAAAACTGTATAGCTTGGAACACTCAACTTTTAGTTTGCTTGGTTCTTTTCGTTCATCTGTTAAAGTTTTTCTCACCTTTCCAACAGTTACACCTCCTCCGATTGCCTACAAAAAAAAAACTGGAATACAAGAAGTCAAATTGCAACTTTTCAATAGTTTCGATTGGAAGCAAAGATTGACTGAGAAGAAGAGAGGAAATGTTGGATTTTTTTTTTACACGAGTTTATCTTGGGGTTCGTTCTTCCCCTTTATGGCATTTTAGAAGTCATTCTTTTGGCGTTTTATTTTCGATGGGTTGTAAAGCGTGGAGTATAGTACAAAGTAAACAAATCTTAGTAAAAAAAATAAGATATTAGATACAATTATTTTGCTTTTAAATTTTTGTGCGTGATACAGTTATAGTGATTTCTAGCGTTGATTTAATTATTTAATCTTATGGCACACGAATAAAAGGGGATGATTTATTAGAATTAATTATCATTAATATGAAGAGCTGTTGATAAACCATTATTAATGTGGTGAAAATAACCTCTAGGCCACTTGAACGGGAATCGAAACCATGAATCACGTGTTGAAACAAGATACACTCAAGTAGATAGCAGTGTTATAAGAATTTTGACCACTCTCAATATTGTAATAAAACAGGGTGACTAAAAAATTAATTCATACATATTTATGACTTTTCTCAGGTTTTTAGACAACATTTTAAATATTCTCTGACTCTTTCTTTCTACAGATTTTCATTTTGGATCGACACTCTTTCATTTATTACATTGAACTCATAGATTAAAAATTCATTTTCTACTTGACATAATCTTTTTATAAGGAATCTTTTCATTATTAATGTTTTATTCATTATTTGTGATAATGTGTAAATATTGTATAAAAACAGTCGCCCTATGTTATGTTGGAACCATCTATCTATGTAAAACTGTAAGTTAAATTACAAGAAACATAACCCCACACCCCTTTTTATAATGTTTAGTGCGAAATCATAGTGTATTTTTTTAAGCCCATTACATAAATACCCCGATTTTTCCTCACTTTTAATTAAATTCACTGACATTTCTTTGTTTCCCCTTAAATAAAATATTCCCTGAACTTTCTAAGTTTTCCTTGTTTTTGTCTGCCTGTACCTACAATGTAAACATAGGTCAACATTATTTTGAAATTATATTTTAATTTGGGAGAGTGTTCAAGGTTATCTCAACAAAATGTATAGGCCCTATAGTAAATGACATAATAAACTAATTTAAAAAATATATTTTATAAAAAAAATCTCTTGTATTTTATAACTGGTTTTACAATTTGAGCCCGAACTATACGTGTTTAAATGATCACTTTATGCGACGAATAAAATTATATATTAAATAAATGGTACGATGCGATTGCACAAACTTTCTCATCTTATATATAATTTCCTGTTTCCCCTAATAGAAATTACGAGGAAGTGACTGAACAGATTTTGACAAACGATCACTCATTTTAACGGTTAGGAGTTCAGGATGTCGGGAAAAATAATATCTTTCCACGAAAACCCGATTTTCACAGATAATTTTCATTCTTTATATTGTTTGTTTAATCGCCATGGAAACCATTATTTTCTGCATGACCGTAAATCTTTAAATAAAATATATTATCTCTTTTGCTAAAAAATAACAACTCAATCTTAATTTGTTGCTCCAAACACATCACAATTTTCTCTATGGATGAATATTTCTCTTTGGATGCTGGTCTTAGCACATCTAAATTGTGATTCCTAAACTTGAAAAACATTTACTTATTATTGGAATGTTATCGTTAATTTGCATTTAAATCAATAATATTGAGCATAATTAGAAAATTAAAAGGTTAAATTGTTATATTAGTGAAAATATTGTCTAAATTTGTTTAGCGCATGATAAAATGTTATCTAAATATGTGTATCATAAGCTCAAAAACAATAAAATGATCTTGAATAATGTTAAAAAAATAGCCGTTTTAACTATCTAAGTATGAGTGTTGGTATTAATTTTTTTTCTCCAAATAATGGGTTTTGATGTTCATTTTAGCAAATAGTAACACAATACAAATACATGAGTTAAGCTACGTTTTCATTTGTGTACTTCATATATCGTTTCACATTTTTATAAATACAAAAGTCAGTAAATGTTTTCAGTAAAAATTTTCCAAAGATATTAATTGGAATATATTTCATAGTACCGTAATGTTTGCGTACTACATCTACTTATATATATATATATTTTAGCATTCTTTCTTTCTCTCTCTATCAGACTCTCTCTTCCTCTCACACACTCTTTCTCCCTACACACACACACACACACACAACACACACACACACACACACACACACACACACACACACAAACACACACACACACAAACACTAACTCTATAAAATTCTATCTCTAATAATCGTTCTTCATTCTCTCTCACACACTTTATCCCTCTTTCTCACACACACTCTATACCCTCACATACACTCTTTATCACACAATTTCTCTCACATTATCTTTATTATACCCTCTCTCTTAAGCTCTCTCCCAAACGCTTTCTCTCTTTCAAACGTTTAATCTTTTGAACGCTCTCTCACAAACGCTCTTTCTCTCAAACTCCCTCCAATTCAAACTCTCCTCTATCTCAAACTCTTTCACTCTCTCAACCTCACTCTATCGACCTCAATCTCTCTATCTCACTCTCTCTATCTCAAACTCACTCTCCCTTTCTCAAACTCACTCTCTCAATTTGTCTCTATAACTCTTTCTCTAACTCTCTCTCAATCCAATTTTTTCTATTTAAACTAATCCCTCCTTTTCTAACTTTCTCTATCAAACTCTCTCTCCCACGTCTAGACATTTTCTCTTTCTTTCATACAATATATCTCCCAAAATTGTATTCTCTCGCTTTCCCCCTCTTTTTCTCTTTCTCTCTCTCTCTCACACACACACACCTACAATTCTTCTCTCTTCTTCTACACACTTCTTTTTCTCTTCTCCCAGTATTTATCTTTCTAACACATACACATACTCTCACTATCACTTACTCACACTCACTCGATACCTCTCAAGTGCTCATTCTCAGTCTATTACACTCACTTTCTCACTCTCACACTCTCATTTTCACAATCACATTTTATCACTCTCTATATCATATATATTTATTCACATTATTTGATAAGCCCGTTTCCAGTAATAGAAATTACGAGGAAATGACCTAACAGATTTTGACAAACTAACACTAATTTTAGAGACTAGGGAATCAGGATGCCGGTAAAATTAGTGGCCTAAAACTAAAACCCAATTTTCCTAGAGAATTTCCATCCTTTCCTTATGTTTGGGCAGTGGTTCTTACTGTAAAATCATTCTTTGATTATATCACCGTGGAATCAAGGATTTGTGCATAGCTGTATTTTGGCAAATAACATATTTTCTTTGTGGAAAAATAATATCAGCTCAATCATCACTTGAGTAGTTTGTAGCAGCGAATATATATCTGGGAGAGGGATCATTTTAAAGTTCTCATTGGGGCGTGAAGGGGAAATATATTTTTTTATTCAAATTACACACCGGAAACTGAATATAAAAGTAAAGTTGATAACCTTTGACGAGTACACTTTTAACTAAAAGGTGATAGATGGCTTATTATAAATATCCTTTCACAATAAAAATTTTAAAATAGATTTTAGTGCAATAATCCGCAGCCGTCGCTGCAACGACCCACTAGTTGTGTATACTTTGGATTACATTTAAAAAAATACGTTTTCAGTAAACTAGCATCTTTAATTGTAACTTATCAAAACTAATATATCATGTTGTTAATCACATTAATCACTCTTTATAAATGTATATAAAGCCAAATTGTTCAAATATTTTAACAAATTTAAAATTTTACAAAATAACTTAATTGTAAACTAGTCTACTCCAAAATTATTTGTCAAACTATAGATATATTCGTATATATCGTTAGTGACTATTCCCAGACATCCATTTAGAATTCAATCTTCAAGAACAATTTCAAAAAATCTCACAGTTTTTATAAATTTTGTAAGTAAACTTCACTAATTTTTTTATTATTTTTAGAAATAAACATATATTATTATTGAGCATGTTAACTAGTACGCCGGGCCCTGATACTAATCTTTAATTAAAGCAATTTTCTAAGAATTCAAATTTTATAAAAATAAATAATTTTGTTCATTACTATAAAAAAATTAACAGATACAAATTGGTTAAATTGGCAAATTGGTAGATAAATTTGTTTGAATATTCGTATTAAAAAAAGCCATCTCTTCAACGAATGATCTTCCCAAATACCAGTAAACAATTTATTTTTCATACCAAATACTGACCTAAAAATAATTAAAGTCATTTTCTAAATACTTGGATTTTCAAAAATCACTCATCAGTAAACCACCCTTCAACAAATTTTTACCTAAAAATCAACTATATAGTGTTATTTGGTAGGTAAAACACTTCCTAAATATCCATTTTGAAAAAAATAATTAGATACATCCTTGAAAAATTTGAAATTAAAAAAAATCAACCCTTAATTTGAGAGGTAGTGTCAAAATAAAACAAGAAGTCCTGAGGTATTAATTTCCCTATAACTTCTAGATATCATGATTGAACAAAATCCATCACACCCATTTCACATCTGTTGCCAGGCACAGTAGACAGATAGACAGAATTGTAAAATCCACTTTTTTGAGTTCGGACACACATACAACGTAAAGATTCATCATAATCTCGAGGTCAAAAATGTTCACGAGTTGCAATAATTTATCTTGATATGAGAAGGTAAAAACCAATCAAATAAGTTCTATGAACTTTAATTTTATTTCAAAAAAAGAAAAAGATATTAATCTAGACGACGAAAATGTTCACATCTCTGGTCCTAAATACAAATTAATATGTCCACAAATGTTTATTTATCCTTCAGCAAATAAATAAATTTGTATATATATTCACAAATTCATCGTAGCAATAGTTTACATACCTACTAAACATGTGTTTATAAATCTTTACACCCATATTTATTTTTAGATGAAAATTTGTTTTACCAGACGTTGGGCATAAATTACAAAATTTGGCATCAACAGATACATCCAAGGCATGGCTTGAAAAAAAAAAAAAGAATTAAGATATTTTAACACAAAACTTTTTTTTTTTTTAAGGAAAGGAGGTGCGAATAAACACACGGGACTTGGTCCGTATTAATGATCGTTATAGCACTGTGATTGATATGTCCAGCTACTTCGTGCAACAGTTTGGATTAAGTCCCAGAGAAGTCTATGATTTTAATCTCTAGGTGTAGTAATGTTTGGAAGCGTGCATCAGTGCCGGTGCTAGCGCGATTAAAGCCTTCATCAAAGCAGTCAACTCTGCTCCCGGCTCGAGCGAGGTATGGGAGTTAAAAGGGAAAAGAAAAGGCCATAAATGTTTGCAGTGCATTCGTATTTGAATGATTACTCAAAATTTTCCGCGGTGACGATGAGGGGCGAAGTGACAGAGTTTCTTGATAATAACTACAGAATGATCCTATTAAGACAGAATAATATTTTGTGTACAGTGCTTAGCTGTGAAGTCATTCTAAAATGGTCATAAAATGGCTTTTACAACGCAGTATTTTTAAATCCAAATATCATTTATAATTCACATTTTAATAAATGGAAGGTGCCAGAATTATTTACAAACACACATTTTGGACCCTAAAAGGTAAAGTATAGCATATCACAATATTTTATATAACTATGTATATGAGGTGGATGAGGTGTACTGTTTGTTTGTGAAGGGATGGTTATATATATATATATATGTTAAATTTATCAAATTAAACGTGACCATTGAATGTTAAAATTAATAAGGGTCAACACTTTTGGCATTATTAATATGTTACACATCTTAGTATAATTTTCAACATAAGTTTTTGTGTCTTTTTATATTTTGAATAATATACCGAGAGTCATAATTTATTTAAGTAGCTTTGAATTCATAAATTTCAGGGGAGGGGGGGGGGGGGTTCAAACATACTCAAATATAATCTCTCTACAACCATGCCCAGATACAAGTTCTGAATATTGGACACTGAACAGCCGTATTTTATCGATAACATTCAATAAACTCACATTTATTATTATTATTATTATTATTATTATTATTATTATTATTATTATTATTATTATTATTATTATTAGCACCGTGTCTTACTACCCGTTCGGGTTATACGCACTTACGCTAATGTGTAATGGTAGGGTGATTGTGAGATGAAATGAAGGACCTACAGTTTAACGTGGAATCCGAACCACGGTGGAGGCCTGGCATTCCCCACATTCACAAGATGTCTTGTCAGAGGTGAAGGAAGGGTTTGGTAATCAGATAAATCTGTGCCGGGACCGAGGATTGAACCCCGGCCGCCAGCATAGAAGTCTGACACCTTACCCCTAGACCACCAGGTCACCCAACTCACATATAATTTAATATATTGAACACACGTACATATTTCATATAATTCCAAATGGGTATGGTGATGCTTAATATGGGTTCCTGTTTATTTAAAGCAAACGAAAATAAAATTTAAAAAAAACCCACCAAATTTAAACTAAACTAGGAACATGTTGCGGGAAACCATATCGATAATGACGATATCTAGCTTTGGCAATACTGTTTTATAACTTTGTAACTACCATATTACGTTAGAAGATACTTCAGAGGAACTATAGTAGTTCATTTTGAGGTTTAACTGTAGTTCACAAACACACACACACACAAAGAATCAAATGAGTATACACAACACTAAACAATAAAATAACAAACGCAAACAAACAATATATGCTGATAAAATCTCCAGAGAATACTTGACACGTGGTAGACACGCACTTGTCCTTAGTCATCACGCATAGCATGTATGTTCTGCGAGGCTGTGTAAGTGGCCATAGAATTATCTACTGTCATCATTCATTACTTATCAACCGGCCTGTGATGTCCCTTAAACTGGTTGATTATTATGAAAGCGTTTGGATATATTGAACAAATACTATCATAATTATTATTTTCTTCACACCCCTTCTTAGTATCCGTTCGGGCATTACGCATACATTAATTACGCTGATACCCTCTTCTGGGGTCGAATGGTCTAACGTATGTGTTTCAAAATAGATTGTACTTCTGATGACAATAAGGATGAGTTTGAGGTTAAATCCCGGTCTGGTGTATTGATCTTGTTTCCCTAAAAGGTTTTGTACTCTCCCTCGACGAAAATGTGGGTACACTTAATCTAAATTCAATCTTCCTAACTCCAACACACTAGCTTAATTAGTACACTCGAGTAGCTCAAGCAGGTAGTAAGACGTTGTTCTAAAAATGTAAAAATGAAGGGGTTAGATTTGTTGGAACAAAGTGTACCACATATTTGTTAAAAGGCGAAGAAAGTTCGGATCGGTTTGAAATGGAATTATGGGTAAAGGGCACCTCCCTCCTCTTTTTTTTTTTTTGAATGGATTATTAAATTCCTCTCAGGAAACTTTTCAGTAATGCTTGTCATTCACTCAAAAACTAAGTTTTCTAAACCTAAGCTTTTTTTTCTTCTCGTTTTGCCGTAGAAAGGAAGATGCTCTTAAGAGACAACTAAAATTCTCTTCAGAATAATTGATGAGTAAATAAAATGAGAACAGGTACTCCATGAGATAAAACTACGTTACCATTTTTTATGTTTATGTTTTACGTGTCTTAATATCCATCCGGGATGTAAACATATTTAATGTAATAAGGTAGGGATGAAGAGAGTTTGGTATATTTATACGCATGTATGAACAAAAGGTTTGGTTTTACAGTGAGTTGGAGTTGGAATTTCGAACGTTAATATTAAGTTATTTTTTCTAAATGGTTTTTCACTCTAAAATCACGCAGATACAAAGTGTATTTCCTCTAATTAAACTTTCCTAATGTCTAGACTAGTGTAACTATGCTGATAGACTGTAAGGGTAGTATTATCTAGGGAACGCCCCTGCATCTACGTGGAAAGAGGTTGGAAGACAATTTACTAGGAAAAAAAAAAAAAAGTAAACCTGGCTTGGATTCTAACCCTGACGTCTCCGTCATCGGCAAACCATACAAAATAAGACTGACGCCATTGTTCAATTTGTCACTGATATGTGTGCTCTGTCTTTGTCAGTGGTATCCTGAACCGCTCAGTTATGTCGAGTTATTAAACACTAAAAACATTGCTACGAGGACTTATAAACCATTAAAATATTGCTATGAGGACTTATAAACCATTAAAACATTGCAATGAGGATTTATGAACTATTAAAACACTACTATGAGGATTTATGAACTGTGCTATGAGGACTTGTAAACCATTAAAACACTGCTATGAGAACTTGTAAACCATTAAAACATTACTATGAGGACTTATAAAACATTAAAACACTGCTATGATGACTGGTAAACCATTAAAACATTGCTATAAGGACTTATAAACCATTAAAACATTTCTATGGGGATTTATGAACTATTAAAACGCTGCTATGAAGACTTATAAACCATTAAAAACATTGTTTTGAGGATTCATAAACTATTAAAACCATTGCTATGAGTACTTATAGATTACTGCCGTAAAAATACGACCACAAAGCTACAGTTGAATTTTTATAAGAAGGGCCTTTAAAAAAAGTGCAAACTTGTATTTTTTAAAGCCAAGATTGATAATATTTTAATATATTATTCATGTTATTTTTTATGTACTGTACAGTATAGTTCCGACTACCCGACATTTCGTTTTATCCGACATGTATCTAATATGCTGTTGGCCTGACCTCGTCATTAGGAAGAGAAGCAAAGCTGGGGGAAAAAAAAAATTTCAATCCTTTTTTTTTAAAGGTGACTTGTGTATTTTGCATACTACAGTATATAATAAAAGTTGTATTTAATTAATTTAAAATATTTCGATCCGTTTTTCTGTTTACATCAATAAAATAATAGTTTTGTAATGTATTGCATAATTTATACTATGGAGTAATTACCAATACACCTTATATATATATATATATATATATTCTGCACTTATATTTTAATTTTGATTTGTTTCTTTCCGGCCTTTCCCCTTGTTTCCGTACTATCCAATATCTCGGTTAGCCTATTGAGTTGGATAGTCGGGACTCAATTGTATTAATAACATCTCTAAAGGTGACCTGGCGGTCTAGGGGTAAGGTGTCGGACTTCTGTGCTGGTGGCCGGGGTTCAATCCTCGGTCCCGGCACAAAATTATCTAATTACCAAACCCTTACTTCACCTCTGACAAGACATCTTGTGAATGTGGGGAATGCCAGGCCTCCACCGTGGTTCGGATTCCACGTTAAACTGTAGGTCCTCCATTTCATCTCACAATCACCCTACCATTACACATTAGCGTAAGTGCGTATAACCCGAACGGGTAGTAAGACGCGATGATAATAATAATAATAATAATAATAATAATAATAATAATATCTCTAAAAATCGATAGTGTTAGTTGAGACGTTTAAATACGTGAAATTAGTGATTTTTCTAAATGTTAGATCCCTTCTTAAGAAAATTGGATTGTATACACTATAATGTTTCTCTCTTGTTGGTAGATGTTCTTAGCGCGGTTTATTACGAGTTTATGCCCTTTGTGGTGCTGTCGCGCATGCGTCAGGATGTTTAGACTCCTCCCACGCTTAAGAGCCAAACCCTTTAGTGAGAGTCATTCATAATTCACGTGGAGGATGTTTTTGCTAACTAATAAAACATGGGGGGACACTTTTTTTTGTCTGTTGGAGGATTTTTGTTGTTGTTCTTGTTTGTAAATGATTAAATAAATAATTTTTGTATACATAAAATCTCATGTAGATGACTTAATAAATAATATTTTGCTTTATTGAATGTCATGAACTATACTCTATTGTATAATGTGAACATTTAATAAAAATAGCTGGACTAAGTTTGAGCTTACTCCACTTCAGTGGCCGCATTGTTTAAGGCGTTTCTCTCGCAAAAGACTCAACTGCTGATGACAGGAAGATCGGAGCTCAAATTCCAGTCGGGTGTGCTGAGGGTGATTTTTCTTAAATGGTTTTCCACTCCTCCTCCAAGAAAATGGGGATACACTTCCTCTAAATTCAACTTTACTAATCTCTAACACACTAGCTTATTACTAGGCCTAATGCATATGACCTGAATAGGTACATGTGGGGCTATATAAAAATTAAAAAATTAGCTTTTGTACAGATTATGACATCAATCACAGTCAAAACCTAACTCTGCATATATTATGTATTCACATTTTATGTCCTTTTTCCTGTTTTTGTCCTTTATATTATTCCTTTTATGTGTTCCTATCTATGTGTGCTATCATTGTTTACAAATGTTTATTTTCTCTCTTTTGTGTTTTTTGTCTTCCTCTGTTAGGAAGTTGCGTTGCGCGTTCCACACTCCTCCCTGAGGAGTTCCGATAGAACGAAACCTAGGTCGGGGGATTAAGCGGTAACAATCGATTTTCTTCAAAAGGCAATATAAAGTTTCAACTGTGTTCTCCTTTTCACTGAAAAAGCCATTGTGTTCATCCCTTTTATATGTTTATATCCACCTTTCCTGTACCTTATTCCAAATATAATATAATTATCTATTTGTTAATTTAGGCTAGTTTTATTTCTTTTAGAAACACCATTATAATTTTTTATTTTTAAATAAGGAAATATGATTTCGGTCCCACTAATCCTTTAGCAATACTATATCGACTCCAGCCATAAAAGTAATTCAGCCTAAAGAATAGACTAAAAACTTTCCTTCTCATTTTAAACAGAGCTAAGATAGTGTTATGCCTTAGTTTAGGTTAAGCTTGTGTATATTATTATTGTTTTGAGTCACAAGTTAGGCTATGATTGTGTTTTGTCATGGTTTAGGGTAATTTGGGCTAGGTTGGAATTGTGTTGACACAGGCTAAGCTAGGTTAGGTTTGTTGAGGTTAGGTTAGGTTTTTTTAGGATTGGGTTGTGTAATACTATCCTTCATTTGCTATTTTTCGATCATCTTGAGAAAACATTTACATCCATCCTTAATGTAACGCCGCAACAGCCGGTGTCAAGTTAGTACACCTATATGGGGCCAAAATAACGACAACTTGCTTCACCAACCATAATTAAAAGGTCCGAATTCGCATGCAGTCTTTTAAATATACTACAAATGGCAATAACTATTCTGTCCGACGTGTTAGTAAGCTTTGAAAATTCGAACTTGATTTTTTAAATTATATTACTACATAGGCCTATATATTATATAAAAATATATATATTATATAAAAACATATATATTATATAAAAATATATATATTATATAAAATCATACATTATATAAAATATATATTATATAAAAATATATATATATTATATAAAAATATATATATTATATAAAATTATACATTATATAAAATATATATTATATAAAAATATTATATACATTATATAAAATATATATTATATAAAAATATTATATACATTATATAAAAATATGATATATATTATATAAAAATATGATATATATTATATAAAAATATGATATATATCTAATATAAAAATATATAGAATTAATATTTGTATAGTTTTATATTTTCATTTAAACCTGTTTTAGAGTAAGAATAGAAATACTATTCTAAAGCATTACATATGCATATGCATTGACTTATGCATACATTGAAATCCGTTTAGTAACTTTTGAACTGTCGGTTGGAGAAAGTAAATACATGGCAACATAATTGCATGCTGTAATATATTTTGTTTTCTGTACGATAGTCTAAGATTCTTTTACGCGTTTATTAAATTAATTACAATAAATAACAAAAATTTATTAGAAATGAAGAAAATTTCAAAAGATGAGAAATGCTTCGAATTACACACAAAGGTAACTTTTTATTTTAAAAAAATGGGTGTGTGTACATATGTACGCGCGTGAGAAGTTATACTTCTTTGGCATCATTAAAAAATAAAAAATAATTTAATAATATTTAGTATTAATTATGTTAAATAATAATATTTTAATTTATATAAATAAATAATACATACGGATAGTTAACCTCAATTATATTGTAGCACTTGAAAAAGTCTATAAGCACAATTTTTTTGACTAATATTTACGAATAGTAAATAATATTAATCAAAATATTCAATTTAAATCACTACTGAATATAATTTATTAGCACAATTCGCACATGTATGAAACTAAAACACGTGTTGTGAATGTAGAAACTAGAAACATTTGGATACAAATTATATATATGAAAACAGTGATCAGAGGCGACGAGCATACCAACATGCGCGACTAACAGAGGTTCTATTTCTATTTTGTTGGTAGCTTTTTTTTTTCGAGACTTAATGAGCGGTTTAACTTCAACCTGTTACTTTTGTGTTACAGCGATGCGCGCGCATCTTAAAATTTCACACTCATCATTTTTTCATAACGCGCCTAAAGAAGTATAACTTAAAAAAAAATCACTTTTAGTTATTCCAGTGTTACATTTTCTTTCGTAGATATATATTTTGCCAGGGGCTTATATAACCAGCACGTCTAAGAAGTCTTGATGAGCTCAAAGAAAACATTCTTGGATCTAATTTTGGTTTACTGCTTGGTAAAGTTTACCCCTCACTGGCATTTAATTTCGCGACGACTTTTAGTGCATAAGTACAGAAGTAAGGTACGAAACATAACTAACATCCACAACAGTTTTATTGGTAGTATAGTTTACTAAATTAAAATGTTAGTTTCGAAGTGTAACTTTAACTTTAAAACATAACATTAAAATGAGAATGCAGAAACTATCACTATTTAACATTAACCAGGTTATGTATTATTATCTTTTACAAGAAATAACATTGTCGTATTTAACAAACTATTATATATTATGATCGAAGCTCAAGTATATCTAGTGGCAAAATAATTGAACTCTGTGATTTTTATTATAATATAACATTTTTATTATATTATTATTTTCAACGAAGAACTAACATTTAACTACCTAAGCGTCTCGACATGCATTTATGATAATTACTCTAATGTGGTAGGAAAATTTTTAAAGGTAATTTACCCATTTTTGCTTGGGAGGAGAGTGGGAAACAATTTCTGAAAAACCACCCTTAGTATACCTGACCAGGATTTGAACCCCGATCTCCCCATCATCCACAAGCTAATCTAACACGGGAGTGACGCTTCAGGCGATTAATCCTCTGAAGCTGATCACTATTTACACCCTCTTGTGGCTTTATCTCTTCTTACTACTTATCACCATTCTATTTTTTTTTTATCTTTTTGAAAACTATATTCTTTACAGTCGCAAAATGTTATGAGACTTGAGCCGATTCTGGTGACGCACAGTACCACAAAAACTGGTTAGTTTTTCAGTTTTAATCTTTTTGTAATTTGACTAATTTTTTACATGGAGATTGTAATTTACAAGTATGATGAAAAGTGTCTTAATATGAAAATTTAATGGTTTCTTAAACACCATAGTAGTTTTCCTAAAATGTATTTTTCCAAACAAAAGCGACAATAGACTAAATAAATACACCTGTTTATTGATAATATGTAGAATATTGCAAGGAATGAAGTATTACCAAAAGAAGAAAAGATGGCACTATATAAACTTACTTTAGCACCAACGTTGTTTCATGGATGTGAAGTGTGGGCTTGATAATGAGAAACACAAGAGCAAGATGAATGTGGTTAGAATGAGATATCTAAGAAATATATGTGGAAATACTCGTATGGACAGAGTGAGTAATGAACGGGTGCTAAAGAAGTGCTGTTTGAAAGGGAATCCAATAAATAGGCCAGTGGGAAAGAAGTGTGTTACGTTGGTTTGGGAATGTTGAAAGGATGAGTGTGAATCGTGTGACGAGGCAAATATAGTATGAGGGTGAAGTGTGTCAATAAAAAGGAAGGAGAATGCCATGTAACACATGGCTAAATGTTGTAGACGAATTAATGAAAAAGAGAAACATTAAGAGTTTAAAGAATATAGAGCATGTATGACTCAGTATATGGATGTTGTTGATGCGATGAGAGTATGCAAGAATAGCAAAGTGTGGAGAAAGTTAGGATGGATTAAGTACAGAGTTGTTTTTTGAACTGTATGCACAGCTTCTTGCCCACCCCATGAGGGAACGACGTGTTTACGTATGTATGTTAGTGTGTATGTATGTATGTATGTATGTATGTATGTAGTGTATGTATGTATGTATGTATGTATGTATGTATGTATGTATGTATATGTATATATATGTATATATGTATGTATGTATATATGTGTGTATATGTATGTATGTATGTATGTGTGTATGTATATGTATGTATGTATATTTATGTATGTATATGTATGTATGAATGTATGTATGAATGTATGTGTATATATGTATGTATATGTATGTATGTATATGTATGTATGTATGAATGTATGTATGTATGAATGTATGTATGTATGAATGTATGTATGTAATATGTATGTATGTATGTATGTATGTATGTATGTATGTATGTATGTATATATGTATGTATGTATGTATGTATGTATGTATGTATGTATGTATGTATGTATGTATGTATGTATGTATGTATGTATGTATGTATGTATATGTAAAATACTTAGTATTTGTAGATCCCATTAATCTAATAACACAATTTCTAAGGGATAAGTTTGAAAGTTTATTGACAAACACTATTTTATTGTACTTTCAACACAAGGGTTGTTAATGATTAATCTAGGCATAAGGGGGAAGTAGGGTAACTTAGATGAATGGCATCGACATTAGCATGTAGATGGTAAAACCTCAACAGATATCACAAAGTGTAAAAGTAGGAAACCATCCCTAGTGTTCGCGTCAGGAATTCGAACCCCCATTCTCACCCTGTTTAATGTAGCGAAACGCATCCAGTGCAGTGGTAAGTTTTTGCCATCTTATGTTAGTCTGGAATTCTTATAATATAACTTATTTTATGTGTGGTTTTATGTGTATTATTGGTTTATCTTATGTGTAATATTTGGTTAAGTTTAAGAAATGGCGATAACCTTAACTTCATCATTTAAGTCGATTATAATATAACAACAAATGTTATGATTATCATCATCATCATCATCATCATCATATATAACCTGTGTTTAGGGTGTTTAAATATTACATTTTCAATACTATTTACACATTTATTATGTCCCCTATTTCGAACTTTATTTTATTAAAAAAAAATTCCATTTAACCTTAACATGTTCTAGTTTATTTTTTAATACCAATAAAAATAAAACACTTTAGTTTTTTAACGTTTCCTTAGATTATTTTTTTTAGAGATAGGGTTCTACTTTTTTCATTATATTTAACATAGGTTTTAATTTCATAGAAATAAAGTACAAAGCAATTTAGAGGTAAATAAAGGATAATCGGAAATTGAAACGAAAAGTTGACGAACGGAAACGGAAGGAAACAAAGGTGGAAAGGAAATAAGATCTTGAAGGAAGTACAGGGTTTGGGAGGGTTTTGAGGAAATGGAAAGGTGGAAGAGAAACTGACGTTAAAGTCTTGAAACTGTTTGTAATTCGTTGGCTTGTTGATTGAGTGATAGAAAAATAAGAAAAAATTACATATAAAAATAAACACTATACCTCTATCAGTTCAACATTCTTCCATCAACATTTTTTTATCACCCCGTATTAGTTAGTACTCCTTCGGGCTTAACACAGATGCACTAACTACGCTAGTACCCACCTCGGTGGCGTAGTTGGCTAACGCGCTTGTCATATAGAGCTCGACTACCGAGGACGGGGAGATCGAGGTTCGAATCTCGGTCAGGTGAACTGGGGGTGGTTTTTCCTAAATGGTTTTTCACTCTCCCTCCACGCAAATGCGGGTTCACTTCCTCTAATTCAACCTTCCCAATTCCTAATCCATTAGCGTAATTAGTACTTAAAGCGTATAACCCGAACGGGTAGTAACACGCGGTGCTAATTATTATTATTATTATTATTATTATTATTATTATTATTATTATTATTAACTACGCTAGTGAGCTAGTGGTGCGAGAAGTTGTATTTAGAGGAAGTGTATGTGCATTTGTGTGGAATTAAAGTGACAATTTTGAAAGAAGAAAAAACTCTGTACACTCGACTGGGATTCAAGCCATGACCTCCTTGGCTGACTTGTCTACTGCGAAAGAGTGGCTCCCTAGACCAGAGGATCCCAAACTCTTTTAGGACAAGGAGCCTTTACACCAAAAAATATATATTCTGGAGCCCTCACAAAAAAAGTACACAAATATTATGAACACGATAGTTGAATTCAAGCATAAAGCGTATAAAATAAATGGAAGCGTTACACATTCTGGTTGCCCCTCGGAAAAAATGTTCTTTATTCATATTCGAAAAAAAAATGGATAATCCTAATTTCTGATGTTATTTTATATTGTGAAACACAAATAAAGAATATTCTAAAACTGCCTTATGGAGCAAGATAACCATAGTGGTGCCCATGGGTTCCACGTATCACAGTTTTACGCTGTCTTATGTCATTCAGCCACCGAAGCGGGTTTTAACTGGAGTATTTTATCCTATTCTCCTACCCTATTAGAGTAAAAACATAAATTATAATAAATATAAATAAAAAAATGGGTGTGTGTACTTATGTACGCGCGTAAGAAGTTATACTACTTTGGCATCATTAAAAAATAAAAAATAATTTAATAATATTTAGTATTAATTATGTTAAATAATAATATTTTAATTTATATCCATAAATAATACATACGGATAGTTAACCTCAATTATATTGTAGCACTTGAAAAAGTCTATAAGCACAATTTTTTTCACTAATATTTACGAATAGTAAATAATATTAATCAAAATATTCAATTTAAATCACTGCTGAATATAATTTATTAGCACATATATAATTCGCACTTGTATGAAACTAAAACACGTGTTGTGAATGTAGAAACTAGAAACATGTGGATAAATATTATATATATGAAAACAGTGATCAGAGGCGACGAGCGTACCAACATGCGCGACTAACAGAGGTTCTATTTCTATTTTGTTGATAGCTTTTTTTTTTCGAGACTTAATGAGCGGTTTAACTTCAACCTGTTACTTTTGTGTTACAGTGATGCGCGCGCAACTTAAAATTTCACTCTCATCATTTTTTCATAACGCGCCTAAAGAAGTATAACTTCAAAAACATATTTTATCAACCATTAAATATTACTAGCGTACAACCCGAACGTTTAGTAAGACATGGTGCAAGTTTTGATTTTACTTTTAGAAATGAAAAGTGTTTAAGATAATTTAAAATACATTACTCAAATTTAGCTCCCCCTCCCCTATAAATAGGTCATCATCAGATCCAGTGGCCAATCAATGACCTCTGATATTTTTGTATCAGTCGACTCTAGAGTTAAACGTTTATTTCGTCTCGTGTGGTTTGAAGTTGATAAGGGGATGAAATAAGGGTATTCTTCGCCCCTTTATGTTTCCCATTTTACTTTCACTCAATTTCAGGTATACTCAGTTAAACTTGAAAGGTACTAAGCGTGCTGTACGTTGAATGGTTCAACTATGGTGTAGTTTATAAGATAGGGTCATGATAGTGTAATCAGTCAAGGAGAGACTGCTTATTTTTAAGGTTAAACGGAGTCTGCATTTTCTCTAACTTTAGTTGGGTTCCCACGGGGTCAATTGTACGATTCACGGTGGCATCAGTCGTTAGTGGTCGAGAAGCCCACCGGCGATGGCCGTAAATTATCCAGTAGTTTGGAAAATCACAACTCCTTCAGTCGTGGACAGTCATCTGAACGTATACCAGTTCCGGGTGCGTTAGTTGTGATAAAGTGGAACCGTGGCTGAGAAAATACTCAATGGGAAGGTCCCGAGTCGTGGACACGACTACGACTGATCAAGAAATACAGGGTCGTACAATTGACCCCGTGAGAGCCCAGCTTTTATCATCCTTAGTCATTTGATGTAACTAAATACAGATTGTTTAAAGTTGTAGTAAATAATGGAATAATATCAATAATAATATAAACAGGTGTGAATCTCGGTAAGGTTGAAATTTAGGTTTTAATGATGAGAAATAAACTGGTGTAGCAAATGAAAAACATTATTTTTAAGTGCGATACCGGAAATAAATAATCTAATTTATGTTAAATGCAGGTTAAAACGATGGCAGTAGATAATAATTTACTTCAAGACGACAAAATCGTACACTGCTTTTTGATACAGTGACATTTTGTTAGTTTGTGACAGAATTTTCAAAAATTGGTTTTCAATAAACTACCATATAGAAAGCTTTTCTTAGAAATATACACATATCTTTTTGTTAATCACAATAACCAGTCTACTTATATATATATATATTGTTAATCACAATAACCAGTCTACTTATATATATATATCTATATATCTATAAGTAGACTGGTTATTGTGATTAACAAAAAGATATATATATATATATATATATATATATGTATATAATTGTCCAAACCATTTTGGACAAAAACACAAATCCACAAATCTATATAAAACGTAGTTATTTGTAAACTACCCTCAAATTTTATATTTGTGAAAGCTATAATATATTATTATTTATTGTGAAAAACAATTATCAAATTACTATTTCTAATTAAATATTAAATACTGTCACATAAAAGTTTAAATTTCCAAAATATTTTAAAAATAAAATGCCCTTAAATAAGTTTATTTTATAAAAATTAACATATATTATTATTTATCATGTAAAATTTTCCTCAAGTACATTTTTTTAGCAAAATTATTGAAACTAGATTCCAAAAATTACAATTTTTTCAAAAATCATTTTTAAGTTAACTACTAAGGTTTATTGAATGATTTTTTAGGAAAAAATATAGAAAATTATCTATATTGTAAAAAACTTACTAGATACCAATTTTGAACCAAATAGTTGAGCTATTTTAAAAATATTTCAAATTTGTAAAAAAAAGTCACCGGTAAATTATCTTTGGACAAATTTTTCCTCGAAAAACAAGTATAAACTTTATTTTTGTTTCATTTAAAAACCTCCCCGAATATACATTTTAAATAAAATCGTTAAAGCCATTTTTAAAAAAACTTTTAAATTTTCAAAAATAACTTAATTTATAAGCTACTCTTGAACGAATTTTCCACCAAAAACAAGTACACTCAGGCCAAAAATTTCCTAGATATCCATTTTAAGCAAAATCTTTATAGCAATATTTAAAAAAAATGGAATTTAAAAATATCATTCATTTGAAAATTACCCTTAATTTAAGGCCTAGTTTCAAAATAAAATAAAAATCCTAGTGTATATACTTATAACATCTAAATATCATGTATGAACAAAATATATCAAATCATTTTCGATCTAGGTTCAAGGAACAAAAAAGGAATTTATTTGTGGCCCAGGGTCAGACAGACATGAGAATAAACAGACTATAAAATCCACTTATTTGGTTTCGGGGTCACATAAGACGTAAAAATTCTTCATAATCTCGAGGTTAAACATTTTAATGAATACAATACTTTCTCTTTATAGGAGAAAGTTAAATGAAGTTTATAAAAAGATATATATATAGATATATATAATATATATATAATTTTCGTTTGGATCCCTACATAACGAAAGATAAAAGAAGATCAATTTCCTGCCACTGTTGGAAGAACTTATAAGGAGGGTTCAGTATTACGAGTGGTTGGGGAAATGGGGAGGGGGGTGGAAAAAGCGGGGAAAGAGATGGATTAAAAAATGAAATTCTCATCAACGTCAAATACCAGCACGCTTTCATGTTGCAAGTGACAGTAGGTTTAATCGTTACTTGGGTGCGGGGATCAGGGGGTTGTTTGTGTGTGTGAGAGTGAAGGAAGGTAAGGTTATGATAGGGGGTGAGAAGTAGTCTACCCTATATACAAAGACATCTGGCTCTATTATCTGTCAGACGTGCGAGTTCTTTGAAGAGGTATCTTTCTGTCAAAATACCAGCCTTCTGTCGAAAAGATTATAGTAAAGAGAGAGGAAAGCTTTTGACTTGAATTATTTCTCTCTTCCTCGCACATACTGTAAAATAGACCTGTCAATACTATCAAGAGTAGCCAACACAAGCCATTATTAATAATATTTAGCACCGCGTCTTACTACCCGTTCGGGTTATACGCTTTAAGTACTAATTACGTTAATGGATTAGGAATTGGGAAGGTTGAATTAGAGGAAGTGAACCCGCATTTGCGTGGAGGGAGAGTGGAAAACCATTTAGGAAAAACCACCCCCAGTTCACCCAACCGAGATTCGAACCTCGATCTCCCCGTCCTCAGCAGTCGAGCTTAACATGACAAGCGCGTTAGCCAACTACGCCACCAAGGCTGGTAAGCCATTATTAAAAACGTACATGATTGGTTAAATTGTTGCGGCAGAGGGAGGACATATTTATTATCTCAGTAAGGCAGTCCAAGCATGAACCAAATATTTGTTTATGTTAAGTTTATGAACAATATATTTATTATTAAAAAAATAAATACACTTCATGGAATATAAGTAGGATATTATTATAATTAATAACCAAGTCCATTAAGATAATCCTAATTTTTCTTTTATTTAAAATTATTTTGTATTTTTTTTTAGATGGACACGTGGACAAAAGAGTAAGTCTCATTTTGTTTTGTAAGCTGGTAACAAGGCGTTCGAAATTCAAAGTTCGATAATAAATACTCAGGTTATTTACAAAAATTGTTTCTTACCCTCCAGCTATTGATGATCGATGTTTTTTAGTTTGAAATAATGGTTTTTTAAATTGCTAAAATATATAGATTAAATTATTTACATTATTAATAATTTTATATATTTGTTTTCCCTGAAAAAGATGCATTTAATTGGAGTCTACTAGGATGATTTTTGTAAAAATTAAAATATTTTAAAAAGTGCTTAAACGTTTTAGTTAAAAACTGGTAAGCTATGTGTAGTTTATTTTAGGCCTATATGATAAATAATACCGCGTGTTAATTTTTATCAAATAAATTAGTTTTTAGGGTTATTAACTTATTATAGATTTTAGAAAAATGAAATATTTGAAAACATCCTTTAAGATTTAGTTCAAATGAATACTTAAAATGGTTTTTAATGATAATAAGGAAGAGATTTTTATTTTTACAAGAGCTTGAGTGTTATTTAAAAAATATTTTTGAAAATTTGATTTAAAAAATTGTGTTTAAAAGTTGTATAAAAAGATTGTTTATTGTAATTATTGAGATGATTTGTTTTTTTTGCTGAAAAAAACTACTTAGGGGTAGTTTACTGAAACCTTTTTTTTAAAAAATTTTGTCCCAAGCTATAATCCAGTACCATTTATTCCATACTAGATTTATGACATACAATTCTTAAAATATATACTTTTTACGACGTCTTGCTACCTGTTCGAGTTATACTCATACATTAATTATTCTAATGAACAAGAATTAGAAAGGTAGATATTAGAGGAAGTATACCCTCATTTGCATGGATGCAGACTGATAAATTGTTAGTACAGCAGCCCCATAGCTTCTTTGGTGCTGAGTTACAGCCACTAAACACATGTTTTTGCAGATCATTTGGTTCGGCGTAGGGATACATAATTAGGTCTGGTAACTTTTCAAAGCCTTCAGCTGTCAGCTGTGGGCTGTCAGTGAGCACCAAAGAAGTCATGGGGCTACTGTAAAAAAGAGTCACAGTAGCTTGGCCATATTTTTAACCACTGATTTTCCTATCATCGTTAATCCAGTCCAACATGAAAGTGACGGGCTAGACACTATGACCACCAATGCAGATAATTCATTATGAATTTGGTTTGTATGTATTCAACTATAATTCTAACAGTGCCAAAAAGCTGACGATCCAAATAATATATATAAAGCTAACGAGAAAAACACTATATAGTATTTTGATCGTCAGCTTTCTTACATTGTTAGAAGTATAATTAAGTATATCTATGTTTGTGTGTGTTTACTAATCGTTAACCCTTTCCGTAGAGGTTATTTACAAGTCCTGAAAAGATGAGGTGATGGTAATAGTGAATATGAGAGTGTAGAACCAGTGTAAACTCTTAAAATAAGCTTAATCCAACAAACCCTGTTTACCGTATAGGGACAACTCCCCTTGCGGGAAAAATATCCATTATATCAGACGGGTATCAAACTCATAATCCTTAGATTTTTAGCCAAGTGCACTGCCCACTATACCAAAAGGCCGGTTAATAGATTTAAATAATTTTGGTTATGAAGATTTGTCGTTAACAAACAATAATATGGTTAAAAAAAACTCTAAGCCAATAGTTATGTTTTCTTTCAACCTATACAAGTGGTGATAACGGATGCACGAGATTTTGTTGGGTTACTGCACAATCCACTTAGATATCGTGTGAGCGATATAAATAAACAACGTTCGAAGATATAGCAATGCATTGACGTGACATCATTTACTTAAGCCAATTTCGATTACATGTTTCGGTAGATAGAGTAATGGCAAAGCTTTTAATAACCGTAAATAAAGAAAAACTCCATGGCGTCAAGCCACAAGCAAGCTATACCAACCTAACGACCGACGTATGTTGGAGAAAATAGTGCCGACATTTGAGGATAGAGTATGTTCATATAGTTTTGATGAACCCACAACAAACCCATGATGAACAAATATGCATCACAAAGCTTACCTAGAAAGTTTCCTTAAAATGCTCTGTAATTATTAATTATCATTAAACTGTGGGAACAAACAATACATAGGCCTGATGATGATGCACGATCTACATTACTAGTTATATTTTTAGCCTAAATAAGTAGCTATACCTTTTGCTGTGCGGTTAGAATAGCTCAAAAGTATCACTGCCGGTCCCAAACTCAGATTAAAGAGAAGAGTTCCTGGGTAAGGTTAGCTTCCTGCCCGGGATAAAAAAAATTAGCTTAAAAGAATCAAGTACTTGTATCGAAACCTTCATAAATAAACACACGGATAAAATGTCAGGGTCATCTAATCTGGTTGACCGATGACATCGAGGCTGGAGTTTGAATCTCAGACGGGCTTACATAGGATTCCCTACATTATTTACCATCATCCTTCCACGTTAATGCTGATACACTTCCTTTTAATTGTACCTTTTTCAATATATACTCCATTAGCGTGATTAAAGTGCGCATAGCCCTGCCGGAAAGTAAGACTTATAACCTAAAGCCTATGTGAATGTTCTTAAGGCCCTGCCTACCCTCCCTGGCGGCGTGTTGAGCTTTCAGCTCTAAAATAGATGGCGTTGCTAACGTTATACAAACTGGTGGATTCCAGCCATCAGGTTGGCAGAACTACTGGTTTGTTTAAACAATTGGGAGACTGGCGACCACGACCGGTAATCACTAAAGGCAGCGAGCAAACTTTTTTCCAAGAATTGAGAGAGATAAGAAGTGTAGTGCCGGACCGTAAAGTGTGTAGGCGACCAAGTTTGACTAAACGTGGGGAGACATAACGTCAAGATACAATCACACTCTCGAGCAGAAAAATTAGCTTATTCATTCCAGTCAGCTAGACGTCCATTAACCTGTAGTACCACTTTTGAATTTAGAACCTTTTTGATGCCAAAGTTTAGTACTAGTTTTGTACCGTTTTGTACCCGTATCCGTTTTGAGTAATTAGCATATCAACGTGGTGACTCCAGGTTAATGCTGTTGTACCACTTTTGAATTTTTTTTTATACCAAAGTTTTGTACTAGTTTTGTACCATTTTGTACCCGTACCCATTTTGAGTAATTAGCATATCAAAGTGGTGACTCTAGGTTAATGCAGTTGTACCACTTTTGAATTTTGAACTTTTTTTGATGCCAAAGTTTTGTATCCGTACCCATTTTGAGTAATTAGCATATCAAAGTGGTGACTCAAGGTTAATGCTGTTTTACTACTTTTTAATTTTGAACTTTTTTTGATGCCAAAGTTTTGTACTAGTTTTGTACCGTTTTGTACCAGGAAGAAAAAGTATTGTACCGGTACCCGTTTTGAGTAATTAGCATATCAAAGTGAGTACTCCACGTACTCCAGGTAAATGCGGTTGTACCCCTTTTGATTTTGAACTTTTTTTGATGCCAAAGTTTTATAATAGTTTTATACCGTTTTGTAACACAAATAAGTTTTGTACCCGTACTCATTTTCAGTAATTAGCATATCAAAGTGGTGACTCCAGGTTAATGCTGTTGTACCACTTTTTAATTTTTTGATGCCAAAGTTTTGTACTAGTTTTGTACCGTTTTGTACCACAAAGAAAAAGTTTTGTACCCGTACCCATTTTGAGTAATTAGCATATCAACGTGGTGACTCCAAGTTAATGCTGTTGTGCCACTTTTGAATTTTTTGATGCCAAAGTTTTGTACTAGTTTTGTACCGTTTTGTACCACAAAGGAAAAGTTTTGTACCCGTACCCATTTTGAGTAATTAGCATATAAAAGTGGTGACTCCAGGTTAATGCTGTTGTACCACTTTTGAATTTTTTCATGCCAAAGTTTTATACTAGCTCTGTACCGTTTTGTACCACAAAGAGAAAGTTTTGTACCCGTACCCATTTTGAGTAATTAGCATATCAAAGTGTCACGTGACTCCAGGTTAATGCTGTTGTACCACTATTGAAATTTTTTCAAATAAATATCTGGTGAGGGTAGTGATAAATAATAATGTACACTTATTTATCAGAGAAAAATTTATTTAAGGTAAAATTAGAGATAACTTATTTTTGAAGGTTTTGTCACTAACTATAATAAATAACCAATACGATTGAGTATGTAGCCTACGATTTTGTCGTACCATTTATTTGAGTTTATTAGTAAGCAGGTAAAATAATAAATAACCAAAATTTAATGTGCTAAATTTGGCCACTGTGCTTTGGCTAATTTTTAAAATTTAAAGGCTAAGGAGGCAATAACATATTTTAAAAGCGGTTTCATTTCGAAGACTATAACAATTTTGACTATAAATATATCTGTTATTTTTATTACTGATATCACCACGTCATACTACCTGTTCATGTTATACGCATATATGATAATCTAATTGGGTGGTAATGAGGAAAGAAGCATTTGAGAGGTTATCTACCAGCATTTTTATTTTGGAAGATGGGGAAACAATTTAGGAAAAACTACCCTCAATAGACTCGACCAGGATTTGCACCCCAAGTGCTCCGCTATCAGCAGGCCAATTTAACACTAGTGACACCTTAGACCACTCAGCCACTGAAGTGGGTATCTGTTATTTAATACGGTGTTTACAGTTTTCAAACATCTATAGGATTTACACAATTTTCCAGAAATAAATGTTTTTGGAATAATTTTTTATCCTATTGGTAGAGTTTAACTTGAGTAATATCTCCATGGTGTCAGCCTGCAAGCAGGCTATACCAATCGAGAGGCTGCCGTATGTTGGCAAAGATAGGGCCAACATTTTCAAGCTGAGGGTGCCATGTGGTTAGCACAACGAGCCCTCCAGACTTCTATCTCAGTTTTCTAGACTGAAGCGCTACTTATTCATTCAATTATCTCCTCATTTGTCCTCACGAGGTTGATTTTGGTTCCGTTTCAGACCCACTGCTTCACAGACACAATTAGGGGCACTGGGGATCGAACTTGGGACTTCAGTATCTGAAGCCAGTAAATCTGACCACTATACAACAGAGGCGGTCGGGTATCAAATACTTACTTACTTACTTTATGGCATAGGGAACACAAAAGTTCATTAACTCTAATGGTTTTAAATATATTTTACTTATCATCGGTTTCATGTCGTGGTCAATATTGCTCAAGTGCTATGACTGAGCACTGAGTGCGTAAATTAATCAGCTCAATAACTTGACTAGTTCGATTCCCTGTTAGGTTGAAATTACTTAGTACTAGCGTGATACGAACTCGGCCAAGTCACAAGAGATTTTGAACATACAATAAGTGCGTTACAGTGTGTTAGTAACATTTACTTTTCAGCTAAGAGCTTTTCTTTAAAAAAAAAGTACTTGAAATATCAGAATAATCGCTGCGTTGTTATATAGAAATATTTATTTGTATCTTAATTTTGAAATTATTTCTACAGTAAATAAAATAGTATCACTGTTATTATTATTATTATTAGCACCGCGTCTTACTACCCGTTCGGGTTATACGCACTTACGCTAATATGTAATGGTAAGATGATAGTGAGATGAAATGAAGGACCTACAGTTTAACGTGGAATCCGAACCACGGTGGAGGCCTGGCATTCCCCACATTCACAAGATGTCTTGTCAGAGGTGAAGGAAGGGTTTGGTATTCAGATAAATCTTTTGCCGGGACCTGGGGTTGAACCCCGGCCGCCAGCATAGAAGTCTGACACCTTACTCCTAGACCACCAGGTCACCCAGTATCACTGTTCATCCATTGTACTTAAATTAGTAGATACAGATAGCCTAAGCGCCAGTAATATGCATATCATTAAAAAAAAACTTACCCTTTACTACAAGAAGTTAAATAATCAATTATATCTTTGATTTTCTTTGTGCGCCCTTTCTTCATAAACTTGTTATTCACAAGGATATAAAATAATATTTTGTAAATACTTCTCCTCCTCAAAATTTATACATTCAATCCCTTGGATTTTGTTCGAAAGCAACAAAGGTCACATATTGTTAATTATATAAAAAGTAATCACTGTGGGTACTTATTGTTCGGGATTCGATACATTTCTTCCGAAACGAGCGCACAAACTGCGAGAATGCAACAGGTTCAAATTAAAAGTAATCACATTTAACACGCTAATAAAATAAAATTAACATTTTCACATCTTGACTACCAAAAACTTTGTTCATTAACTTTTTGAAAAATAACTTATTCCAAAGTCCAATGAGAGTCAAATCCTAGACCATAAAATAAAAACTAGTATATAAAATTATACTGAGAACGTCTCCAAATTACATTTAGACCAAATTTTATTTAAAATAACTATGTTTGATATGAGCAGGAATGTTTATTTTTATTTATTATAATAGTGGATTAAAAATTCAATGTACAGTAGTTTTCATATACTTTGAATATTAACTCTTATTATTACAACGTGTAGTGCTAAAGAATGAGAAAACTCAAGAAAGAATATAAGATAAGAGTGAAGAATTTTACATGTTTTACTGCCTCAGTTAAATAAGGGCTAATGTCATAAAACTTTGTATATGGAGAAGCGTGTGGTAATGTATCACTAGAGTAATACTCTCATTGAAGTAAGTAGGGACCAAGTATATTTATTCACACAGCAGGAAGACTTTGTGAGTATTTTAGTTACTGAATATATTAAGATGTTTAATTGTTTATATTTAAGTACGCAAATTTTCATAATTGGACATTGGCCCTTCTTATCCTAACATACATGGTATTAATGTTTCTTTGACTCAAGAAGGTCACAGAGATTAGTTTAACCTTCCATTGCCGCCTGCATTCCGATACAGCAGGTTAGCCAACGCTTGCAAAATGATACTAGCTTGTAAATGGGTAATGATCATACTAACGGCACCTATTATCAGCTATGACAACTAGTTGCAGAAGGAAAAGTTGTATTTAAAACCATGTATTTTGACTAGAGAGTCGACTTGGGAGTCGTTAGAGCTCAATATCGTCGTGATTATTGAAGCTAACCCAAATTAAAAAATATGTCTAAAAAGAAAAAGAAATTATTCATTAAATAGTATGTTATAAACAAACACTCTAGCTTAATTGTACAAAGAAAATAAATAAATCCATTAATAATTTTTGTTTTCCCATTTAAAATGCATTGAAATGGAAACATTTTAATGAAAATATTTCAATAACTATTTTTAGCATGGTTTGAAAATTCCATAAGAATTATGAAAGATGCCCAGATATGTTACTAAAATAAATAAAAAACAACAATGTTGAATTATTAAATATATTTTGTTTTAAATTCTTTTGTTTAGAACCGTGCATTTATGGGTAGGCAGGGCCTTAACGTGCTAAAAATTTATAATAGAAATTAATAAACGCCAGAAACTATGTGGATTTTAACGTTTATGAGTTTATATGTTTGTCAGTAGGAGAACAAGTGAGGGAGGAGGAAAATACTAATGGAAATACAATTTATGTTGTGACCCCCTTATTAAATGTCATCATTCGATTCATAAGATCAATTCTATGCTTCTATACGAGATACCTTTTGTTTCCTAGGAATTTAGGTCTTAATGATCAACAAAAAATTTTTATTTAACTTTTAAAATATATTTGCAATTTTATGTATTACGTCACAGAAAATGGTTTTGTATTCATACCAGTAGACACCAAACTCATGTAACATTAAAGGTTGCATCACTATTTAATTTAAGTGCATCGTCTGATTGGCTTTATCTCAGTTACTTAGGCAGCCCCCTTTACAAGTGTACACTTTATACATACTGCTTTCTGCTTGAATGTTTTGCTTGGATTACGTTCGTAGATCAATAAAAATATGATCACGCGATTATCACTTCATAACAATGCAGTTCGTTACATTGTGGGTCACAGTTGAATTAATAGTCTGCAAGTCAAGTTGCTCGCGACGTTAGTTGAGACGGTTAGTTTTTAAACCAGACATTATTTAAATGTGGTGATTCTAATAGGTTTAAAATATACTACTACACCAACTAAAAAAAACAACCTGTCATGATGTTTCCTTGGTTATTATTATTATTATTATTAGCACCGCGTCTTACTACCCATTCGGGTTATACGCACTTACGCTAATGTGTAATGGGTAGGGTGATTGTGAGATGAAATGAAGGACCTACAGTTTAACGTGGAATCAGAACCACGGTGGAGGCCTGGCATTCCTCACATTCACAAGATGTCTTGTCAGAGGTGAAGGAAGGGTTTGGTAATCAGATAAATCTTTGCCGGGACCGAGGATTGAACCCCGGCCGCCAGCATAGAGGTCTGACACCTTACCCCTAGACCACCAGGTCACCTCCTTGGTTATTAAGTTTCATTTTCTACGTAGCAATGTTGCACCCCATCACTGAGGGTAGTATCGCTAATAATATTCTATGTGAACGGGAGATACAGAATAATAATTTAAAAGAGACTATTCTTGGGTTTGTTGATTATTTTGAGAAGAACGAGTGGGGATTCAAAATATTTAATCCAGAGACTCAGATCTACCACAGAAAATATTTCAACTTGTATTTGAAAGCACTATCCTCCCCATAAGCCACACTACATACATTGATTTAAGTTATCTAGAAGATCTTTATTCATATGAGATCGGGGAATTATCAAATAATGTATGGAGAACAAATGAAACTGGTTGTATTATGTTTGTGGACAGATGGAACATGGAACTAATATCATTATTTAGATCTTTTACTATGAGCTTTTTAGATGCTAATGACATTCTACTCATATTAACTAGACAAATTGGGGAGTATGATTTGTCGATCATGGAGATGTTTGCCATAATAGACACTGCTAACATTCATAGCGCATTTATTTTGTATAAGAATCATGAATACACCGTGGAGTGTAAGCCACAAGAGTTCAATTTGGTGACCTTCAACCCATACATTGGTGGAGGTACCGTCCTTAATGTCACTTCTATAGCTATGTTAACCGACTATTTGTCTACAAACAAACAACTTAATATGAATGGATATATATTGAATGTGAGTAAGAATATAGAAGGTGAAAATGCCAAAAATGCTATGGAGCGTAGCTGCTCGTCTAAATTTATACAAACTTCTTTAGAACTTATGAATGCGGCAGAAAATTTTGACTTTGACTTTGCATTTTCTAATTTGATTTTGGATACATTTTCTCTACCAGGTTTGTTGGGACCCACACTTTATCCTCACGATCAAGAAAATATTAACATTATCGTCCAAAAATCTCAACTGGTTCCGTTCTATAAGAAAATGATGATGCCGTTTAGCAAAGAAACGTGGATCCTGTACGTGTGTATGTTCGTAGTCACAGTCATGTTATGGTACTATTTTGGGCTCTTCAAACATTTTGAAAAAAACAGTCACATTACAACAAGTCAAGCTCTGGAAATTTTCCGAATATTTATCTCTGGAACAACCCAAGTCCATACTACTAGACTGTCTTACAGATTGTTCCTTATTTCATGCATAATTTTGAGCTTACTGATGACCAACACGTATTCAGGACTCTTGATCAGTTTTCTGACAAAACCTTTCTATAACCCAGACATAGATACCTTAGAACAGCTTGTAGAGTCTGGAATTGATTTTTCCAATAGTATCCATCATAACTCTTTTAGGGATGTTATGGATAGCTATATTAATAAGAAAATATTTAACTCAAAATATTACCCCCAAGTTGATTTGGCTGACGAAAAGGTTTTTAAGTTAATAATGAACAATACAAGCTTAGCAAGAGGAGCATTGGAGTCCACAGCAAAATATGCAGTGAATGATCAACGTTATTATAAGGATGGCCATTCTACATTACATATCATGAAGCAATGTATAAGTAAGGTGGCCTTGACACACTTTGTTTATCCAAAATACGTGAAGACAATGAATGTGCTACTTGGAAGATTCGTGGAAGCTGGCTTGTATCATAAATGGAAGAACTATTGCTACTGGGAGAAAACACTTAAATCAAAAATGGATCAAACATCGTCTGCAATACATGTTCTTGAATTCAAACATATTAAACCCGCTTTTACATTACTACTTATTGGCTATTTTCTGGCAAGCATTGCAATTTTAGTGGAAGTGATTTACAAATATTTTGCTGTCTCAAAATAGCAATATAAAGTGGTTTTATATTTTACTTAGAAAATTGGATTATTATAACACCTCACCTTGTTATAACAAACATATCTACATTTTCTCTGTGTATTTATTAGATATAGTCTGTGTGTTGTATGTGTGTGTATATATATATATATGTGTGTGTGCCTATCTCTCTCTACTAAGTCTCTTAATTACTTTTAGAAATATTAGTGGGTACTCAAAATATTTACTCCCTGTTCAACGATTCAGATTCACCACAGCAAATATTTCATCTTCTTTTTGAAAGAACTACCCTTTCCAGAAAACAAACTAAATGCATGCGTGTATGTGTGTGTATGTGTGTATGTTTGCATTTTAGATAGGAGTGAATGTTTTTGTGTTATTTTCAAATAAACATTAATAATTACTCTAATCTTGGAGTAATAGATGATGCTAAATTGAATATGCATTAATATTCAATTTTTTTAAATCTCAAACTAGAACTGTTTCTGTGATTCGTATATTTTAAATTCACACTAAATTTTATTTGAATTTAATCAATTGTATGCAATATTATAACTAATATTCTTGATCAATAAACACATAAAAATAAAAATAAAACAGTAGAAAATAAGTGTCAAATTCCATAAACATTCTTTAAGGTTGAATATGTTTGCTAAATTAATAATTTGCTAGCTGTAACATTACGTGGTATAACGTTACAACTGGACCCCGCCCCATACTGACGTGATTACACCACGTAATGTTACAAATCTCTAATGTTACAACTGGACAACAAGCATACTACCCGCTCCAATAAATTCAACTCAATTAGGATCCCTACAATAGTATTTTTCTCTGTTGTAGTTCTTGTAGGCTAAGAAGACATAATAGAAACAATGCTGGACAATATATTTATTACTCAATCCAATCCTAAGTATTAATTTGTTCGTGTACTTACAATACTAATCTGCTCACAATAGAATCCTGTAAGGCTGGCCGGCACCTGGACTCCTAGATTGGCGAGTGGGTCAAGGTAGATCCAGTGGGTCAACAAAGCGACTCGGTACTCCGACTGTACTAGCGTGAAATGAACCGAGAACTATCAACATCAACTAGAAGACAATTATGTATCCGACCCCTGACGGAGACTAGAGGAACCTCCTTCGAAACATCGGGTGATTGGAGATATTCACGGATATTCCGATGGAGCAAGCGGAATCAACAATGGTGTACGTGACTGTTTGAAGGCATCGTTGACGTCATCATATGCGCGTTTGGTGTACTCCCCCCTTCTTTCCAGAACAACGAAATCCCTATATAATGGCCGTGCAAGCTTGCCATAATGGACTATCCTACGATCAACGATCAACGATCAATGACAGACCATTGTCATGGATCTGGACAATGGCTGGAGAAAACTTGTAATATGTATCAAAATCGTCGCTTAGACGGGTGGAGTTATGAACTCTAACTTATTTATAAACTTTAAACTTTTTGCATATAATATTCAGTTTCAAAATCTAACGTATTAATATTTTTATCGCCAAAAAATGTCTAAATATTCTATCTTAGATAGGTCGCCGCTCGGGCGCTGTAACTTTTGCTTATATTTTTATTCTCGTAAATATCCTCAGTTATGTGCTGATTAGAAGTTTGACTTGTTAATATTATATTGTTTGGAATTGTAGAGTAATTTTTTTTATCGAAGTAACTTTTCATATTTAAAATTATGGTTTGAATTAACGTAACGTGAACTAACTTTTTATTGGAATTTAAATTAGGATGACTGTAATCTTTTGTAACGTAAGTTCTGTTTGAACAGCTAAAGTTTTTTTAATTGATGGAACTGTTAGTTCCATATTCTAAGTCAGATCTGATAGTCCCGTGGGAGTTTGGCTTATGTCTGGTAGTCAAACCCTCACGTTGTGTAGACTCTGTTGTATAGTCGTCAAATTTAAATCTTTATATTTACGATATCGTTTTCTGTGAATTACGAGACCTTTGGAACCATATAAAGGTGCCCATTAGGCCCTTATAATTTTGTATCGCATTTAAAAATATTCGCTTTGTTTTTGTCTCTTATAGACTGGACTATCAATATTATGATGGATTTCATGTTTCCTTTTGTTTAAACATTTGTGCAACTTAAATGATATAAAGTTGTTGGCTTCGAGCATAATTTCCAACTGTACTCATAATGATATAATGAGACCAATTTTTGTTATCTGCGCTATTGTCATTTAATTGAATAAACTGCTCATTTGGTTGAATCAATATTTTTTTATAATTTCCATTTTTTGTATGTTAAGTTCATCCTCTCCCTTTTATCCCTTTATTGGCCGGGGGGTACAGGACTCAGAGAGGGTGCAACATAGCATTTAAAGAATTTAAATTAAGATTTTCGTGATGGGTACAGGCAACATTTAAAGCACTTATAAGAAGGCTGTAAAATGTATTTGGTTCAATTAATGATATTCATATCAATTCCAAATCATACATTTGGACATGCAGCACTAAATATAATATGAAATCTTATCAGTGGTTTTGATGCAGAGAGGCAATGCAGTGTTGACATCTGACTGAAGAATTGGTTTGATTGAAGAAAAACATGAGTTTTGTAATATGGTTAAATTCAACCAGTAATTATGGTGTGCTTTATTACTCAAAATATTAATAAGGTTAGCAAAAATATAGTTTAGGTTGTTTTAAATTAAGACGCTACAAAGTCCTATTTCATTAAATCATTATAACGTAGTTAAAAAAAACACCTTATGCCACAAATCGAGTGGGAGAGTTCTCTTTTCTTGTGCCTCTATAAATTATTATCCAACATAAATATATTTTCAAAAAAGTGGTCAGCAAATAAAATTAAAAGCGTCAGATGGCAAATCATATTTGGATATAAAGTTAAGATTTATCTTTTAAAAACAATTATTTGTTAAGTGGTAGTTTTAATTATAGACTAAACTTTGTTATTTGCTATTGCTATTTTTTCCCCATTACTATGCTTTTCAATAAAATTTAAGGATACATGTGCACAACACCAACTTTTAAATAAAAATATGATTATTATTTTAGTATAAATGTTTAGGTCTTGGGTTTGATTCCTGGCATGGTTGAAAAATTTATCATTTGTAAAATGTGAGTTCCCCCTTTCAAAGTGAAGAATTAACGGCCGGGGGTTGGGTGTTGTGTCCGTTCTAGATTCAAGTTAGTTTCTAAGTCGTGTGCTGATATAATCAGTTTGACAAGAAAATGAACTTGAAATACCTCAATAAATTAAAAATTTAATAAATAAGAATAATTCAAATAATATTTTTTTCATAAAAATTGTTTAGATTAATCAGATACTATATATTAGGTCTACAAGAAGATGGTAAACCCTCACATAGAATATGTTTAAGATAGTTCCAAAATTGTGCCATGATGATTTATTAAGTTACTGCTAGCGCTAAATATTAATTAATCTTATTCAAGCCTAAGGTTTGGTGAAATTAAATTGGTTTTATTAATGTTATAACCACCCGCATCGTTGGCCGCATGTTTTAAGCACTATGGCAGATGAATCCACGTTGTTTTTAACCTAAAGGTCAAATATGAATATCAGTTTGCACCACGCAAATAAATTCAAAATAAAATTCTATCATGACCTTTTTAAAATATTATTTGCATCATTAGCCACTGAGGATTTCCCTTTAATTTTCTACCGTTGTAAGGGCAACATTTTCCGTTAGCGTGGGCCACATTTAGCCCGCAGGCCCCTAGTTGGACAACCAAGATCCAAGGCAACGACAAAATTTTATCATTAGAATGTATACATGATCATGAAAATGTCAGATTTCAAATCCAGACTGTTTGTACTGAGAATGATTTTTTTTTTTCTAAATTGCTTTCCACTTTCCCTCGACACAGTATGAGTACATTTCCTCACATATTCATGCTTAATCTCCATTCCAATAGTGTCAATATTTGTTTAACCTGGGTAGTATTGAATGTATATGTTACAATCTAAACCCAATTCCCAGGACAAACCAGATAGGACTAGGTCAAATTAATACATCCCGCCGCTTGTAGGATAAACCGATACAACCTTGTAGCAATTATTGCTCCAAGTCAACAGAATGGGGACTGTCAAGTATAAACATCACTTACCCAATACCACTAATCTTGCCGAGCACCTTGCGCAAACGAACATCCGACTACACGAACCACAAGTGAACAACTGCCAAGACTGAGCCAAGTTCCGCCTCTCGCAACTAGAGCCCGGCACCACCGCGACCATGATCAATCCGCCCAACTTCAAGAAACGAGAAGAAGATGGTAACTGCCAGGCTTTGCCAGAATAATATAGAATGTTCTTCTGCCGGCGCGCCCCCTTCCTTTGTGCCTATCCTGTTCGATGAGTGTGCCATATAAAAGACCATCCGTCGAGGAAGACGTCACTCTTGGACTTGGCTGCGACCATGTAGGACTAAGCGTCGGCGTAACGGACATATTATGTTAATGTAAGAATAAAATCCAATTTCGCTTTAAATATAAATTATGGGAACTAGTCAAAATTCTTTTTTAGATCTTTTATCAAATTTAATTATAAATGTATTTGCGTAAATCTTCGTCTTTTGATTTACTTTATAATGAGATTATTGTAAAGTCAGACATTTTCTGTGTTATGGATATTAGGCATTATGCGCGAAAATTATACTCAACCAATTAACTTTATTTGTTTCTCAGTAGTATTTAGGTTAGATGAGTGTAGTAAATATGAAAATTTGAGAGTGTTGTTAGATCAGAACTTTTCAATATTAGTAGAATGGAGTATTGCACTAGATTATTATATAGATCAACTTAACTTTATATTTTTTTTTTACTAGTTTCTCGATTGTTATTTTTAGGATAGTTTTGTTAATATCTATTTTGTGCCAAAATAGTAACAAATAAACAAACTTAAAGGGGTAATGTTAGGAAATATCCTCGATATTTATAATTGTACTATAATCCTTGTTTAGGACATAGGCGAAAGCTATTGTGAGTTACGCTAGTAGGTTATTAGCGTTAAAGTTAAATGGTATTGGCATTAGGTATTTTTGATGGAACTAAAACTTTTAGTAACATGTGGCATTTTCGCAACAACATCAAAAATGTGTTAGTTAGGAGAGATCATTTACTGTATGACGTATGATCATATTAAATTAATATTATGCATCAATATTTGTATTTACGTAATATGTTTAGGGTACATAATATATAACGTAATGATTAGAAGGAAAAGAGTAAATATTTATGGAACAATTTTTTATTTGGATAATATATATATATAACTGAATTATTAAATGCTCTTCAAATAATATGCTTATTGTTTAATAAAGTTTGGCATAAATTAAATCTAAAAGATTCAAAGACTTGAATTTATTCTATTTCATAATTACGCCATATTATCCCTATGTCTAGAAAAGGTGCGAGGGATTAGCCTTCGACCTTTTTATAAATTTATATGTTAGGCAACCTGTGAAGGTGGACCGTTGTTTCCCGCTACTCACAAGAGTGAGTTGCGTGCGCTGGGGACATGCTAAATGTCCAGCATTTTATAACTCACAACTTTAGGATATTCACTCTGCGCGCTCCTCTATATTCTATTTCTTTTTTCTTTAACTTAGATTTTGTTTATATTTATGTATTGAATCCCTCTAGTTTGGAGCTTAGGGATTACAACCTGATGTTTTTAGGCAGTATTAGTTTTAATTCTTCTTAACTCATACGATAAATCGAGCTTAGACAAGTTTAATCATTCACAGTTCACACTCAAATGTTGTCAGCTAACCTAATATAACCTAAACCATGTTTAGCCTGATAAAATTGTAGCCTATACTAATTTATCTTATGAGCTAGACGAAAATTTCAGGATTAACGAATTTAGACGAGGCTAAACTAGTACATCCTGATGCTTTTAGAATGTATCAATTCGTCCTAGTTCGATCTAATTTGTCCTGGAATCGGGCTTGAATGGTAACATATCCAACATGTATATCCTTACAACTCAAGCACTTGAACTAATGAGCTATCGTTTTAAAAATATTACCTTATTGACTGATTTATTTCACCTTTTACTAAGCCAGAGTATAAAGCGCTTTTCAAATTTGTCACATGCGAACGTATTTGAAAGGCAGTCACCTTGTCTCTGTCAACAAGACAGGAGGTATGCATCTTACAACACTTTAATTCAAATAAAATATGACAGAGAAAGAAGGAAACTTGAAAGGAAAGTTAACTTTAAGAGCACACGAGGAGTTTCTATATCCTGTAAAAAGTATCTAATAGTTACAGTAAGTGATTTTTCTTTAGGTTTGTAAATTTTAAAAAAAAATTGTTCTCACGTTTAAGTATCACTGTCTGAGCTAAATAAATTTAAATATAGCGTGAACTCAAGGAAATATCACAAGAACTCTCCTGGAAAACACACATAAAAAAGTACAGGTCACCGAATATAACTTAACTGTGTCCTTTCGGCTCAGTGACATTTATTAAATTAGAATATAACTATAAATTTTGTATGTTTTATTATAATATATAAATAAATACATAGGCCTACAAAGGAGTTGATCAACTGGGTGCACTCAAATTGCGGAATAATGTATACCTGTCAGGAGACATTCAATAAGGGCCCACTAAAATTTCTGAGTAAAGTATACGTCCTGTCAGCCGGTCACACGAATTGCGGAACAACCTGTAATCCCATTCAACTCCTAACCACTAATCTAACTTAAACTAGCCTAGACTAACCTAACCTCCATATTCCATTATGAACAAAGTCATTATGAATTAAATTTTTACCCCGCAGTTCGTGTGAGGTATTACCGATCTCGAATGAGTTGCTCTGCAATTCGTGTTCACCGGGTCAACCAACCACTAACCATCACAAATTGTTGAATTTGCCACGACTGTTAACGTAACTATCACTACCATAAATATTAGAGGTCATGATCAATTCCCCAGCATGTAATTTCTTGCAACATCCTTGCCTCCCTTCACACACCCTCTAGAGCCCCCCTTCCTCCTCCCTATCAAGTACACCTACCGAAACAAGTGACAAAATACCGCGGACGGGAACGACACCGAAATACAAACAAGTGAAAATGCTCCCCGGTGAAAGTTTAAAAGCGGGGCGAAATATCAACCCGTTACCATTAGAACGAACAGCACTTGTTTGTGAGATAGAACCTGACACTTCTCATCCCTTAACCCCTAACCATCCTTCATGGAGGAAAACTTTTAAAACAAGGGTTTACAAAATATTTAGACGATAATGGATATATATATTGGTAAAGATTCATAAGAGATCGACATTGTTTTTTTATTATAAAAAATTATCCACCACGTTTTGGACTAAGGATTGTCCATTTTAACCACACTAATGGAGTAGGTATTAAGAAGATAGAGATTAGAATAAATGTACCCACATTTTTGTAGAGGAGAAAGAGAATAATTATAATAAAAGACACACTCAGGTTTCACTGCTGGGACTTGAAGCCCGACCTCATCACAGACAAACCAAACTAGATGAGCTTGATATTCAGTACCAACTGATTAAGATGTATTGGCAAGTTAGCCACATACTTTTGTTGTGATTTGTGACAAATGCCCTGAAACAAATTGCATTATTATGGGACGTTTTTTAAAGTATTTATAATCTAGAGGAATATATTATTCATCCATTAATTGCAAACTATCTTAACAAAGCACATAAATATTTAATCAATTAATTTGTCTATTAATACCGACGTGTGTTCCCAGATATAGTTATTATAGCACTATAAAAAGCACTAAGCTCCTAACATTGACCCCAGATCCGAATACAACACTAAACACCTAACATTGGCTCCAGAAATTGTAGTGGATTTGTAGTTCAGTGAACATAGATTATACACATATATACACACACAATATATGTCATACGATTCAGTAATCAAACTAAGGTTTTATAGATTTATAGTTGATCTAATGAATCACTTAGCTACTTGGACAGACACCCTCTCCTATGAGCATACGTTAAGTTTGATAAGTTTAACGACATTATTACACCCCTGATAACCAATTTATGACATTATATGGATGTCATACAGGAAAAAATAATTATTTTTATTAGTTTTAAAGTTTGTTTTTATGTGTTTCCAACCAAACAATTTTTTCCCCCCTCGTAACTCACTGAATAACAGTGCACTAGGCGTTAATAAAAGTTGAGAGCTTTTAAAGACTGGTAGTAGCGTACATTTACATATTATTATCATATATCACCAATTCTCTACATAGCCTAAATTCAAAATGCCTCAAAGATGTATTAATTATTTAGACTATATCTCATACTAATATGATTAAAGAAACCTTTTCTCAAACGCCTGAATCCTCCCCCACTACTAGTTTCCTGTCTATTAATAGATCTAGCACATTTTATCCATACCGATGGTCACGGGGACAGAGGTATCAGTTTCGTCTTGTCTGGTTTACGGATGCTGATAACGCGGATAGGAAATGGGGTTATATTTTTCTTTAGTTGTACGGAGATTTCTTTCCTCTATATATTTTATCTTTCTCTAAATCTAACGCTTTAACTATCTATACCTTTATCCGTTTCAGTGGACGCATGCTCTAAGAGTTTAATAAGTCACTGTCGAAATAGATTAGACTGCCGAGGACGGGGAGATAAAGGTTCGATCCCGGTCGATTGTACTGAGGGTGGTTTTTTTCTAAATGGTTTTCCAATCTTTCTCCACACTTATGTGAAAGCACTTCATATAAATTCAACCTTTTTAATCTCTAACAAACTAGAGAACAAACTAAAGTTACAGTATGATATGGATAGTTTTACATTGGTTGATTCGAAAAATTAGATAATTTCCATCCCACCATGATACCCCATGAATTTCTTATTGAAATCAATGGATAAGAATAACATCTAATTCGAATTTTAGAAGAAAATATTTGGATAATTCGAAGTCTATCAATTGTGAATTTACATCTAATTAACATCTAATTCGAATTTTAGAAGAAAATATTTGGATAATTCGAAGCCTATCCATTGTTAATTTTTCCCGAGTTTGTACTCATCTCAAACCTAGCTTAGCAATATTTATTAAATCACCAATTATGTCAAGAAGGTCATAATACAAGTTAGTTATTGAGAAAGCGGGTAATACAGCACCGGCGTCAAGCGGGTTTCCTTGAGTGGGGGATGTGTTAGCTTGGCATTTATCGCTTCTGTATGACAATGTAATCAAGAAAATTCCTGATTGATTTGTCTTAAATTTTCGTATGTTACTTTATTTTTAAAGGCTATTATATTTTGTGTTTAAATTTTTCTTGTTTTTCTGAATATGTATATATTGTGTATGTTTTTTTATATAACCTGTGTTTGTTCTTATGTAGCATATTTAAAGGTTATTGATTTATTGTGTTTCAGCTATATGGATAATCATAAACATTATTAACTTGAATTTTTTATATTTCAATTTTTTTTTAGATATCCCTTGAACTTCGAATTAAAAAAGTTTTACTGTAATTAGTATACATACATATAGTAAAAACAGGTCGTAGGACACTGTGCTAAAAAAAAATTATACCGTCCTCATATCAGCTCCATTAATATAAATGACCAGAATGTTAGACGTGGAACGTAATATTACATATTAACTCTACGAATTATGTTCTAAACTTTTTTAAATTCAGCATATCGTTAATACCCAATCGGTTTAGAAGGATTTGTAATAGCTTCTCTGATCTATTAAGGATTATGAATGTAGAATTTAGAGGAAGTGTACACGTATTTGCGTAGAGGGATTGTGGAAAACCATTTAGAAAGAAACCACCCGATTGGAATTGAATAATCTCCCTGTCATTGGCAGTCCAGTCTAATATGAGAATGAAGCATTAGAACATAAGACCACCGAAGCAAGTTTTAAATATATTGCACTGTATATTCTAAAAAAAAAGTGGTTAACAATCTTACTTTATTCACGGCACACTATTATTTCAAGTTAGTCCCTGCGACACATTGAATGGGAAAGTTGGCGACAGTGTGAGAAGACTCTGGGATTCCCACATGCGCAGAGACTTAGTCGAACAGGAAATGAGTGTGTATGTGTGTGTGTGTGTGTGTGTCCCCTATCCGACTACAAATTAAACTGTTGTATAAAAAAACCACAATATTATCATTTATTACTCAAATGTTTGATTGTAAGCCATTACATTCTCCGTAATTGTTTTTTTATTAAATCTTTCTAACTATTTTCTCCTATTTCTTTTTTTTAAAATTAATATTGTATGAAATCCTTTTTTTTAACTATTTTTATCAACAATAACATAACTTTGAGAATTTCTAGGTACACCCTTTGAAAACCACTACTCTAATGTGAGGGGTGACCTGGCAGTCTATGGGTAAGGTGTCAGACTTCTGTGTTGGGGGTCCGGGGTTCAATCCTCGGTCCCGGCACAGATTTATCTGATTGCCAAACCCTTCCTCACCTCTGCAAAGGCGTGTATTAATCACAACTTGTGAATGTGAGGAATGCCAGGCCTCCAACGTGGTTCGGATTCCACGTTAAGCTGTAGGTCCTTCATTTCATCTCACAATCACCCTACCATTACACATTAGCGTAGGACGCAGTGATAATAACAATAACAATAACAATCTAATGTGAGACAGATTCAACCTGCAGACAAGGACAAGGACATGCCAATAAAAGTGCTCAAAATACGGTTTATAAACGCTTTAATATTGATATTTTGTTATTATCTTCAATGTTCTTTCCTAAATCCGTATTTTAGGTTCATTTACAAAAACAACAAAACAAACAAAAATTCACCTTTTGCGTCCTACTTATGAATTTTAAGTTAAATAGCTTATTTAGACCAAACTTGGAAAACACATATTTGCCATATAGCCTTCCAGTGTGTCCAGAAGATATTTGATTGAATATTAGTCTAAACGTCGAAATTTTAAAACCAATTTATGCGTATTAAACTGGCAATTCAGCCTAATATTAAATACGAGTTAGAACATTCATCCACAAATTTTAAACATGAGTCAAATTTGTGTTCAATTTAACTAAAGCCTAACTTCCCCTATATAAGAACAGTATATTATTATCTCACATAGGTGGAGAATAAGTGTACGTTTATGCTGCAACTTCGCTGCTGGCACATATATGCTCACCAGGCACCTCGCTGTTCGCATGTAACTACAATGTTCGTTATGGAGCATTTACCCTGCAGATGTTCACATTGTTGTAAGATGCTGGCATAAGAGGTTGGTTGTGAGTCATGATTCAATTTTGATATAAAAAAAACTATATTTGGTGACAGGGAGAAAGAGAAGGTATGGAGTGCACCCCTTGAATCAAGAACGTCATCACCAAGGTTACTTTCACCAAGGTTACTTTCACCAGTTCTATAAAGAGATCAAGAACTATCCAGAGAGGCTTTTCAGCCACTTAAGAATACCACAAAAGACATTTCTGTAAATTTTTACTCTTATTGAACCAGAAATTGTGAACCATTTAAACAGTTAACCAAACACTGTCAACCAAATCTATGCGATAGTTAAAATGAAATCTCCTCCTAAAAACACTCATGGAAAAACACAGAAAATAAATAAAATAGCTTGCTATAACTTGCTTGGGAACAAAAACCAATTACTAGTGAACATATAATATAAAATGTAGTAGTGCGGGAAGGGGATGGGGCCGGGAGAGTGAACAAATTTCAAGATGCCTGGCGATGGTCGAGGCTCGGAAAACAAACCGATTTGTTAACATCGCTATAGCGAGGATAGCAGGGTGTAGTGAAACGAGCAGTGCTGATGCAGGATAAATGCACAAATAAGGATTACTAGTTTTGTTTCATCTTCGTCACACATCCATGTTCATAGCTCGGCGATATTCCAGCAGCGAGGATGCAGCATAAACGTACCCTAAGAAAACATCCTCAATGTGGGCGATTGAAATCCAGCCCAGAATAATGGATTAGAATAGTATTTCTATAGGTGCAGTGAGGCCTTTTCATTGATTAAAAAAACATCTATCCCAAATTATAAATTCTCAATTTATTATGGTTCTAAATAAATATATTTTGTGGTGTCATTCTAAACGAATACTAGGACATGCTTATTTTATTATTATTATTATTATTATTAGCACCGCGTCTTACTACCCATTCGGGTTATACGCACTTACGCTAATGTGTAATGGTAGGGTGATTGTGAGGTGAAATGGAGGACCTACAGTTTAACGTGGAATCCGAACAACGGTGGAGGCCTGGCATTCCCCACATTCACAAGATGTCTTGTCAGAGGTGAAGGAAGGGTTTGGTAATCAGATAAATCTGTGCCGGGACCGAGGATTGAACCCCGGCCGCCAGCACAGAAGTCTGACACCTTACCCCTAGACCACCAGGTCACCCAACATGCTTATTTTAAACATGACAAGGAAGTTTATTGGTACGAGTTGTTTGCGTGTAGGTCCAATTTATTCGTATACAGCACGCTACGTGCTGGCTGTTTAAATAGCTAAGCCGACAACGAGATAGCTTGAGGCCTCCTACGACTTCTGCTTCGCCACTAGTTCACAACATGTTGTTGCACCATCATTCTACGAATATATTTTTACCTTAGTTGTATAAGTTATTCCTTACTCTAAGCAAGTAGTTCCCAATATTTTTCCACTGACGCCCTTTTTGGTATATTATCAAATTACCACGCCCCGTTCCCCCATTTTATCGGTATCTTATAAAACAATCTTTACTTTCTACCAAAATCAATGTTAACTGGCAGCATAATGTTATAAATAAATGACTGAAAATTAGTGTGATGGTTGGCACTGCAATGGCCTCAATTGTAGCCGAAGGGGAGGATAGAGAGGATAATTGGTTGGGGGGGGGGGGGGGGGGGCTATCCCAAAGCTTGTGGGTTTGAAAATAGACACGTGCATTCAGACTTTTGGCTGATCACCTAATATATATGAATTATAACTGGTACTCATCACAAGACATTGTTAGGTAGGATAATAAGTCTCGTAGATTACTGTGGGCAGGACATACAGTGAGAATGGAAGAATCTAGAACCTTGTTAGGGGTATTGACTGGAAAACCCTATAATAAAAGACCATTGGGAAGATTTAGATGCAGATGGGAGGATAGCATTAGAATGCACCTGAAAGAAATAGGGTGTAATGATTTGGACTGAACAGGACTAGCTCACGATAGGGATAGGGTGTAGTGAGGGTGACTGGATAGAACTCCAGATAGGGATAGGGTGTAGTGATGGTCACTGGATAGAACTCCAAATAGGGATAGGGTGTAGTGAGGGTGACTGGATAGAACTCCAAATAGGGATAGGGTGTAGTGAGGGTGACTGGATAGAACTCCAGATAGGGATAGGGTGTAGTGAGGGTGACTGGATAGAACTCCAGATAGGGATAGGGTGTAGTAAGGGTGACTGGATAGAACTCCAGATAGGGATAGGGTGTAGTGATGGTCACTGGATAGAACTCCAAATAGGGATAGGGTGTGATGAGGTAGACTGGATAGAACTCCAGATAGGGATAGGGTGTAATGAGGTGGACTGATAGATAGAGATAGGGTTTTAAGTACTAATTACTCTAATGGATTAGGAATTGGGAAGGTTGAATTAGAGGAAGTGAACCCACATTTTCGTGGAGGGAGAATGGAAAACCATTTAGGAAAAACCACCCGCAGTTCACCTGACCGAGATTCGAACCTCGATCTCCCCATCCTCAGCAGTCGAGCTCAACACGACAAGCGCGTCTTATAACGTTAATCTCGCAATTGAAAATTGACAGTTAACTTCTATACCGGAGATATCTGGTTTCGAATCCTGATTGGATGTGCAGAGGACGATTTTTCTTAGATGGTTTATTACTCTCTCTCTCACTCACCACGCAAATTCAGGTATATTTCTTTAAAATAATATTTTCTTCATTCCTAACCAATCAGTGTAAATGTGTGGATAGTACGAGTGGTGCGAAAAAGAGAATATCTAAGTTTATCGCATAAATTAATAAACTGTAACTTAAACGAGAAATTGTAAACAAAGTAAGAAATATTAAAATTACTGGCATTATGGAAGTTAATTATCATTATCAGTGGTATAGTGTTCAGAATTCTTGACTATAGATCCTAATGTCCTGGGTTCGACTACTGATACTTCCAGACTTTCTGTGAAACAGTGGGTCGGGAACGGGGTTAACTCAGCCGCGTGAGAACTAATGAGGAGCTACGAGTATTTAAATTGAAAAGTAATGGCTCCGGTCTGGAAAATTGATTTTAACGGCTGGAGAGCTCGTTGTGCTGACCCCATGAAAAATCTATTCTCACTATATTGATTGATATGGCTCTATTGCTGGCTAATGCCCTGGAGTATTTATAAATAAATTAAAACATATTTGTATCACGTCTTATTACAAGTTCAGGCTCTCCACATATTTAAACAAATGGGGTAGAGATGGGAAAATATAATGTGGGGGAAGAGTGAGTGTTAAACTAGTTTTTTTTATCATTATTAATAAACACCCTCATAATATTTAGCCAGGTCTTGAACTCAGATCTTTTAATTGGCGGAAAACCAGACCAGATTAGGTTGACGCCTTAACCTACGTGAGCCATAAACCATGTTATATGCAGCAGGAATATATGAAAGAATGCATATATATCAATATTGAAAAAAATAACAAAAAATATATTATTTTTGCTTTGTATTTTTTAATATTCTTAAAGGTGACCTGGCGGTCTAGGGGTAAGGTGTCAGACTTCTGTGCTGGTGGCCGGGGTTCAATCCTCGGTCCCGGCACAGATTTATCTGATTACCAAACCCTTCCTTCACCTCTGACAAGACATCTTGTGAATGTGGGGAATGCCAGGTCTCCACCGTAGCTCGGATTCCACGTTAAACTGTAGGTCCTTCATTTCATCTCACAATCACCCTACCATTACATATTAGCGTAAGTGCGTATAAACCGAACGGGTAGTAAGACGCGGTGCTAATAATATTAATAATAATATTCTTAAAGTGATAAACCTTTTTACGTTACAATGAAGTGTCTTAAGACTCTTAAAAGTGAACAAAATAAACAAATACTATACCATCAACAAACGAATAATGAATATGAAAACTTAGATGCATTATTGAACTTTTAAAATTTTCCAAGCATCTGACCTGACTGGGCTATAGTTAGTTTTATATATTGAAACGCAATTGCATGAATATAATATGTAACTGAAATATTGATTAATAAAAGAATCTGAACAAAGTTTATTTCTAAGGCATTATAAAGAAATTAATAATATTTAATCAGTACTTGATATTTTAAAACATCTTTGAGTGTAGCTTTGTTAAGTTGCTGTTGAATTCTATTTTCAACATAGCCTCTAAATTTTTTTTTACAAATGTTTTAATTATTGGAGTAATTTAAATGTGAAGCAACAAGGTTTGTCTTTACAAACAAAACTACAGGATGTTTTAAAATATTTGCTACATCAGTTTGGTGATAGTTACTTTGCTCACAGGGAGTAAAAGTGTGGTGGGTGGAAGAGCAATGAGAGGGGAGGGGTAAAGTATGAAAGGGGGCATTAAAAATATTTTATAGTACCTTTTTTCAGTAATAGAAATTTTATCGTCTATGTTAAATGGTTAATAATATTTTGTTCGTGCTTCATGTCTTAATAATCGTCCGGGATATTCACACATAGGCATTATTGGAGTTTGAATGAGAAAAATATTAAATACAAAGGAAGTGTAGGTGCATTTGCGTGGAGAGAGAGACAGAGAAAGAGAGGGAGAGAGCGAGTGGAAAATCTCATATGAAAAAGTACCCCTGTACAGCTAGATGAGATTCAAAATTCGAGAGAACTTTTAAAATATACCGAGACAAACAAACAATTTCAAGGTTGCATTTGAAACCTAATTTAAACAAAATTCCATAAGGATTCAACTAAAATTGTTACTATAGCCGACTCTTTGTTTTCTAACTCAAAACTAATATGCTCTACCCAAGAGATACATGATCAAATTTAATGTAATTAAATTATTGAATAAAATATGATAGTTACAAAGTGTCAGCTGTCTTAAAAATCACCCTGTACTCATCGGAAGGGTGACATAATTATATCAATTGTTTTCAGGAAAAAAGAGAAAATCCCATTCATATTCACTACTTTTCATGGTAAATAAATTAGGTGATATTTTTTACTAAATATTTGAATTTTCTTGTCTCTTATAAAATACATCAAGTTTAATTTTGGATAGGTACTTAAGAAATCACAAATAATCATTTTAACACAACTGTTTTTATCACCACGTTTTATACCATCCAGGATATTAATTTCTTTGTCACCCTTTATTAGGCCTTCTACTCGTTCAGGCTGTATGCTAATGTACTAATTACTAAAATGTGTTAGAGATGAGGAAGGTTGAATTTAGAGAAAGTGTACCCGCATTTACGTTGAGAGAGAGTGGAAAGCCATTCAGAAAAAACCTTTGATACACCCGACCGGGATTCGAACCCCAATTTCCCTGTACACCGTGACGCCGTAGACTACACGGCCACTGAAGTGGGTGCATCCATATTTAATTCCATGTATGAGTAGAAATTAATATAGAATGTATAGGAAATGTAACAACATTTCATTAACGAAGAGTGGAAAATCATTTAGAAAAAATACCCCAGTACATCCTGACGAAATTCTAGCCCTGACATCTCAAACACACCACATCACACAAGGTTAACGCCTTAGCCCACGTGCCCACCGATGAAGGTAATCTAAACTTTTGTCTTGAAAAACACTTTGAATTTCCAAACAAATTAAATCAATATTGAACTAATGATAAATGGATTATGAAGGAATAGATTAGGAAATTGTTTTTTTACTAATTAATTTTAATTAATTATAACCGGCAGGGTTATCTTAGTCACATCGAACTCGGGCTGGTATGCTCTGCTTCGAATAGACTAGAGGTAGCTGCCCACATTATTAGTTTCCCACCTACTCTGCCGTAAAATTAATTGTTCTCATACTATGCTGTAAATTGAGGTTAGCCCAAAAGGTGTTATACACCGAATAAAATAACTTTTGTATCAAATGTATGAGTTTATTATATACAGAATATACCGTAACATGTGGGAATACAATCAGCGGTAAACAGGAGACAAGAAAAAAAAATGTTCGTATAAACTAACATGCGTCCCATTTGACATTATTTCTGAGTTACGGTCAAGTGATTCCACTAAAGTATAAACTATTTGTATACGTTAATCGTTATCTCTCAACCTGTTGACTAGGAATGTACAATGGGTTATTCTTGTTTGTTCTCTTTAATGCGACAAACACCTGGTATTTTCTAAAGAATGTGGCATTGTACGACACGGCGACTTCAGGCTTCCATTCAAACCAAAACCATTTTGAGCACTTCATATAATTGTACTATATTGTATTCTCTACTTAATTGCTTTAGTCCAACTTCCTATAGTGTTAAGCAGCTCTACATTATTGGAGTACAAACATGTAAACAGCTCGGAAACAAGGTAAAATGGCACACATGTTTATTTGAACTTTCCTCATTGATTTTGTGTTTCCTGTCCACCACTGAAGTTGATTCCAAATTTAGAGTACATTCTGTATAAATATATACTACTATATATAAAGATATTTAAATGATAGTTAAAATGTTTGAAATGTATACTTGGTTAAATAATCTAATTGGGATATTTTAAATTAAATTACATTCATACATGCTTCGGTTACCACCTTGTCTAACGCGCTAATCTCGCAGTAGAATATACTGCTAATAACGGGGAGATCGAGGTTCGAATCTTGTTCGGGAGTACCAAGGGTACATTTCCTAAATGGTGTTTCGATATCCCTCTAGGAAAATGTGGGTACACGTCTTATAAACATAACCTTACTACTCCTTAAAACCACTAGCGTGATTTAGACGATTGGCCCTTTTCATTTGGTGTGGAAATGCAGAGCCATGGGAACAAACGGTTATCTTCAAGAATTTTTATTTTTTTACAATTTTCTTGTCGGAAACTGTTTGTTCAAGAATAGAAGCATGTTGATTAATTTATACTTTTTATATACACACCTCCTCTATGTGTTTAACAGTGATAAAATATCGATAAAATTGACATTTTTCAATAGAAAACTGCCGGCTTAAAAAAAATATGTAACATCTAATAAACATCGATACATTATTTTAAAAGAGGTGTTGAAAATATTAATATAAAAATTTCACTCGTTCTCGAGAAAACTGGTATTTCCAAACGTATGATTTTTCCACAAGACCGGTTCGGTAGCTAGCACCATCTACGGTTTTCGTCATCCCTCTGTTATTGTTGGCGCGGAAGGATACTTTGATCGGTTGTGAAGCTACGCCATGCCTTTCACCCTCCCGCCCACCATCCCACAAAATAGGTCTTAGACAGGAACAAGGGCCTTATTACAAAAGCGTATGGGCCGGACGGGTAGTAAAATACGGTATTAAAACATAAATAGATTAATTCGTATGACACCAATGTAAATTAAAACAAGTTATTATTTAAGTTGAAGAGTGACATTTTTATTTGGGAATCAAACTAGTGACCTGTGACCCTGAGTGCCGATGTTCTTGCCTCAAACTATCCAGGATCCTCCGGTAGCTAAGGGTCTTATATAATTATTTCTTTTAAAGATATAAATATGTATGTATTTAATTATTGGACAGTCCTGGATAGCTAGAAAAGTGACACGTTAAGTCAAAGGTCCCATGTTCGATTGTGTTAGCATCAGATTGTGAAACTGGATGAAATGCGCCAAAAAAAAAAGTGCGTCAAGGTAAAGTGGGGGACAATTTTTTGAAAACAAAACACTTCGATACACCTAACAAGAATTCGAACCCCCAACATATCCATCATCTGTGAGCTAAGTAAGATGAGATGCCAAAGCGGATCATTAATTAAGTTAATGTTAATTTCTATAATTTGTGAAAATTAGTTACTTTCATAAGCCCTGTATCTGTATTACAATTAATTTTCAGTATGTTTATCAAATGTGTAAAAAAAAACACTTCAGTGGATGATCTCTCACCTTTGAAGACGTGTATTAATCACAACTTGTGTATGTGGGGAATGACAGGCTTCCACCGTGGTTCGGATCCCACGTTAAACTGTAGGTACTCCATTTCATCTCACAATCACCCTACCATTACACATTAGCGTAAGTGCGTATAGCCCGAACGGGTAGTAAGACACGGTTCTAATAATAATAATAATACTAATAATAATAATAATAATAATAATAATAGTAATAATAACAATAATAATTCCGTGGATGAATGGTCTAAGGCATCACTCTCACAATAGAATGGATTACCAATTATAGGGGATTGGTATTCGAATACTGGCCGAGTGTGTTAAGGGTAGTTTTTACTAAATGGGTTTTCACTCTTCACGGGAACACTTCTTAATTTAACCTTCTCCACGTCTAACACATTCAATGTGATTAGTACATAGGCGTACAACCTGAACGGGTAGTAATACATGGTTCTAAACTGTTCAAACGGTTAAGGTGCGGCAGAGGAGCACCAACAATTTTACATTTTTATAACATTACATTTTGTTGACAAAAATAAATCAAATATTTCTCCAGTATCAACGTAGAGTTTAGTTTCTGCACATGCTATTATCAACAGATCTTGAATATCTGTCAAGAGTGTCTGGAATTTTGTCAAAACTTTTTAAATAAATAGAAAATGTTTGACAATATTCCAGGATACTCTTGACAGATATTCAAGATCTGTTGATATTAGCATGTGCAGGAAACTAAACTCTACGTTGATACTGGAGAAATATTTGATTTATTTTTGTCAACAAATCTATATTCTATAAAAACGGAAAAATACTTACACTCCTTCTGCCGCACCTTAAGCTAAGAACATAAAAATAAAAACAATTCCCAGGCAATAGTGAAACTATTCACAGCTGTAGGTCTCACAAAAGGGAAACAATTTCTTTTCAATAATAACCTGTAGCTAAACCCGATTAAAAAATAAATCTCCTTTCAAATAAGGCAGACTAAAGTAATCAACACGGGCACCTAACCTGTTATTATCTGTTTAGAGGCGTTGAAGAGGCGCGTACCAAGGGTGTATTACAATAGACTACGGTCGTAGAAATTAATTAGATCGAGATGAACTGTTTCCGATAACGTGGGCACGCAATGTTAGTTTTACAATGAGCAGCCCAACACTACGGTCATAAATATAAAGGAACAAAACATTGGTGGGTCGGAGCAGCAGGGACGGTAACTAACATGCTACATGCTACTGAGGAATTCCCGGACCATGCGTGAGTATGTGAGTGTGTGTATTAGTCTACCGTGAATGCTCTCACTAGATAAATATTGTTTTAAATAACAGTAAATACGTGGTATATTATGGTTTAATGTTTCGGAATAACAGTTTCTATATGATGAAGGTTTGGTTTAGTGTTCAATTTATCAGGGTGTGTAAAGCACGCTTGTTCAAACACATAGATATAAGAATTACATACATACTTAATAGAGAATCCGATTAGACTGATTGATTGGTCTAAGGCCTCAATCTCACAGTATACTTGAGATCAGGGTTTGAATTCCGGTTGACTGTACTGAGTTTTTTTTTCTAAACGGTTTTCCAATCTTTATCCACGAAAATGTGAGTGCATTTGCTCTAAATACAACCTTAATTATACCTAGCGCATAGTTAGCCTACTCATGCGTGTAACTCCAATGGGTAGTATGACTGTGCTAAACTAACTTGGTAACTAAGCAACAACAATTCTAATATCTGCTTAAAAGAAAACTTTATTTATTTAATACTAAACTATTCTGTTAGGTGTAAGGGATTCAAATTAAGTCCTTTATAACCTGAAATACATCGCTAGCTACTCCAACATATGATAGCCTAAAAATAAATTAATATTATTATTTTTTATTGTTTGTAACGCGTGTTCACTATCCATGGCCACCAAACTGCATTACAAATTGTATGAAATAAATTATTAAATCTTTCTCGCGGCGATAATATTTCTTCATTAATTCGGTTTTAAATTAATTAGAAAAATCTAGACAAAATTTCAAAATTTTGGCTTCAAGGTGTTCATGTACATGCAAAGAGTCTACTAATATTTAAACTTTAGACCTCTGCTTACGGTCGATATCACACAACGCTCATAACAGACAGACAGACACACAAACTCTTCATTTCATTAATTTAGATAATTTAATCAAGCGTATAGCCTGAATGGGTAGTAAGACTTGGCGCTAAAAAAAAAACCTAGCATATTGTATGGGAGTGTGTAAAGTTTGAAATATCAAAGTAGAATTCTAATGAAAAGTATCCTGCTACTTTCAACCTTGATTCACGCAATAAACTTATTTTCTTCTAAACATTTCTAAGCAAGAAGATGAATAATAATAATAATAATAATAATAATATAATATAATAAAATAATAATATTTAGCATCGCGTCTTACTATCCGTTCGGGTTATACGCTTTAGGTACTAATTACGCTAATGAATTAGGAATTGGGAAGGTTTTAATTAGATGAAGTGAACCCGCATTTGCGTGGAGGGAGAGTGGAAAACCATTTAGGAAAAACCACCCCCAGTTCACCCGACCGAGATTCGAACCTCGATCTCCCCGTCCTCAGTAGTCGAGCTCAACACGACAAGCGCGTTAGCCAACTACGCCACCGAGGCGGGTTCGAAGCAAGAAGAAAACTGAGATATGTTATGAATAATTTTTAAATATTTAAATAAATATGACAAAGTTACATAAATATTATGTTCTTTAGAATTGATAAAACACAATATTTTAACTCCCAATAGTGATTGAATGTCATATTTAAGACCAGAATAGATAAATTCATATATGTTAGCATAACATAATATAGCGAGTGCACCGTATCCACCTTCATATTGATCTAGATGCACAATGGTTCATTTGAAGTTTAAAAAAAATGCTATGTGACAACCATAAAATCTTTATCTTCGACTTTGGCATCAAATTTTCTTTGCATGCTAAAAGCTTCACTTTGCCTTATTATTATTATTATTATTATTATTATTATTATTATTATTATTATTATATATTATTAGGATTGCGTCTTACTACCCGTTCAAGTTATACGCACTTACGCTAATGTGTAATGGTAGGGTGATTGTGAGATGAAATGGAGGACCTGCAGTTTAACGTGGGATCCGAACCACGGTGGAGGCCTGGCATTCCACACATTCACAAGTTGTGATTAATACACGTCTTGCCAGAGGTGAAGAAGAGCTTGGCAATCAGATAAATCTGTGCCGGGACCGAGGATTGAACCCCGTACGCCCAGCACATAAATCTGACACCTTACCCCTATTGACCTTGAAAATATGTTGTTTTTAGTATTTTCCAACAGTTCCTTCCCAGCATATACATCAAGTAATGTGACCTGTAACCATCACATTTCATTAACCTACTATCCGACCCCATGGTTTAGTGGTCAGTGCACCTGAATACGAAACCGAGAGTACCAGGTTTGATTCACTGCTGGGGCCTTGGCCTTTTATTAAGGTCAACGGTCAACAGGGGTGAGTAAATTAAACACTGGCTCATATTTTCATATTCACAATCACCATAATCTAATTTCAGATACGACGTGTTGACAACCTTCATATGTGTACCCTACCTGGGTAACGCTATGTTCCAACAGTTTACGTAAAGGTGACCGAACTGAATGTTATGACCCTCACGATCAGTAATTCCATACGTTAAAAAAAAAAACAATGAACACCTAAGAAATAATCCTAATAGTGAAATAATATGCAATCCATATTGACCTTGAAAATATGTTGTTTTTAGTATTTTCCAACAGTTCCTTCCCAGCAGAATTCTACTACGTTATATATCATATTAATCTCTTGTTATTTAAACACATATTTGAACGTGCATTTTATTGTCATTCATTCCAATAAATATAATCTTATTTTATTGGTTTGAAATAAAATAAAATCTCACAATGTAATATGTTTTAAATGTATTTTATAAATTGGTGAGCTTTTCTGTAGCTTATAGTCAAATTTTCATAGTAAAAGCCTTATGTGAAAGTTAAAAATCTACTAAATATACTTTCATACATCAAGTCATGTGATCTGCAAATGTACCTTTTTATAAATGAGATTAATATTATTTAAATAATATTAATAACTATGGTAAAATTGTATCAATGTTGACTGAACAAAATAAGTTTGTATTTTCTAAAAGGATCCTCTTAGCAACATCTTGTTATAACTTTGAACAAGCTCTTTCACTTGATCGAAGAGAAAAGATCGATTACAACTCTGACTCGTATGGGTGAAAACGTGGTCTGGTATGTCGCTGACTGGAAGGTCGGAGTGTAATGAAGGGATCTCCCATTAGATGTTTCTCACTCTCTCTCCACCCAAACGGGAGTACATATTATACAAAATCTATCTTTCACATCCCTATCTCAATAGCATAATAATTTTTATGCGTATAGCCCCAAGGGGTACTAAGATAATGGGAAACAAAAATACTGTAAATCTGGATAATTTGTCTTTGATTTTGAGTTCTTACTGTGGATAACTCATCACAGTAGCCCCATGGCTTCTTTGGTGCTGACTGACAGCTCACAGCTGACTTCTGACAGTCAACATTAGGTATATACCTACATTTTGACTGTCAGAAGTGACAGCTGCTAAACACATGTTCTTGCAGATCATTTGGTTCGGCGTAGGGATATATAATTTGGTCTGGTAACTTTTCAAAGATGTCAGCTGTCAGCTGTCAGCTGTTAGCTGTCAGTCAGCACCAAAGAAGCCATGGGGCTACTGTAGTTAAGCTTTAAATAAAATAGTGATATTTTTTGTATGTAAATATATGAGAAACCAGACTACTTACTTTAAAAAGAAATTGATTAAAATATGCTCAGCGTAATTATTAGTAAAAGGTTTTAATTTTTTTTTATAACTGTAATTTAAATAATGGTTCAATAATGAACAATTTGACTTTATCCGTACATAAAGTTCACTATCCGTTAGGATTGCACGCAAATAAGTTAGAGTATTTATTTTAATGTGGTAGAAAATAATAATAACAATGGCATGTCTCGGATATATCAATCCAATGCTCAGTTTGCGGAAAGATTAGCCAATGCTAATGTACCTTTTCCCAGAATGTTCGAATGTACTTATGGAACATTCTTTCCGTGGAGGCTCTTTCCACGTCCCGATGAGATGAGGTTATGATGATAGTGAATACCACGGGGTAAAGCTAATGAAGATCTCAAACCTAACTTAACCCTAACGAGCCAAACCCTGGTGACCATGAGAATATTCCACCTTTGAGGTAAATACCCCGGTACCAACAGGGGATCCAGAGCCCGAGACGTCTTCAGCCAGGGACTCTGACCACTACTCCACGAGACAGGTTATGTGGCAGAGATGAGAAAGGTAGAATTTTAATCAAACTTGCCCGAAATAGCGTGAAGGTAAGAGTGTTAGGGCCTTAAGGTGAAGAAATACCCCTTACACACGGCTTAGATTCGAACTTAAGCTATCCCAGCAACAGAAAACAAGAATAAATTATTTTAACACTGTAAACACGTGCACTATTGGTAAGAGTTAGATGAAAGAGATAGCAATAATTTTGAAAGTATATACGGTTTTGGGTTACTAAGATTATCGATGGTGAATTATTTAATATAAGTTCTATACGAGCGGTCGGCCACTTTTTAATAGTGTTGTGCCAAAGTAATATTGCAAGTCGCTAAGCGTGCTAACCAACCTAAGCCCACCCAAATCATTTATATTTTTTTACTAGTCAGCTAGTAGCTTACAAAAATTAAAACAAATTTAAGTCGATCTTGTAAAATTTAAATTTGACAACATGTTTCTAAATCAAATGCATTAAATATCTACTTTTCCTTGAATATTTAACAATTTAATAGAAATAAGAATAATTACAAGAGTTCTAAACTTGTTTAGCAAAATTTAAGTTCTGAAAACATTATTTTGAATCAAAACAATTGAACCATTTAAACATAAAACATTCTGTTATTAAAGTTACTACCCATATCAATGATTTTATTAAAAATAAAGGGTTCATATCATTTTTATTCAAATCGCTCAGCGTGCTATTGCAAATCGTTCCACGTGCCACTCTTGGCACGCGTACCGTATGTTGCCATCCCCTGTCCTATACTATATAATGTACAAACGTATTCTATCCGGAACTATTTGTTATTCCTGAGCAAAGCTTCCTTTAGTAAGTTCCTTGTGAAGATCTTAACTTTAGTGATGTTAATCCTCCCTAAAGTATTTGACTATCGCGGTGTAGTTCATAAATGTTTATTTAATACGCATAGCCATGGGATTTGAAGGATGTAAATTGACTGTAATCGACCCATCCAACACGTTCTGAATTTATTCTTGAGTAATCGGGTTAGAACAAGAATCCAATGAGTTAAACGGATGTTTAAGTATAATGTATAATTGTTTAGCTTGAAAGCCAAGTTGTGTATATAATTAACTAACAGTCTTATACATTATTCCTGGACGTTTAAGTTAATTTATATGTTATAATCCGCACCAGTAGGCACGTTGACTGAATGTAATATTCATTTAATCTGGTCCATCGGTGATGGAGAGATCAGAGTTCTAATCCCGCCTGAGTATACTGAAGGTGTTTTTTTCCCTCGCTTGTTTCTCACCCTTCTAAAAATGAAATTGCGGATACATTTTCTTCAATTGCTACCTTTCTCATACGTAATTAGTATAATATTAATGCAAACTGCATCAGGGATTACATGGTCTAAGGCTGCATTACTGATGACGAGGAAATCAGGATTTGCCATAGATGACTGGGAGGGGGAGGGGGGAGGCTGGCGTTTGAATCCCGGCCTGATATAGATTTCTATATTTAACAGCGCAGCCTTGGTAAACAAGAAATTGCCTCTCAGACTTTCAGCCTTGGCAAAATATTTGATGCTACGATGCCTTACCTCAAAATATAGTTTACACCAAAATAATGTCTAAGGATTCCAAGCGCGCTCTTTTTCCCTAAAAACCCTATATTTTGAGTTTTACTAACAGTAAAAAATGTGTGAAACTGTCATATTAAAACATTTTAGGGTTTAGGGCCGGTCTTATGATTCCTGGATAAATATTAATCTGGTTGTTAGATATTTTTATCTGGTCGATAAGTTAAAGGTTTGTCTTATGACCACCAGATAGTTTTTATCTGCCAGATAAAATGTATTTATCCATCCCTTTTTTATCAGGAGGCTTAAGTACCTGATAACTTTGATCTGAAAGTTAAAATTGGTGTTGCCATAGTGATGCGTTGTTTTTCATGGGGTTTCGCCTTTGTTTAGGTTAAAATCTTGTTTCACGTGTTTATAAGGCACATGCCCAGGCTCTAACTATATAAAGTTAGAACATTTAATTCACACTTCTATAAAAACTAGCAAGTTATTTGTAAAGTTATGGTTATATAAGATATATTATTTAAATGTGAGTAAAATAAATGAAATTTTGTAAACGTTGCACCAAACTATTGATATTATTTTGGCAAACACCAAAATTAAAATTTACAAGACAACCTAGCTTCAGCGCCCACGTGTTTCCTCGAACTCGTTTAGCCACCATTATTTAACAAATAATGTTGCGTGTTGAAGCCACTGGCCAGGTTGTAGCAGTAGCAGCAGGGTTCATATGCATGCGCGCACCAGTAAAAACAGTACCAACCTTGCGTTTTCTGCATATAAAAATATATATATACTACAAACAGATAGCTATCTGGTAGATAAATTCAGGTCATAATACGCGTAAAATATTAAAGTGGTTGATAAGCTTTACCTGGTCGCTAACTTTATCCTCCCGAAATCAATATTTATCCGATAGTCATAATATCGGCTCATAGACGACTTTTTATGCATTGCCGAGCTATGGGAATAGGTATGATGTAAAACGGCTTTACATTTAGCCTTCCTCTGACAAATACAGGATTTTTTTTTTGTTAGGCTCATAACAGAAACTTGTAAGCTATTGTAGCATCGGATGTTTTATGATAGACACGAAGCAAACATAAATAGTCAAGACTTACCCCGTTTGCTTGTTGACTGGGGCTGCGTGGAAGAACGACACAAAACACCTAATGCACCGTCACTGAACCGGGAAAATTGAATATTGACTGTAAAGACTGGAGGGCAAGTTCAAGCCAACGCCTTGGGTTGAGTGGACTGCGCAGTAAAGAGATCCCCTCCGAGAAGATTCCCGAACGCCCACGGCCTCTTTTCGAAGCGAATCAACATGCGCTTTCTTGTGTTCCTTGTTTATTCTCGAATGTTATTCCCCCCTTTTTTTCCCATCTTCCCCTCTTCTGTGCTTTATGGTATATATTCTGGTGCCTGTGGCTACGAACTTTACAATTGGGCCTGAGTCATATCAGGGATAGGATAAGCTTCGGCTTTCAGCTACGTAAAATGTAAGAACTAAATCCATTTTCGGCAAATTAAACTCTTTTTTTTAAATGTAAATCTTTTCAAAATTCAATTTTGGCTTAGATTTCAAATAACTTTAAAATTAATCTGACAGTTAGGAACATAGTTTATTTTTTTTAGAGATCACTTCATTGCAAGGTCAGGGCGACTTATCGCCAGTAGAGTCACAAATAATCGATTGTATCGATTATGATGTATGTTAAAGACACGAACTTTATTTGAAATTAGTTTCTGTTGCATTGCTAGTCCGTTAATGGAAATATTAGTATTGATTACATATCTATGTCACGCATGTGCGTTCTTATGGAAGACATATTTTATATTTGAAATTAGTTTATCTTGTTGCATTTGCTGCGTTAATGCGATATTATATTGATTACATATCTATCCACGCATTGCGTTTAGAATGATTTTATTGAATTAGTTTATTTGTGCATTCTAGTCTTTAATGGATATTTGTTAATTTAACATATCTTATTGTCATACGCTATGTGCCATTTCTTATGGACGAATATTTTATATTTGAAATTAGTTTATCTGTCCATTGCTATGCCTTTAAGCAAATATTAAATGATTACTATTGTTGTCATAGCTATTGCATCCTAATGCGAATATATTATATTGAATGATGTTGTTTCATTGATAGTGCATTTTTAAAGATTATTTAATGATGGAATTCGAATTATCATGTTGTTATTTTCTATGCGCCATTTCTTATGGGCGACATCTTAAGTTAACATTTAAGTAATCTGATGAATATTTAACCTCAGACTCTTTAGCTTTGACTTCAATTCATAGTTGTTTATGAATTTAATCTATTTTCTTTATACATCGCAACAACAACAATGTATATATTTAATGGAACTGTTAAACATCTAATTGAGCTATAGCTAATTAATATCGACTAACTTTGACTTATACTAATTCTTATTATATATATATATATATATCCCATCATACCCAAGGTACTACGTAAAATATATATCTATTGTTTATTGTGAATGGTAGGCAGGTTGCAGTCTCTAACTTTTTCTTAGGTAGACGATCCATTTCGATAGCTCAGCAACAGGTGTGAGAGTTGCGAGCTTCAGTATTTGAATGTTTTGAGTATAACATTCAAAGTCTTTAACTCCATAGCACTCACTTCTATTGTTGTTCCCCCTTTTTGTATTTTCTTATATTATTTGGGCATCCTCCCCTTGAGGATGCTACAATATTTTATAGCTAGCAGTGAGCTTTTCTTTTTATCTTGAGATAAGACGTTTCGTAGTTTTCTTTTCCTTCTTTATTATTGATATGACAAAGTGTAGTTTTAGGTGAAGGGAGAAAGGCAGTATAAGCTTAGACAAACTAGAAACGTAGTAAACCTACTCCAACAAAAATGTCACGATTGTCGATCGCCAGTCGCTTCGAGAAAAACTCTGTATCCCGCGACCGTGATTCGCCATCTTAACGATTGCGGTTGAGTCGAGGAGACCCCACCTTTAGATTGAATTGCCAGGGGCGGGGAGATGAGGGTTTGAATCACAGTAATGTGCAATGAGGGTAATTTTTTCCTAAATTGTTTTACACATACACTCTCTCTCTCACTCTATCCAAGTAAATGCGAGTACATTTCCTCTTAAATTCATTATATGGCTTGAACGGGTACTAAGAAGTGGTGAAACGAGAGATAGAGAGAGAAAAAAAAGGAAGAAAGTTTATCTATAGGACCGTGTGAACCTGTTCTGGGTAGGATCATTTAAAACGAACTCATCCCGCGGACTTCGCGAAGCTGTCTACCAGACTTCCCGGCTGTCTACTTCTCCATCAGAACCAAACTTCTTCCCCGAAACGTAGCAAAAAAAAAATGTATTGTTTATTTTCTTTAAAAGTTTTTTCCTCACGTGACAAAACCAACATTGATTAATAGCCTTCATAAATAGCGTAGAGGTGTTGAAAGATTGCGTAAATACAGCGATTATTCATCTTTTACCCTCTTTTATTGTGATTTCTAGACACACTTTTCCTATGGGTTAATTACTCATAAGAGCCTCACTGGTGAACACGGTGACAAAGGCGTCAGTATCGTCTATATTGGTGCTGATCGGAGGATAGGGCTTCAATCCCAGCGGCTTGTAATGGTGTGTTTTTCATAAATAGTTTCGTACTTTTATTCAACAACAAAAAATCTAATTGAAACTTTCTCAACCCTATCCCATTAGTGTAAATATGTGTATAACCTATCCAGGTAATAAGACGTACTGATAAAAACAAAAACAAATCAAGTGTCGAGCAGAATATGTCAATTCTTACAAATAATGTAGATTACGACAATTTTAAAATAATTATATCAACCTTTTTGTCGCTGTTGACTATTATATACATTTATATATCTTATAAAAGATGCCTATTGCGATTTGTTATAAGTTTATTCAATGCAAGTATAAAATTAAAAATTGAACACTGAAGTCGAACCCAGGACTATAGAAACATAACAGGATAATGCTCTTACATTGAGCCAATCTGACCAATTTCACATTTAGGATTACATCTTTACTAGTTGTGTTGAGTCTACTGCAATTTAATATATTGAACCAACTGTTTTTTTATATAGAAGCGCATTTTTATACCCTTTTTGACTACACGCAAATGTATCAATGTGTTGGGGGGAGTAATGTTGAAATTAAAAGAATAGTATCCGCATTTGCATGGATGGAGAGTGGAAAACTATTTAAGAAAAACCATCTCCAGTAAATCAGACACGGATTCGAATCCTGATCTCAACATCGACAGTCTATTCTATTGCGAGAGTGACTGACGCTATAGGCTTAGGCTACTGAAGCGAATCGCAAACGAAATAAAACTATAGTTCGGTTGTATCGGTAACTTTTAGAAATGATTAAAACTTTACCTATACAGATATAGCATCTTAGTTTACCCCCACAAGAATACTATCACTTATCAAAATGGCAAGTGGCACAGTGAAAGTATGATGGGCCCATACATAACCCAGAGGTCCGTGGATTGAAATCATACCCTGCTAATATTATTTTAATCAAAAATAATCAAATTAGGATGTAATTTATTATTTTTACTTTGACAACGTTGTTAAAGTCTATACTTCTAATGCTTGTTTGGTAATTAATAATAAAATTATTGTAATATTAGCGTATAGCCCGAACAGGAGTAAGACATAGTGCTAAATAATAATAATATTGTATTATTAACTTGTACCTGAATTCACCAGTTTCCAAAACTGGTATAAAAAAACAAAATTATTCCATAGACTTAAAAAAAACTCACCAAACCTTCAACAAAATACATCTTGTGAATGTGGGGAATTCCAGGCCTCCACCGTGGTTCGGATTCCACGTTAAACTGTAGGTCCTTCATTTCATCTCAAAATCACCCTAACATTACACATTAGCGTAAGTGCGTATAACCCAAACGGATAGTAAGACGCGGTGCAAATAATAATAATAATAATAATTCAACAAAAAAATAATTTTTTTTTGTGTTTCGCATCTTACTGGCCCCTAGGATGTATATTTACAATAATAAATAAAGTTAGAATTTAGAGAAAATGTAGCTGTATTCATGAGAGGATATAGTGTACAACGATTCATTTAGAAAAAAAAATCTCAGTACACCCGTATGAGATTGGTACTCTGACCTCCTCGTCATTGGCACACAAAACTAGACGAAACTAACTCGTTTGTAATCGTACTCACCAATGTGAGTACCAACGTAGTTTAGCGCTTGCTTGGCATACTTGAGTTTGATTCAACACAACATGGTTTTAATTCCCACAATCCACTCTAGAAGCTTAGTCAGAAACGTGATAGCAAATATATATGGTTTTTTTTACTGTCAAGAGAAAGTATTATAAATTGGGATGTAAAAATTATCTTGAGATTATAATGACTCTTTACGTTTTATGTGAACCCGAATCCAAAAAAGTGTATTTTACAATTCTGTCAGCCTGTCTATATTTAGACTCTACATGGTGTACTGAACGCATTAAATATATTTTATTTAGCACCGCTTCTTACTACCCATTCGGGTTATACGCTTTAAGTGCTAATTAAGCTAATGGATTAGGAATTGGGAAGGTTGAATTAGAGGAAGTGAACCCGCATTTGCGTGAGGGAGAGTGGAAAACAATTTAGGAAAAACCACCCCCAGTTCACCCGACCGAGATTCGAACCTCGATCTCCCCGTCCTCAGCAGTCGGGCTCAACACGACAAGCGCGTTAGCCAACTACGCCACCGAGGCGGGTCATTTAAAAAAAATAGAATAGAATAATGTATTTGTATTTTAATTTTGCGGCGAACACAAGACCTAACTTTCAACTTCCTTTTGGACTACGTCAACTATATTGAATTGTTGTGATTTGGAGCTGAGATAAAGCAGTACAGATTTCTTCAGAGCGATGTCGTCCATTACGCAGAAGAGGAAAGGAGAAGTCTGGGTTGAGAGTTTTGCGAGATCTACAGATGGTGACACTGACGTTGGTAACTTCGGAACTAACTGACTGACTGACAGTTCACAGATGACTTATGACAGCTGACAGTCGAAATTTAAGTATATACTTAAATGTTGACTGTCAGAAGTGACAGCTACTAAACACATGTTTTTGCAGCTCATATGGTTCGGCATAGGGATACATAATTTGGTCTGGTAACTTTTCAAAGCCGTCAGCTGTCAGCTAGCACCAAAGAAGCTATGGGGCTAATGTATTATCTTTAACATTATTAATTTACGTACTGATTTTCACTTGTTTTCATTATTTATTAGGGGTTTAAAATATTATCTTTTGTTTTTATATGTTTAATAGTAATTTCACAATTTGTGAATGTGGGGAATGCCAGGCCTCCACCGTGGTTTGAATTCCGCATTAAACTGTAGGTCCTCCATTTCATCTCGCAATCATCCTACCATTACACATTAGCGCAAGTGCGTACCCTAAGGTGCAGTAAGACGCGATGCTAATAATAATAATAATAATAATAGTAATTATCTATGTTTATTTTTAGAATTAGGTCTCAAACATTAACGGTTTACCACCTTTTGGCGGTTTGATACAGTGTGTGGACCTTTTTGCCGGGAAAGATACGACACTAATGCTTTTGGAGGTGTTTGAGTTTGTTATCGGTTTCTTTCTATTATCTTTTTTATTTCGAGATGTAATGTAGTTCTCTGCCCTTTTGTGATCTCTAGCATGGTGGCAGAGATTAAGGGATTATAGTAATTACTTTCTTTTATGCGGTAAGATGAACCCGGTGAGTTTCATGGTTTTCTTTTTAACCTCATTTTTCGACTTGCGTATTTTGGAAAATTAACTTCTATAAAAAAAAAGGATGGCAAAATGTTCATGTCTGGTAACTATCCTATTATAAATATTGTTCCTTGTAGATTACCTGTAATGCTACTGGGATGGGGAGGGAAGGATCTTATTTATAATACATTCCTTTGATGTATTATGTTAATTTTAAAACGATAAGGGGCATTATTGTATTCTTAATTCTTTACGCTATCGTTGTCATGAATTGTTGTTATTGGGAATTTTCATTTATTTCTTAAGAATGAACTATCTATAGAGTTTATCGTGGTCATAATTATTGTCATTAAAAAAACTTAATTTTTTTTTAGAATGAACTGTCTGAAGTCTATCGTGGTCATTAATTATGGTTATTAAAATTTTTCACATATTTATTTGAGGGTTATTTTAATTTTTAGAGGGCATTAACTCCTACTTCCTTTTTACCATATATTAAAGAAAGAGAAGTAGGTATTCGTCAGGGAAACAGTAAATGGCTATATATCAACCTTATCCCTCAAATTAGGTGTAATTTACTGATGAATGATTTTTTTTTTAATTAAAACTTTTCAAAAATGGCTTCAACGATTTTATTTGAAATGCATAATATCTAGGATTTGTTTTACATGACAAATAACATTGTATCATTGGTCTTTTGAAGATTCAAAATGTTTTGAAAATGGCTCTGATGATTTTGTTTAAAATGTATATATATATGGGGGGGGGGGGAATATTGTGGTATGACAAATAAAAAAGGTTTAAATTTCTTGTATCGCTTTAATCGATTTTTTTTTTCAATTCATTGAACCTCTTATTTCAAGAGAAGAATAGGTAGACAGTTTAAAGAACCTCAAGCGGCGACTAAAGGGATTAATTAATTACGTAACGTGTATCGGTGAAGTATGAGTAATCAATGTTATTTTTCACTATTAAAATTTATGATCAAAGTGACCTAAGAGGCTGTACTATGACTCGAACTTCTAACTTTTATTGACGAAACACAATTTAATTTCGGTGGTAGTTTTCACCTGGCCTAAAATAACTATTGACTATTAGAACTTACTCAAATGCATTGATACATTAACATAAGTGCGGAAAACTTAGATTTGAACATTTTTTAAATTAGTAATAAGTGTATCAAATTAATGCTACGCGTAAGAACTTAGAGCCTGGTTATTACAATTTACAGTATTTACAAAATGCTTATTGAAATGATAAATTATTACATTTTATGTGCTAATTCAAGAAATCATAAAAATAAAAAACTAGCAGAGCGTGGTTTCAATCCACGGACCTCTGGGTTATGGGCCCAGCACGCTTCCACTGCGCCACTCTGCTATATTTATATAATGAAGAATATAGATTAATTTATTGAGATTCTGATAGCTATAGTTCTGTGTGCTTTATTTTTTTAACACTGCATCGTACTACCTGTTCAGGCTATATGCATATGTACTAAATATACTAATGAGCTAGGGATGAGTAAAGTCAAATTTTATAGGAGGTGTACCCGAATTTGCTTATAGATTGTAGAAAACTATTTTGGAAAAATCACCTGCACTACAATCTGGCTGAGATTCACATCCCCACCGTTCTATCGCCGGCAAATCACACTAGACAAGTCTTACATTTAGTCCGCTTGCCTACAGATGTAGGCGAAGTAAGAGTTGTTTGTTTAAAAATCGATGTACGTGACCTCTTTAGATTAAGTTTAAAATGCTAGCTGAAGTCGATTTTGGACTCTCTACTAAGCAACTTGTAGAAGGGACGACGTCTAGTGGGTGGGGTGGGGGAGCAGAGGGGGCAAATTCCTTGGATCTCACATTCCAAGAGGCAAATTTCCCCCAAATATTATTAAATTAAAATACAGTTATTATTCTAAATTTCACATCAAATAAAGTACAAATAATTAATAGCAATAAGTATTCGCTCAATGATAGGATTCCATTCAAGTTCCTGAAAACTCTAACTTTATGTAATTTAAGATTTACGTTATTCGAATAATGTGCATACAGTAGCTACAGTAGACTACAGTAGACTACGCCACCATTGTCGGTCCACAGACAACTAACAGTGCAATGATGTGAAGAGGAATTTACTTTTGTTAACATAATTTGTTTACATTTAATAAAGTACATTCATGAAATAGGTTGATCAATATTCCATAAAACTCGAGAAATTATTAAGTAACGTAAGTACATATCAGTATATAGGGGTCTATATATATAATGGCCTAGTGCTAAGATTGAAAAACTGTCGTGCAAAGGGCTGAGAGGCTCATTCCCTCCCCCTCCCCCCACCCCAGGCCTCACATTTTCTTCAAACGGCCCTAACTTGTATATAGAGAATAAACGTAAGAATCCTCTTCGGTTGTCAAATATTCTATAAGGTATCCCTCTCAAAATTGACTGGGTTACCGATGATGAGAAGATTGGAGTTATAATTCCAGTTGGGAGTATGGGGGTGGTTTTTCCTAAATGGTTTCCAATTCTACATATATTAAATACGTATACATTTACTTCAAGCATTACCTTAATCACGTCTACCTCGGTGGTATTTGGGTAAAGTGCTCACCTCAGGACTCAATGTTCATGGATTCAAACCCAGCTGGGGTCGATGGATTTTTCTGGATTGATACAAATCCGTAACACAGATTCCTTAGATGGGAAAGTAAAGCCGTTGGTCCCATGTCTATTGGGTCATGTGAAAGATTCCTGGAAGGTATATGAAAATACCTTTCCTGGAAAAATTAGTAGGCCATTTCGTTATCGCTCATAGAAATTCTTGTGTGCCGATGTAATCAGTTGGTTTAAAAAGTCCACGTTAAATACTATAGATGAATAAAAATAAAAACTTCACCGATTGACCAAAAGAGCAAATATGCGGGTAGTAAGGCACGGTTCACCAAACAGGCTCATAGTTTAAGGTCCCCCTCGTTTCCCCTCAGTGATGGTCATCCCCTCGTGGATGTGACGCTGAGAGGGGTTGGTTCATAGACAAGGTCAAGTGAAGGTGATGTCCAACCGGTAATTACCATGCGGCAGGTTGCGACGATAGCTGTTCCACCTCACTGGGCGCCATCCCTGGGAGAAAGCTTGTTACACACCTTCCTTGCAGCATCCGCCTCGCGGGTACAGCCTCGGAGGATACACGCTGGAGAGGAACTCGTACAGGAAAATATGGAGCAGAGCAAGTGCCATTGTGGGGTGAAATATTAAATACTAAGTTACACAAGTCACCCAAAACTCCCAACTGGGGATCATTATCAATTGTTAGACCAGTGTTTCCCAAACTCTGGTGCAAATACCCGCAGGGGTACGTGAAGTATTTCAGGGGATGCGTATCGATCGTCCTACTGAGATTTTTTTTAAGCAACATGTCTTCCCGTCCATGTTATATTATCACGCTTATGTGTTAGGCTGAGTAAGGTTGAAATTAGAGGAAATGTACCCACATTTGCGTGGAAGCAGTGTGTAAAACAATTTAGAAAATACTTTGTACACCCAATAGCGACAGCCAACCAGTACCAAGAACCATCTAGATTTGGGAACGAGCTTATACTCAAGTAGAAATAACTTGTATTACGATAGGAATATGAATCCAAGAGTGAACCAAAAATTAACAAACCTGAAATCGATTATTTCTTACATCTAATCATCATATCTACTTCAGTGGTAACATGGTTTATGGCGCTACTCTTTCAGTAGACTAAATTGCCGATGATGAGGAGGTTGAGATTCAAATATCAGTCGGGTGTACTGAGGGTGGTTTATCTCAAATGGTTTTCCACTCTCCCTCCATTAAACTTACTTTAAATATAACCTAGTTAATCCCTAAAACCACTAGCATTATTAGTAAATAAGCGTATAGCCCAAACGAGTCGTATAGCGTGGTACTAAACAAAACTCCAGGACAGAAAAATAAATTTAAATTTTATATTCATAGCTAGTTTTACTTTCTTGTTTGAGATCCTTCGAGGGTCCAGCCTTGTCTGGCTGGCGTGCTTAGCTCGGGAAAAGAGTGAACTATCTCGCGGATATTAATTAGCATACGTGGGAAATGATATTATATCAGAAACTTTTTTTTGTTAGTGCTGTACGTTTTACTTCCCATCTGGGGGATCTACTTATTTACAATAATTTGATAAGAATGAGGAAGGTATAATATAAAGGAAATATACCCAAATTTGTGTGGAGAAAGAGTAAATACAGTTTTAAAAAAAATACTTTAGAATCCCTGCCTTAAATTCTAGCTTCACGGACATAAGAAAATCAGACAAGACGAGTCAGACAACTTTGTCCACTTAGACCCTGGTATGAGGTAAGTAAACACACTTAAACGCTAAACTTTACTATGGCAAGTTAGCCACCAATTTTTTATGAATAGGGTTGTACAATCCCCTCAAAAAAAAATTGGAAACATCTCTATGAATTTAGTCGGTGTGACCAACCATAAAAATACCTAATAAGTAACAAAAAAATCCAACACCACGTCAAAGATTTGTTTAGACATTATTATTTTTTCCTCGCAGTCCCTCAAAACCTTATTATCACAAGCATAACACGGAAATCTATTATTTCCAGATCGTTATCTTCGAAAAGCAAGGGTGTGATCGTTGATGTGGAGAAGACTCGTGTTTCATGGAATGAAAAAAAAAAATAAAAACTATTAAGAAGACTAGAGATGGTTGACCCCGCCCACCTCATTATAGTGTCCATTAGTTATAGGTTTATTACCGCTCCTTTCTATTAGCTGTAGGTTCTATTAGCCATGATACTCGTTGACTAGCGTTGACTCGGCATTTCACTTCAAACATTGATGAGACCATCTCAAATTTCTGCTTTGAATAGCAATTATTTTGGTTAAGACCAAAAGTCTTGCAAACTATTAGAGGGGTTAACCCAAAATTATACCAAACTTTAAGCGTATAACCCGAAAGGGTAGTAAGACGCAGTGCTAAGTGTTTTTATTATTATTATTATTATTATTATTATTATTATTATTATCATCTTCATCATCATACCAAACTTTATTTAAAAGAATGTTCTGGGTTGTATTGATTAAGAAAGGTGTTAAATATTTTACATCTCCAGTTTTTTCTTCTTCCATATCTGCCTTTAAAGTTAAACTTATTTTTCTTGACATTTTCAAAGATTTAAAATGTATATATATATATATATTACACCACGTTCTACTATCCATTAGGGTTATATGAGCATTAATTAAACTAATTGTACAAGGATGAGAAGGTAGAATTTAAAGGAAATGTAAACGCATTTGCATTGAGGAGAGTGGGAAACAATTTTACGGTAAACTACCCTCGGTGCACATGGCTGTAATTGAAATTACGAGCCCCTTGTTAAAAGCTAACAACACAAAACGAGACTGACGTTTAGTCTACAAGCCCACCGATGTGGGTGTCCATGATTAAAACCACTAATATTTTCCTTCCTTTTATCTTTAACAAATTTTGGTAAATATTTATATATGTACATATATAAATACATTATAGTGTATATTCAAGGGAATGAATGTATGATGAGGTAAATATCGTGAGAGTTTTTTTTAAAGGAACATATTTTAAATATTATTTGAGAGACTTAATGATTTAAATAATACATACCTTCAAGCTAATTTCACTAACCTTGAAAATCACTCAACACATCGCAGGTATAAATATTAATGCAAGGGAGCTCCTAAGAATATAAAGTAAAACGATGGAATAGATTTTATCAAACGTACCCCTATCTACGTAACAAAGCGTTATTAGTTCCTAAATATATCCATCACATAGGCTATTAGTCATTAGAATGGGTCTTTTTTTTTAGCTTAACTTTTTTTATGATCTTGATTTATAGGTGATGTAGAACGCTAATAGTAATAATCAATGTTCAAGAATGTGTTAAAGTTTTTTATTTAGTTATCTTCCAAAATGTTTATCAATATGTTTGACCCAAAGGCTAAATAGAAAGTAGTTAATAATTTATTCAACTTATAATCGATATTAATAATTTATAAAGCTTTTAAGGGGATACTAATCACAAAATCTGTTGATGAATACAAATTTTTATTTAACATATGATAAACATTGTAAGTCCAAATGAGCTTTAATGTTTTACATCAAATCGACTAGTTTAACATTTAACTACACCAATTTCTCTTCCATTGTCTGTTAAAGTTACGTTTCTCGAAGGTTACGAAAATTATGTACAGTTTGTCGCAAAAAAAATCTATTTAGAATTTAGATTATTTCATATTATTACAGAGGGCAGATTCAGTCACTAGTGGCGAGGCAGTATGGCCTCTAAGTAATTTGTTTCTATCAAATAGAAAACCTCAAGAGGTCTAACTACTATAGAAACGGGTATATTTTTGCAGCGTAGAACCCATTTGAATTAATGAGATATTTAAAGAAAAATATGTTTTCAAGTTTTAGTTTGCCATCACAGATGGTTTTAAATTAGTAGACTTAAATTCTATATTGAACAGTTAGTAATTATTATTCTTAAATGATTATTTTAATTAATTTTACTACAATTTACTACAACAAGCTCGATCAGTTTATCTGAGTTTTAACAGTAAATTTAACTAGAAATAAATTTGAAACTTATTTTAAAAACTTAGAAGAAACATTAATATAAATTAATACTGTTTATTAAATTATGATAAAACAAGTAGTTCTAGTATTTATAAATATAATATACGTAATCATATTAAAAAGAAATAATTTACTATAAAACTTGATTATATTTATTTTAAAATTTGAGAATTTGGTTTTCATTTAATATAATTTTAGTTTTAGTAACTTAATTCCAAACACTTTAGTGAATTCAATTTTCTTTATTTTATTGCAAATAATAAATTATTTAAAAACATTTAAACGGCCTGCTAAGATATAATATTGAGTGTGGGTAAAGGCATAGACGGTTTATATTAATGGCTGACAATCATTTATCTCAAATAAGTATGGAAATATGTTGGGTTTAAAAAAAAAAGTAATTCCCAGGGGAAACAGACTCGACGCGTTGCTTGTGTGTATCACACCTCAAGTTAGATAAACGCCACGCACCAGATCGTGGCGAAGCTAGACAGTTTCGATGGTAGCCTATTAATAACTTGGATTAGCAGCGGAGTAGCCATTGGGACACTGGCGACTATTTTCTCTGTCATCTACACATGATATAAATTCTCATAGCTTTCAATGAAAAACATCCCAGAATATCTTCATTATAAACAATAAATTTCCATATAGAATATCTGATTTAAAAAAACATTCGACTGATTTATTTTCTACCTATATGCACAGGTGAGCGAAAAAACCAAAATAATAAATATTGTTAGGCATTCTCATATGGTCTACTACTAGTCGACAACAATTAGAAACTATGGGACAAGCTATTATGATTTTTAAATCAAAATCTATTGAAAGGTACTCATATGCGTGGACTCTATAAAAATTACCGTGAACATACTTTAAAGGCGTTAAGGAGACTAAATATAACAGCATTGAGACGTTTTTCAAACGTTCAAAAATCCTAAGTTTGTAATTGCAAAATATTGTTCGAACCAAAATAAGGTTGAAAGGTAGACCATCAACATTTCCCTAAGGGGTTTCTCAACCTTACATTTAAAGTTTTATAATTTAAATAAAAACTAATACAAAGAAAAAAATTAGCTTATTTTCAACAAAGTTTCATGAGAAATATCGTAGTACTGAGATTAACGTAAATGGATAGAAACATCGATATAACCTTCCTCGAACCAGTAAAGGATTTACAACATAAAGTATAAGATAATAAAGGATAGTTTCAGTGACTTTGAAGCTGTGTAAAAAACAATTCAATGTGAGATTATTTACCTTCAAGTAGGCGGTGCCCTTAAAAATAAGTTTAATTTCGGCCGCTAACCAATCATATCTGATCTCAGCGAAGTTAACTTATTGCCAGCGTGCTCTACTGGTAGACATGCCTCCAGCCAGGGAGGTCTAAGCTGGAGTTAGAATCCCGACCAATAGGGGAGGGGCGAGTCATGTCAGAACAAAGATAGTTGACATTTGATAGGGAAACGCGTTGCTATTTGGAGGCTAGCAAATGTCTAAGTCGATATCGTTTTAGTTTCCAGCCTGTGTCCTGGATCAGTTTTTGTTCAAGCCATATATTTTCCACTATCGAATGTCTAGAAATGTTTTATCTTCATATATTATGTAATCTAACTTAAGACTAGGGCAAGCACAACATCCGGTCCCCAGACGTTAATTCTTCACTATAAAAGGGTAAACTCACATTTCACCAACAATAAATATTTTGGCCATGCCGGGAATGGAACCTGGGACTCTTAGCTCAGTACACAGACACGTTACCAGCTGAGCTAAGGTTTTGGACAAATTGCTTTATTATTTAACTAAAATATATGCTACTACTGGCCAAATTAATAGTGTATAGTAATGCATGATTTGTCTGCACGATTGTTTAAAAAATGGCCCTGACTGCCATTTTTGCTTGAAAAGTATGTATTGGGCTAATGGCGATCTCGCCTTGAGGGTAGTGTTGATGGCGTATAAAAGTGATTGGTATAACCTTTCATTGATTTAAATACATTAATTAAATTAAAATAACAATAACTATGTAATAAATTATAGCTACGAATAGTTCTAACATTTTTTAAAATGTTCTTTGATATTTAATAATACAAATCCGTACTTTTTTTACTTATAGAGATACAAATGAGGATCTACTTGAATGAAGAAGTAACTAAGGGCTACAGTCTAGAGAATCAGATTAAGAGCGTTTACCATAGCAGGACCAAATCAGCTCCCGGCTCGCACGAGGTATGAAAGTGAAAGGGAAAGAAAAAATACCAATATATGCCATATATATATGTGTGTGCAATGCATTCGTATTTGAATGATTTTAGAAATTATCCGTGGTGACAATGGGATAAAGAGACCAAGTTTATTGCTAATAAATACAGTATGTCCTATTATGACAGAATGAAGATTTGTGCACAGTGCTAATCTGTGAGGCCATTCTAAAATGGTCAGAATGGCCTTTCTAATGGAGTTTTTATCCAAATATCATAGATTATTTCAACAATGTTCTGTATTAGGAACCTCTACTAACTCTTTATCTTCATTAGTGTTTAATCAGAAATGAGCCATGTCCATTAGTTTTTGTGTAAATTTACGATTTCTAGTCGACTGTATCACATTGTTGATGGGTATGTGATGCACGCTCTTAATGACTGGAGGTCACATTGTGCTGACCACATGACCCCCTATAGTCACAAATATTGATACTATCTTCGCCAACATGCGGTGCCTGCTCGATCGGTATAGTTCGATTTCTGGCTTACACATTGAGTTTTTTAATAAATAAAAAATATATAAATGGCTACTTTTTATTTTTCTATTATGTTTTGCTAGTCACCAAAATGGTTTAAGTGGTTTTTACTCGAGATAACACACTCAAGAAAGCGGTTCTCTTTCTCTTACCTCTCTCCAAGCGAGTGCTGGTGTATTTTATCACGCTAACCTTTCACTCCGATACAACAATTTTGCAAATATTTTAAATTAATTTGTTTTTAGCACCACGTCATACTATCCGTTCATTATTATACGATTATGTACTAATCACGCTAATGGTTTTAAGGATAAGAGAGGTTTTATTTAAAGGAAGTTTACCCGAATTTTCGTGACGAGGGAGTGAAAACTAATTTTGGGAAAACCACCCTCAGTAAACCCGGTCAAGATTCGAACCTCGATCTCCCTGTCATTGGCAGTCTAGTCCACGAGAGGAGCGCGTTAGACTAAGCGGCCTTCGAAGCGGACTTTAAAACAATTTAAAGTAAGGAGCGTTAATTTAAGAACTCCAATAGAGTAAGCAGTCAATGGACGATGTGTTTGTTGAGTGTATTAATAAAACCCACTGAACCTGCTTCAGTGGTCAAATGGTCTAAGGCGTCACTTTCGTAATAGACAAGACTGCCAATGACAGGGATCTTGGCATTTGAATCTCGGTCGGATATACTGGAATGTATTTTTACCTTAATGGTCTCCCAATCTCTCTCTTCATACAAATGCAGGTAACTTCCTTTGTAATTCAACCTTCCCCATCCCTAACTCATTAGCGTTGTTAGTATAAATGCGTGTAGCCTGAACAGTTAGTAAAACAAGGCGCTAAAGAAAAAAATACAGTACCGGGAGTCCTTGGACAAGTTTAGATTAAAGAGGGGTTAAAATTCACGAAGAAGGTGGGGAGCGAGTTACCTTACGTTCTCTTTAAATGTGGTCTCAGGGGCTAATAGCCCCTTAGACAGAAACAAAGATTTAACTTTAACATAACTTTCATTTCTATTGAATTAATTATTTAAAAATAACACCTGGGCATGGTAATCGAGTCCAAGACCTTTGGATCAGTGAAACCTATTTATATTATCATGTGGTGTCATTTATCCAACAATATATGGATAGATATATAGGCAATTAAAGTTCATTTTCACCTGTGAAGCTCTCAGTTTTGTGATTTTACTATCAACGAGATTGGTGTCTATTGTAAGGACATCCTGTCACCGGTTGATAGTAAGTGAGATATAATGTATCTGAAATAGTATCCATTTTCTGTCAAATCGTCCCGTAGCTCTTTTGTTGAGTTAAAGCAGGGATAGAGCTCTATGAATAGTTTTGTTAGCTATCGCGAGATCTCATGTTTTGAATAGAAGTCCATTGATTGGTGTTTTATGCTGTAATCGGAGGACTCTTCTATAGTTAGCAGAAAATAGTTTTAGTATCTTATAGCAGCTCACTGAGCAGTTGGTTCTAAGAGTTGGCTCTAGACAGTTGTGGACAGTTACTTGTGAACAGTGTCGGGGAAATGTGATAGTTCAACGAAGGTGTACCTTGAGCGCCACGAGTACGATAGTGGTTAATGTGCTACCGAAGGGCGCGAAGTATTTTTAGAGTTTTTATAGAGTTGACATTTTTTGGACAAAATAAATCAAATATTTCTACAGTAGCAACATAGATGTTAGTTTTCTGCACATGCTAATATCAACAGATCTTGAAATATCGGTCAAGGGTGTCCTAGAATTTTGTCAAAACTTTTACTCTTTATTTAATATGTTTTGACAAAATTTCAAGGTACCCTTGATAGATATTAAAGATCTGTTGATATTAGCATACGCAAAAAAACTAAACTCTATATTGCTACTGAGAAATGTTTGATTTTTTTGGTCAAATAAATGGAATTTCTATTAAAAATGGTAAAATTACTCGCGCTCCGTTCTGTCGCACCTTAAGAACAATGGTTAAGACAGTGGTTAACAGTGTTGGTTGTGGGTACTCGCCCTAGATTAAGTGTCATAAAGTGTCCTAGGTTATAACCATGTGCGTATTATTATGTGACACCAATATAGAGGAGTTGCAGACTTTGACCGAAACTTAAAATGTGACTTAAGTTTACAGGTGAACGGATGACAGTTTTTTTTTTCTATTTTCCATTTAAATATCAAATTGTTAACAACCAAGCAATCATATATAGTTGTACTAGAGTTAAATTTTAGCAACAAATAGTGAGGAAAAAAAAATATACTCCTTTATTTTAATTTTTTACTACAAAGGTCATTTGAATAGTCTTAAACCGAAAGGGTAGACAAACAAGAGATGGAGTTAGTGTGTAAACTCAGGTATCATTACACGATTAAAAGTAACCCAAAAAGTTTCCAGCCTATGTCTGGTAAACCACGGTGCTAATGTTGTTGTTTTTTGTAAAATATACAAGGTTCTGTAACATAAATAGCTACTAAAGGGATATTTGGTAGCTTATTAATTATGTATACCTACCTCTTCTCACCTTTATATTAACATATTCAAAAAAGTAATTGGATAACACACATATATATTCTTATAATATATTTATATACAAATATAGAATATATTAATATATATTTTCATGTAAATATATTAATATATATATTATAAAGTTTATGTAGATAATATATAATATACTTAAAAGATTCAGTGACTTTCCTATGGAAGTGAGATAAATCTGTTCAGAAACGGTTCATTCAAAATCACTATAATTGGAGTGAAGTTCTAGCCCTAAGGAATTTTCGTGAACAACGTGTTTTAACAAGAGAGGATTTTATCATGCATGTAAAATGCCACACACCACACACCTAGGTACAGTCCAGAGAAATAAATACGATAGCCCGTAGGACTGATGAACCAACCTAGTTGTACACGTATTGGCTTGTTTTACCGCATCATACTACCCGTCCTGGAAATTCGAATTTAACTTCCCTAGCATGTTAGGGGGTAAGGAAGGTATAATTCAAAATAAATATACCCGTATTTGTGGGAAGAGAGAGTGATAAGCAGTTTTAGAAATAAATAACTCAGACATCCAGCTGAAATTTAAACTACTGCACCCCCAACCCTCCACCACCCAATATAATGCGAGTTTAACGCCGTAGATCGTGTGACCAATGGTGCGAGAATTACTGTTTGAGCCAAAACCGTGGCACGTTAACCCATTTAATTACGTATGATTAAAAATAATAATTTGGATGTATAACGACACCTGCAGGGTGGCTCGAGTCGTCTAAGGCGATAGGGTCGAATTTCACTCAATATCAGTTGATGGTGAGGCTATGGTTCGAGTTCTAGACGAATGCAACTGTGATGATTTTTAATGTGGCTATCCCATCCTCTCTCCCCTTTCATTTTAGTGCATTTCTTTTATAAACAACCCTCTTCATCCTAGTTATTTAGGCTAAATAGGTAAAAACCCTTTGATAAATTAATATCAAATGAACTCACAGTGCTGGATTTACGTATGTGGGTGCCCCCATAAACCCATATACATTTCATCATATCATGTGTGAGGAAAGGACAACATTAAGTAATTGTTTGATTAATGAATGATCCCGGAGACGTTCCTGGTAAATATTTCAAATGTCAACAGCGTTTTTGTTTTTTTATTTGAACCGCACACAAACCAATTTGTTTTTATATAATTATTTTATGCAGGAATAATATTATTGTAGGAACAAAACTAGAATGAAGGCATCTATAATAGAAACTTAGAGTTAGTATTTTGTTTCTTGTGGAGGTTTGAGTGGAAATGGGAGGGGGTGGGGGGGTCTTTAAATCCTGAACTGAACACAACGTCAATTTCATGTTATTGTTTTATTTCAGGCTTTATGTTTTGAACCATTGTGAGGCATGTCATAAGCTTAGATTTATTTAATTAGTTCAATATAAATTCTATTTCAATCGTCATCAAATTTAAGATATGTTTGTGGTTTTATCTAGTAGAGCACTTTAAAAGGGTGTTACAAACCTTATTCAGCAGGTGATGAAAAATATTTCAGTGTGTTGGGCTACAAGTTAAAAGTATATAAGCAACAATAAATATAATTAGAACTAAAACATCATCATATTATTTAGATGTTACCAAATATTACAATACCAACCAAAACTTAATATATAATGTATTTGAACCTATTACAAACAACAAATAACTATCTTAAATAAAACTTACCTTAGAAAATAAGTATGAATGAAAAAAACTCACTATCGTCAATCATTAATTTAAATTTAAATTAAATACTGGTTTTAACATGTCCTTCATCTAACTTAATGTAATCTAGTTCAAAGATAGACACATAAATTAATAATGTATTGTAAACAAAGCATAAGTTTTCTTAAACATAGTTAAATTTATTTAGAAACTTAGAATGAAAGAATCAGTGGTCGTTATTCAGCAGTATTTTGACTCTTTGAGCTAAAAAATACGCATTTTTAAGGCAGTAAGCGATATTTTGTGAACGGGAATACGATTTTTTTTAACGCAATAGTTAGTTCCTCCGATGCCAGTGACCTAGGGTGGATAAAAAAAAACACAAACAAGAAATACACATACATAAAAAATGTTAAAGTACACTTAGTCAACACGTCACACTTAAAGCAAGCAAGGTTCAAATTCTACGTCATGACTTTGCATTTAGCTAAAGTAAGAAACTCTGGTAAAATTAAAATAAGTTATTTTTTTGTTAGTTTTAACCATACCTTTACAACTTAAAGGAGTAAATAGATATATGTTTATCGTCCTCTGTTTGTATGACCACAGCTATATTGATAATAACATAAATGCCTTCTGGTGTAAAACAATTTTAGAAGCAAAGTGACTCATGTCATTTTATTTTATCAAATTATTTAACATAGTTTTTTTTTACAACCCGAGCTTATATTAAAAAATGCTTTTTTGGGTTATTAACAGTGGAAGGTGTTATATTTTCTATATATCATTTATTAAATTTGTGTAATAAATATTGGGAGATAGTTTTTTTTTAGCATAATTTTTGTTTGTAATTGTGGCCCTCAAAAATAGTTTTAAAGAAACGTTGACAACTTAATTAATTAGAGTTGGTAGTTATGTTCTTTCTTAAAAATAAAATATAATGTACATACAAAGGCTTGAAACATTATAAGTCACGAAACGTGACAAAACTGAAATTGAGATAATATAAAGATATTCAATTTTTCGGAGTCGTAAACCTTACGAAATTACTATTTATTTGAAAAAGTTTATGGCATGTTTTAATGCTTATATAATAAATTGTAGATGATAGGCTTAAATCAAACCCTTTTCTCATGTATTTTGTATTAGTGTGTACATGTTACCGTGGAGATAAACCACTTTGCTCGCCACCTCGAACATAACACATACCACGTGCGGCCAAAGTTTGTGTCAAATACAAAGTGAAGCCCATTAAATATAATCTTTGTTTATTACTGGAAGCATAAAAGGGATACATTTGAAGACATTTTTTTTCTATCCAGGTGGTGGGGAGTAGCCATAAGTGAAAAGACGTCCTTTGGACAGCCCGAAGATATTTACTCTTTGAAAAGGGGGATAACCATAAAATGTAACAAATTGGTTGTAATCTAAGCAAACAGATTGATTTTATTTTGTAGGAGTGGTAGAGGAGATAGTAAGAAAGGTTTTCCACTACAAAGTAACATTGGTTGTTAAGAACCACAATAGAAGAATTACAGAGATGCTGAACTAAATATTAGGAACATTATCATGACAAAAAGGGAAAGAAGTAAGTAATTTCAGATAATGATTATATTACAAATTTACTGAGAAAATTACTACTATTATTAATTTTGTCTTGCTAATAAATCAATATTATTATCTATTTGTGCTTATAACAAATGGCCATACAAAATACAAATTATTACTTTTCACTAGATCTGTGGGGCATCGTCGTATTTATATCATCTAGTATAAGTGGTCATACCACATTGTAAATACGTTTTGAATTTATTTTTACCAAGGGCTACTCTCTATTTATTTATATTTTAAGGTGTTTAATATTACACGGTTTCTATTTTCTTTTTAATTTATATTGCAAATTGATTTTCTCTGTGTAACTTAAATTGATATTCATATAAATTGTGTGAACCAATATTTTAATTTCTAAGTAAATTTGACATTTTTGAGAGTATTTATGATTCAAATTAAAGTTTATTTCTCTTATACAAATGTTTAAAACTATCTGTGCTGGTTAGTTTATTTTTAAAGTTGATATGATTTATATCTATTATTTTAATTATCTAATTGAAACTTTATATCTACTATTTATTTATCTACTCTCACCAATTTTAATATATTCACGTCTATTTACATATGTCTTACCTCTATTCACCTTGCCTATTTGGTAGGAACCATTTATCGTGAAACTGCTATATACAGAGTGTGGCACGAGGTTGTAACTGCCCGCAGGTTGGTCATACCTTTATGTCCAGTGAGATGGGTCGAAGAGTCAGCGAGAAGTTCTTAATGATAAGAACCCCCTTGCGAATCTACCAGAAACAAGGCCGCCACACAGAGCAGGCTCACAGGTTGCTTACCAAGTCTAGGTCCAGGGGTCGTGTAAAATCCTGTCTAGAATAACCTCTATATCTAGTATGAGTACTTGCAATAAGGTTTGTGAAGGTATGACGTCACAGCCCACATTGATAACTTGGGGAAAGGGAACGCTGGTTATGGAAAGTATTTTTTAAAGTGTTTATAAACAAAACAAATTTGACTAAAATAAATATTGTATAGATACGTTTAGTTTAATTTACTACACACAGTCATTCAATTGTTCTTGTACATTTTTCACGCACAGAGCTGAATTTTACCAATATTTTTTTCTCTTTATTTAAAAAGTTGCCAAATGCAAATATTGAAGAACTTTTGGGATTGCTGTGTGTAGAAAATTAAATTAACGTATCTACTGAGGCAATATTTAATTTATTTTGCCCCAAAAAGATTTATGTCACACAAACTTAAAAAAATGTACCTTAATATGCGTAAACTTCTACTCAGCCTTAAATTTATAGAAATACCTTAATAGTGAACGCTTATTACTTTAATAGACTATCATTAGCTATTTATTACATCAACATTATTGAAATAATGCAAAACAAAGAAAATCTTGAATTATTTTACAATTTTGAGTTATTCTCTTATTAATATATTCAAATTTGTCAGTTAATAATATTTATAAACATGGTGGGAAACCATAAACAAGTAAACAAAACTATCAAATTTTTTTCAAAATGGTGACGGAAATGTGAAACTGACAGCGAGTACTCTACCAAATCCAAATCGAGGTTATTTTAGCTCTGGATATAGTCCATACATATCAAGTTGAGGGTAGGTATAGAATACACACGCCAACATGCATATGTAACAAATGAAAATAACCTCTTGTTTATGGCTTTCACTAAATTAGAACTGATAAGGATGAATTTGGAAGCCAAAAATTCCCTAATGTGTTGAAAATAATAGTTGTGTTCTGTCACAGATAAAGGTCCAGTTTAATAGTAAGCCTTAGCACGCCTCAAGTGCGCTAATTTATTTAATACAAGACTACACCCACCTAAAATCTAATGGAATTGGCCAGTTTCACAGTCCATTCGGGTCTAGGTAGGTATCTAGCTAGTATCGAGCAGTACTTGAGGCGTGCTAAGTCTGACCATGAAACTGGCCCATGGTTCATGAATATATTCCTCATTTACCAATATAAATATTTATTTTGTGTTGATTTTTTAAAATTAATTAAATTTAAATATATTTTTTTCTTATCTCAAAATGGTGGTATCGGTCTTTATGTTGTAAAACATCTAAACTAAGTTCTACTCCATTTATAGGCCACTAAAATCAGTCCATTTTAAAAATTCATAATAATTGGTGTTATTTTATTCATATATACAGAGGCTATCAAACAAAACAACACGATATATCAAGTAAATATGAAAATAACTAATTTTTATTTTACGTTACAACTGGCCGTTAAAACGTAATATTTGTATCTTTAAACAGTTTTGTTTTCTCGAATTTACGTATATTTTCTATAAATTTGTCAAATATATCTTTCTAGGTCCACACACAGAGCCAAATGAAAGTGTTCAACGCCCTTAGGTGGTTGTTATTAACATCCTCTCCCTATTATCAATACAATTATCAACATACTAGATAGCTGTTGCCCACGGCTTTGCTCGCGTGGAAGTTGATTATATACAAATACGAAAATATACATATGTATTTACAGATTAATTTAAAATATTACGTTACGTTGATGACCATAACTTGACCTCAGATCAAAAATAATGCAAGTACGATACAAACTTTCATCCCTTATTAAATAAAATTTCCAAAATTCCTGAAACACGTATTTATTTGTTTTACGTCAATAACCGAAATACAAAATTTTGTTTATGTAACTTTCAAAATGACGGACTTTCATACATATTATCATACATATTATCATCCCTATTTTGACCTCTTTGGGGTGGAATTTTCTAAATCCTTTCTTAGTGGGTGCCTACATAACAAAATTAATATACAGTCTGAATTTCATGCTTGTAGCCTTGATAGTTTGCTCTCGGCGATGATGAATCAGTCAGTCAGTCAGGACATGTTATTTTATAAGTATAGATAGCATAGATTACTGAATATTGACCTCATTCTATTATTAATATTGCATTTTGTTGTTCCCGTGAGTATAAATATTAATACTGGCAATGCAATGTGACATTTATTTTGAGTTATTTTATGTGGGTATATTTGTAAATATGATCTATTTTATTGTTGTCATATAAAGTGGCTGACTAGCTTTGTCTATTCTTGAATGAAGACGTGTCTATACCTACTCTCAACTTGCTCATAATGGTAGTCGTGCGCAGAAGTAATAGAGTGTGTGTGAGATAGAGAGGAGGGGGAGTTGTGTGTACTCACGTCGAAGGCCCCCTTGATGAGGGGTCCGGCCTGCCCGACGTAGAGGGTGGAAGCCGAGTCGAAGACTAGCTCCTGGGGCGTCCTCTTCACCACCACCGTGTCGTACTCGTTGCAGTTGAAGAATAGGGTAACGTTGTCCGCTGTCACCCTCAGGGCGAAACGCATCCACCGTTTCACGAAAGAGGGGACTACGAAACTCGCGATGTTCTGAGACGTGAAGTGACTGGACATTCCAAGAAAAACACAATCATATCAGTAAGATCCTCCCCCCTTTCTTCATCGTTTTTTGGGGGTAAAGTTCCCAATCACTCTCACTCTCCATCTGAAGTTGCCTACCAGATCAGTCAGTAGCGCATCTTCCTACTTAGCTAAGAGTCTCAAGTTCGATATTTGACATGGTCTAAAACTTTAGTATTTGAGAAATTGGGGCCTTCATATTTCAGTGAGGCTGGGCGTTGTGTGGGTAAGTTTGGGTGGAGTAAGAGATTCATAAAAATATAGTTCTTCCTTCTTTTTCAAGGTGAGTTCTGGTTTATTCTCTATTTATTACCTTTCTCACCCTTTCATCCATAGATGAAATCAATAGCATAACGTTTTTTATATATAAATAATATAAAATAACGATAATTACACCTTTAGCATCCAAAAACATAACCCATTAATATAATTTTGTATTAAAATATCAAAATACATTACCTATAGCTCAACGTATTTCTAGAAGAAGACAGGAATATTCAAAGTAGCGTCCACAAAAGTAAAAAAAACAAAATTTCCGTATGTAATATTGATAACATGGAGTATAAAAAATAAATAAAAACTGCATTTACTATATAGAACAATTATATACACATGGAAAGGTTATCCAATGTTGATCAACCGACTACACTGAGGATTGTTATCTCCCTTAGGGGTTTTCTACCTTCCCCCCGGGTTCATTTTGGTGAAAATCGGTTGATTCAGCAATAAAACATTTCCTTCCTTATACTGGACTACCAATAGGCACGTGTTACCAGCATTGGCATTATGTCCAACTCAGACTAGGGAGGCCAGGGTTCAAGCCTAGCTGATATAATTGTGGTATGGAGGAGATCCACATAGTGGTTCCCCTCCCAAATGGTTCCTCTACCCAAACAGAAGATGGCGTGTTATTTTACAAACTAACCGTCTTATCTTAGTTCAAATAGTTTCAAGCTTAAATGTGATTTTCAAACTCCTCTTTTAGTGAATGCCAGTCTGACACCTTAATATTCACCTTCGTGAGGTGAACGTGTAGGGAACGTTTATAAAAGGGCAGTGTCTTTTTTCAAGTTTTACATTAAAAAATATTTTTTTTGTCAAAATAAATAAAATAATCCTCCAGTAAAAATATAGAGTTTAATTTTCTTCCCATGATGAAACTATCAGTTCTTGAATATCTGTCAAGTGTGTTCTGGAATTTAATGACAACTTTTTATTTTTATTTAAAAAATTTCTCATCTAATACCGCTATATTTATGATAAATATTCAACAGTTGATATCACCATGCGAAGAAAATTAAACTCTAATTTTTTTACTGGAGAAGTATTTGATTTATTTTGTTAAACAAGTTTTACTATGAAAATGACAACAACAAAAAACACCGTTTTTTTCTCGCGTCCCCTACACTCCCAACTTAATCGTGTCCCCTAGATTAAACTAGTTATGTTACTTAAATACAGTACTAGCACTATTTTTTCTAAGGTTATATTGGCTAGTGTTTTAATTAACACTAACATTTTTGGGATTGAGCCACGTTGAAAAAATAGTTTTCAACGTTACATCTATCATCTGTGATGAATGATGAAATATGCAAGATTATTACTGTTTCAACTACAGCCGATACGTTGTAAATTATAATTTCCTCAACGTGGCTAAAATCCAAAAATATTATTTAAGGTAGGATGTAAGGGAATGCCAGTATTTATGTAGTTTTTATAACAAACATTTTTGTTTTTGGTCAAAATAAGTAAAATACACCTCTATAAATTTAGTTAAAATTTTCGCTTTTCTACCAATAGTGATATCAACAGTTGTTGAATATTTGGCATAGACACCCTTGAATTTGATAGATATTTTTCTCTTCGTTCAAAAATTTCTCATTAGTTACTGTTATGCCCATGAAAATTATTCAATAACTTTTTTTTTCCTCAACGTTTCATAGTAAGTTCAGATGATTCTCACACATTTTAATAATTACGCTAATGTGTTAGGGAAAAGGAAGGTAGCCATTTAGGAAAATAGCCCCAGTAGACACAGCCATAATTCTAGCCCCATTATCAGCATTCCAGTCTATTGCGAGAGTGACGCTTTAGACCATTCGAAAAGCAAAATGGGTTTTCAATAAGTGTTCATATTACTATGTGTAGAAAATTAAACTAAAAGTATCTATTAAAGCAATACTCAACTTATTTCGCCAAAAAACATGTTTAGTCCCAGATTGGGCTGTAGAATGGTTTTGACTCTTGGCCAAGATACCGGCTCAGAGATATACGGCAAATTAAAACCTCTTTTTTTTTTTGTTTCAGGGGGTCATGAAACGTCGACATCCATCAGAATTATATAAAAAAAATTGCTATCATAATACTTCCTTTCTCCTATGGGTTATGAGAAAATAAAAAAACTGGCCTTACCTCAGGTTCCCTTCCATCCCACCTTTATTACTATCACAAGCTCATACGTATAGTAACTTCCACCCTCCCCTCACCTGTTGACGTCAGTATAGAGCAAGCTGATGTTGGTCTGCGAGGGCTGCGAAGGGGAGAGTTGCACCCCTAGCTGCACCACAGTCTCCAAGGGGTTGACGACGGCGAAGAGGAACCCCCGTCTCGAGAGTTGGGCCTCACCGTCGCCACGATGGAGAACTCCCCGTACAACTTCTCCGGCATGAACAGCCTGTAAGGGGACTTGATGTCTGAGCCAGGACGGAGTCCGAACGCCGGGAAACCATCAAAACCGTCTTCAAAGAACTGTGTCTTTGGGTCGTCGAACGGGATCTTGATGGCTTGGAGGATGTTGTGGTCGGAGAAGGCGTCTGTAACAAGATGTCAGTTTTTTATTATACTGGAATGTTCAACGTTATTTGGTCTGAAAAGGTATGAAGATACTGGGGTGGTGGAGGAGGTTATATAATTATGAGTAACACACCCTGTACTCATCACAAGACATTGCTAGGATAGTCAAGTCTCGTAGATGACAGGTATTGACTGGCAAGTCTAACGGGAAGAGACTATTAGGGATACCTAAATGCAGATGGAAGTGTTATTAAATTACAATGAACCTTAAAGAGATATGGTGTAATGAGTTGGACTGGATAGAACTAGAACAGATAGAGATGTGTGGCTTACTTTTTTTTTTAAGTGTGGCAATTAAATATCGAACAACTAATGTCATAGAGAAATTAAATAAGGAGAGTTAAAGAAACAGAATATACCTGAACTCTTACAAACTAGCTTAACTAAGCACAATACTATGGTTTGTCTTAACGAATAATTCCCATGGTCACCAGGGTTTGGTTATAGCTAGGCTTAAGTTAGGTTGGATAGCTCAGTGGTAAGAGCATTGGCGTACTAAGCCGAAGGTCCTGGGTTCAATTCCAGTGTCCAGGTGTCATTTTCCAATTTTCAGAATATGATATCTAAGTGGTGTTAAGCCTCACTAAAATGTTAGATGATAGCTTCAGCTATCTGATTATATATATATAATATATATATATATGCAATCCCGTACAATTATCATATAATTGTCAATTGGCTGCATAATGCCAACTACCGAGTCACAGGTGGCTGCGTTGTCTGATGGCTTGTGATCCCATATAATCACATGTTTATAAGCTGACGACTTCTGCACGTCCATCATAGAATCTGCCTTAAAATATGAGTGAAAAATGACCATGAGCACGGGACGAATCCTGGATAGCTCAGTGGTAAGAGCATTGGCGTACAAGCCGAAGGTCCCGGGTTCGATTCCCGTGTCTAGATTTCATTTTTCAATTTTCAGAATATGTTAAGTTAGTTAAGATATTCATTGGATCCACGCCGTCGTATTCACTATCATCATCCTCTCATCTCATTATGACATGGAAAGATCCTCTACGGAAGGATGCACCATGTACGATTAGTACATCCGGATGTCTCCTGGGCCATGGCACATTGGTACTGGCAAATCTTCCAGTCACTGGGCTACGAATGATGTATCCACCGAAGTGGGTCAGATGTCTGTTTCACTAGCGACTAGGTGTCTATCACCGCAATTATAGATAAGAACAAGAAATTTTAATGGTACCATTTTCACACTAGAGCCTTGCCTCATGCTTTCTTCATAATTTATATAGTAAATTCTGGCAAAAATAAACTGATATATAGAGTCCAATTTTCATAGGAAGAAAAACTTTTGAAAATATAATACTTTTCTGCGGCCAAAATTGATAACATTTCACTATAATATTAATATTAAGGTATTAATTGATAATTCCTTTAGAATAAAAGTAATACTATAGTACAATGTTATGAATGCTGACCTCAAAAAATAAATATATTTAAAAACAAATTCTTACTATGAAAATGGGACTGTAGTTAGTGAGTGCTATTTTATTGATAGTATTTCTTAAAAGTATTAACTGCAGAGGTCATTATTTGACGTATGAATTTATTAAAGTAGATCTATTAGCCTGTGTAACTATAATCAGGTTCTTACTTGGAAAAATATAGTGTAATATTAGGAAGGTTTGAATATGGAGAGTGTATTGATGTCGTGTGGCTCATATCAATATACAGGCGGGGCAGAAACAATTATATAATCTATTCTGATGAAAGTGATGGACAACGTACTGAGGTTTGCCTGAAATCCGGTGGAGTTAACCTGAGTGATATTATCTTTAAAAAGTGATAATATGTTGTATGTAATTAACTTTTATTTAGCTCGTGAATATTTATATTTCAACTAAAGTTTAACTTTAGAGTTATTAATAGTCTAATTGTTTTGGCCCCACCCTATATAATTTGCGTCAATCGGTGAACATACGGCGTTTCAACATAGTTATGCCTAAATAAAGAGGCTTTGGTGGCCACATGGTCCAAGCCCTAAGGCGTCTCTCTCGCAATAGATTAAACTGGCGATGACGGGGAGATTGGGGTTCAAATTCCGGTTGGGTGTACTGAGGGTGGTCTTCCCTTAATGATTCCATCTTCCACCCATGAAAATGCGGGTATACCTCAGCTAAATACAGCTTTCAGCATCTTTGATATTATTATTATTAGCACCGCGTCTTACTAGCTGTTCGGGTTATTCGCACTTACGCTAATGTGTAATGGTAGGGTGATTGTGAGATGAAATGAAGGACCTACAGTTTAACGTGGAATCCGAACTACGTGGAGGTCTGGCATTCCCCACATTCAAAGTTGTGATTAATACACGACTTGTTAGGTTTTGGTAATCAGATAAATTTGTGCCGGGACCGAGGATTGAACCTCGGACCGCAGCACAGAAGTCCGATACCTTACCTCTAGACCACCAGGTCACCTCTCATCCCTATTAATTTGAGTAATTAATAAATATGAGTATAACTGGAAAGGGTAAGATATGGTGCTAAAATAAGATAATAATTAAAAGAGGATACTCACATATGTACTCACACGATATAAACAGAGTGTACTGCCTGTGACATGGAGAGATTGAGCTTCTAATTTCAAAAGAATGTATTGAAGGTGGTTTTTTTTTCTTAAATTGTTTACATATTTTCCTCATTTGAACCACATTACAGCTTATTATATTATAAAACACCGAGCATTTATTCTCATTCTTCATGCCTTCCTCTTCATTCGGGATGTCTATATATTTACACAAAGAGAATAGGTATGAATATAAATAATTCATTTAAGAAATGTGACCCGCATTTGAGTGAGGGGATTTCGAAAACTATTTAGAGTGGACAAAATATTTCATCTCAGCCAACCACCAAGATTATTATTCCAATCTCTCTGTCTTAGGCAATAGATCTTAGTAATAAGACTATGATACTATAAGGTTAAAAAAAAGTATCCTTTAAAAAAAATGAGTCAGAGGGTAAGCCAAATAGCATCGTAAATACAATACGCATTCCAACATATTTCATTTAAAATTTATAAACGCACAGTACTTACGTTTGACATTGTTATTATTAAGTCATGTAAAGCCGATTAATTTAATGTATTAGAAAAAGATTTTAACAATCGGCGAAATGGTAAAAGTCAAATCAATAAGTCCAATAAATGTATAACCTGAATGGGTAGTAAGACGCGATGCTAAAACATAATTAAGCCCAATATATCAAGAACTACCGGCCTGCTAGGCCTGTCGTAACTTCACATGCCTTATAATCTAATTAAGGCAAGGGCAGACCTGACATCCAGACCCAGCCATTAATTTAACAATGTGAAAGGGTAAACCCACATTTTCATTAAAGATACATTTTTGACCATGCTGGGAGTTGATCCCGAGACATTTAACTTTGAAAGCAGACTGAGCTAAGGTGTCGGTTGTTAGCACTAATTCTTCTTCTTCTTCTTCTTCTATTATTATTATTTATTTTTTATTATTATTATTATTATTATTATTTTAGTATTATTACCTCTGTGACCTAGTGGTCAGAGCTCCTGGCTACAGATTCAGGTATGGTGGGTTCAATCCCGGGCACTACCAGAATTTGTTTTGTGAAAGAATAGATCTGTAATGGGGTCAAATTTAACCTCGTGAGGGCAAATGAGGAGCTACTTTAATAAAATTTAGCGTCTCTTGTCTATAAAACTGAGAAAAACGGCCGAATATTCGTTGTTCTGACAAAACACCACCTATCTGCAAATGTTAGCACTAACATCGCTAACGGTGGCGGTTGCTCGGCCGGTATAACTCGATCTCCGGCTCACATCATAATATTTTTTTGGAGTTATTATTATAAAGATACACTTTTTAAAGATAAAGAATTATACTGGCTCACATCTTACCGACGAGTTTAGCTTACACTTGATTAAAACTACAAGCTCAGAGTTAGAGTCATAAAACCAAATATAATACTTGTAAAATTAATCCATATACAAATACTAAAACGCTTTTGGCTCCATTTAGAATTGAACCCTGTAATTTTTCTATCCGTGCACCACTTCCTATTACCCACCTGGAATAAACTCCTATTAATTTTGACTATTTCATTGGGGGAGAAGGTAACATTTAGAGAAAACGTGTCCTCATTCGAATGGAAGAACAGAATGAACACCATTTGAGGGAAGTACAGTACAGCTGACCTGGATTCGAATTCCAACCTCTACGTTACCGGAAAAACCAAATAAGGTGAGACTGACGACATTATTCACTCGCTCACTGGTGAGGGGTTGTAATAGGTTTGAACAAATCCTTGGCAAGGAGGAGGTTGCTTAGTTAAGATATCCGATGAGGTGTTATTTCCTTTTGCAAGTCAACGTTTATTAACATTTAATTGTTCGACAAGGTTACACCAAATTTCCTAGTCTACTAGCCCTTCTCTCGTTCCAAGTTTTCAAGCCCTCCTCCCCCTCCAGAATCGTCCCTACCCCCGAAAACTCTTATGCTGTGGGATGACGCTGCTGTTTTGAGGTTTCTCGTCAATCATCCCTTCACAAGAACTTTCTAGAAGGCAATTATTTTTGTCGGGTTATTAAGAAAGGCCTTAAGTACACTCCACATTATCAATGGTTTTTTGTTTAGTACCGCGTTCCGGTTATAAACTACACAGGTGTACTAATTTTGATAATGTATAAAGGAAGAGGAAGATTGGAATTAGAGGAATTATGCCCACATTTGCGTGAAAATAGAGTATAAACTATTTATTATTGATTCATCCTAAGCTGAGACCTGAAGTAAACAAAGCCACGTGGAAGTTAATGCTCTGATCTACTACTGAACGGACTTTCACTGGTATCCTTTCCCTAAATAGACCCTTCTTTATTTTGTATCAAACTTGTTTTAAAAATAACAATATAAAATTATTTTAACTAAAATCATCACTTCATTTGATTTAGAAAATATACTTTAAGCTTTTGTCATATCCCTCTGGTACGGGAACTTGAGGTAGGGAACTTCTAGGTTCGTTTCAGATCTAAATTCTTGATAGGAACCTCAGATCTCGAAGAAATACTCTGATGTTTAAAAGTGAATAATAATGTTCTTACACTTTTATTAATAATAACAAAAGTATATCACAAGTTCGTGGTTCACTTGAAGAGTAATCCAGACAATACCTTATACATACCATCAATATGACAATTCTTACCAAAAAAGCCCCGATTTCTAGATCTCCGGGGTTTATATAACTTCCCTGTTTATCAGTGGAAGATTCTAGCTACGCAGTACAAATGGTGCAACCAACAGTTCTGAGAGAAGCATGTGACTGGGATTATTTTCACTGTTTACTCACTTTGGACTCCGGAATTCACAATATTGTCTCTGACTAAGGAAATACGTATAAAGTATTATTATAACACGCATTTCTCAAATGACTAGTCTGTACGACTTAAGCTTTACTTTAAATATAGTCATTACACCTCTTTTGTATTGCGTCACTATTACAATAATTGTAACATTAGTATCAAATGCTTTTATTTAATTGGTGGTATTATGAATATTGCTTTAAGGGTTTATAATAATTAACTGACCCCTACTAGTCATATGACACCCCCCCCTGTGAATAAAAAAACAATATAACCTCAAGTTATTTTGTTTTCGTAGTTATCTTTTCTTCCAAAATATTTATTTTAGGGGATGTTTCTTTTATAGGTTGTAATTCTAAACTGTCCCCTTCGGAACTCAAATTAACTCTGGATCTTCTCTGAGATCATATAAGGGTGGGTGTATACACATTTTCACTTGCACCTTGAATGATATTTACAATCATAGGTTTAAAAGAAAATTAAATTCTTACAGCAATCATAATCTGTCTACAATTTTTACAAATATTGAAATTACCACAACATCGTTTACAACATTTACAGATTATTAATAATACTATCCAACTTAATGATATCATTACATATGTAAATATAGACAATTTTTATATTTTTACTGAATGGTTAATTTTCCATTCTTCCTCCTGTATCATTTTCTCTACTTCATCCATTTTATGACTTGCATAACGTTACATGTTTAAGAGGTAAGTCTAGCTCTATTTTATTTAAATTTAATTGTTCTCCTTCTATCAAACAACAATAATTTTCTAAATTAATGGTAGGTATAACATCTTTACTAGTTTCATTATTGGTAGTTAAAGATTGCGTTTGAAATAATATATTTGAACCGTAACCTTTACATTTTGAATAAAATTTTAACTTTCCCGTATCATCTAAAGTAACATCATAAGGTTCTTGTCCATCACATAGCACTGTTAACTTTTCTTCATATGGAACACAAAAAATCCATTCATTTTGTTTTAAGGGTATCAATAATGATCTTTCCAATTCTACAATTTTCTTATCACAATCCTTAGGTATTGTCTTAGTATAACTGATTATTTTAGCTTCACATTCTTCATGAATATGAGTACTTAACAATATAAATGACTGTTTACAAACATACCATTCGTTTTCAATTTGTTTACATTGGTCAAAATTATATTGACTAATTTTAGCATAGTATAATTTGCTCATTTCTAATAATAACATTTCTTTTTCTGGTTGTACAAAAATAAAATTATTTGATGAGTTTGAAAGTTTTACAGGTAATGGTAAGACTCTATACACAATATACTTATAATGATCTGTTAGAAGTAATACTGTTATATACGTTAATACATCAGCATTTACATAAGCTTATAATCTTAAAATGTTCAATAATTGATGTCCTTACGACATACTCAAAGGAAAGGGTAAGGATAACTCTTGATGGGTTTGTGTCTGCCTAAAATTTTCTATAATTTGATTAGGCGTAATTACGTGGGGATGCAAATCAAAATTGTTAGTCAGAACAACTATAATAATAATAATATTTAGCACCGCGTCTTACTACCCGCTCGGGCTATACGCTTTTAAGTGCTAATTACGCTAATGGATTAGGAATTGGGAAGGTTGAATTAGAGGACGTGAACCCGCATTTTTGTGGAGGGAAAGTGGAAAACCATTAAGTAAAAACCACCCCTAATTCATCCGACCGAGATTCGAACTCGATCTCCCCGTCCTCAGCAGTCGAGCTCAACACGACAAGCGCGTTAGCCAACTACGCCACTGAGGCGGGTAGAACAACTACAGAAACATGGTAAGATGTAAGGGACGCGTTAGAGGAAAATTACGCCACCTGAATGACATTGGAATTTTACGCGTGTCATGTGTTCAATACCAGGCAGAGTAACCTAGAACCAATAGCGTCATGGGTGAAGTAGGATTGATACCATGCAAACAGATTTCAAAGAAGCTGCAGGTAGAGTTTATTCGCTGGACAAACAAGTAGGAGCCTTAACTCTAGTTAAATATTTAACTAAAACATGTTTCATCCAAGGATTACCTAAAGAAAGGATTCAGACAATTATAAGGATTAAAAATACGGACGTAAGTAGTTTGGGCTCAGCAGTAGAGATTGCTTTAGAAGAAGAAAGTAATATAATATCACAGAGAGAAAAGGGTTCCAGAGATAATAAACCATTTAGAATGGGTAGTAACAGGATAGAATCAAGATGTGCTAATTGTCATAAAGTATGACATCGCTCAAAGCGCTGTTATCTGAAAAAGCAGGTAAAGCAGGAGATGGGGAAAACGTGAACATAGAGAAGTTCACATGGGTTTACAAAGGGTCTGCTACCTTTGTATGGAACCTGGCCAATTTCAGCAGGATTGCCCATGGAATAGGTAGAAAAGAACATTTCCAAATAATCCTATTCAGAGGCAGGGAAACTTTCTAGGAGGCAGGGTAGGCAACCAACCGTGTCCTCCAGTCAGACAAAGGACGGTTGCAATAGCGCCCGAGAGAAAGTAAATTGTGGTGGAATAGAACAAGGTATAGTTCGACCACCGAATCTTTGTGTAGTGTGTATAACTACAGTAGAAACGTGTAGAGAGGGAGCGACACCCTATTAATAGATACAGGATCAGAGATAAGTTTGGTAAAGAAGAGCCGTTTAGTGGATTATGTTCTTAGTGAAATAAACCATAGGGAAGCAGCTAGCGTTTCTGGCATTACAAATAATGTAATGTGGATGCAATGGAAAGTTACCTTGCATATGAGGTTAGGCAAAGATATATTTGTGCATCAGTGCCATGTAGCGGAGAACCTCCGTTATGAAGGAATACTAGGCAGAGAATTTTGGAGAAAATTTCGAGCCGTAAATGATTTTCAGCGAAGCGAGGTCAGATTAGGTCAGCATGTACTGCCTATGTGGGATAAGAGTCAAAGATTCACTAGTAAAGTGTACATACCACCTCGTAGTGAAAAGATAGTTGAATTAGCCGTAGAGGGAGGAGGATTAGGAATAGTTCCTAATGGTTCTCTAGTGCCAGGAGTGTACTTGGCGGAAGCTCTCACAAAAGCTAGTAATGGAGTGTGTGTGAGTAGTGTGTTAAATACAACATAAGAAGCTGTTCAAATAGAGTTGCCCAAAGTAAAACTAGAAAAGGTTAACTTAGTGGAAAAAACGTGTTTTAAAGAGGAAAAAACACAAGTAAGAGATAGAATAGGAATATTATCCGGAAAGTAGGGCTTGGACATTTAAATACGGAGGAGAGAAAGAGCACAGAGAAAATATGTTATGATTATAATGATATATTATATCTAAAAGAGGATAATATTAAAGGAACGATGGTCATCGAACACGCGATACCGTTAAGTAAAGATACACACCCGATAAATGAGAAACAATATCGGATTCCTGAAGTCCATAAACAAGAAGTTGAAGGTCAGGTTGAACAAATATTGAAAGATAATATTATTCAACCTAGTACAAGTCCTTGGAATAGTCCAGTACTTGTTATTCCGAAGAAAATGGATGCCTCAGGGGAAAATAAGTGGCGAGTTATTATAGACTTAAGGAAGCTTAATGAGATAACAATAGGTGACGCATTCCCTATCTCAAACATCGCAGACATGTTTGACCAATTAGTTAAAACCAAATATGTATCTAATTTAGATATGGTATCGGTGTACAATCAGTATCCTCTAAAAGGGGAGGACAAAGCTAAAACTGCTTTTAGTACTCAAACAGGACATTATGAATTTAAAAGATTATGTTTTGGTTTTAAAAGGGGCACCGGCGACTTTTCAGAGATTGATGAATACCGCATTAACAGGTTTGCAAGGAATAAAATGTTTAATCTACTTAGATGATGATGTATATTTGGTGAATCATTGCAAACACATAATGAAAGACTCGAAGAAGTATTCAATAGATATAGGCAGCATGGATTGAAATTACAACCCGATAAGTGTGAATTTTTACTTAAGGAAGATGTTTACTTAGGGTATCTAGTTACAACCGAAGGGGCTTATGCCCGATCCAAGAAATGTAGAACAAATATTAAATTATCCTACACCAACCACGAGTAAACAATTAAAAGGATTTATAGGCATATGTAGTTATTATAGAAGGTTTATAAAAGATTGTAGCCATTATATAAACTTTAAAAAAAAAGGGGTAAAGTTTGAATAGACTGAGAAGCAAGAGAGATATTTTAATTATTTTAAATAAATGTTAACCACTAAACCAATATTGCCATTTTCAGATCTAAAAAAACCTTTTATACTAATCACAGATGATAGTCAAGATGCTGTAGGTGCAGTGCTGTCTCAAGGGAAGATAGGAACATATTTGCCAGTTTCATTCGGGAGTCGAACCCTGAACAAGGTAGAACAAAATTACTCGACAACTGAGAGAGAATTGCTAGCCATTATTTGGGCAGTAAAATATTACAGGTCATATCTATATAGAAGAAGGTTTACCATAGTCGCGGGATCATAAACCAATAACATGGATCTTTAGTGTAAAGGATCCGAGCTCGATATTACTTAGATGGAGATTAAAACTAAAAGAGTACGATTATCAAGTCGTTTATAAAAAAGGAAGTGTAATTAGTCACGCAATATCCTACTATATAATAGATTTCTAGTAGGGAAAATGGCCTTTCAGAAAACAATTCCTACGCTGAACAGACTTTAGGTAGACATTTTGTTGAACATATTGTTTTAAAGTTTGGAATACCAAAATAAATATTAACAGACCAGGGATCAAATTTTATGAGTGAGATGTTTACCAATATTTGCAAAATGCTAAAAATAAAGAAATTTCAAACAACTTGTTATCATCCACAAATTAACAGAGCGTTAGAAAGATGACATAGAGAGATAGTAGAATATCTGCGTCATTATATATCGACAGATCAACAGAATTGACATAAATGTGGTTACCTTATGCTACTTTCATATACAACACAACGCCTTATAGTGCGACATATTATACACCACATGAATTATTATTCGGCTGGAAAGCAGATATTCCAGGAATTTTTAAGGAAAAACCAGAGGAAAATTTATGATCATATGAGGAATAAGTCAAAGAGTTAAAAGAAAAATTGCAAGTAAGCAATGAAATAGCTAGGCAAAAGAACAAAATAAATATCATTATGATAAAACTTGTAATGTACCTACATTTGAGGTAGGAGATTCAATATTGTTATTTGATGAGTCATTAAGGAGAGATAGATAAAAGAAATTAACATCACAATGGGTAGGTCCCTATAAAATAATTAAGGTAGAAGGAGTAAATTTTACAGTCAAGTTAAAGAAAATAGAACCCTAAAAGTTCATGCAAATAGGTTGAAGCTATTTTTCTAAGTACAAAAGGTGAGAGAAGAGACATGGGTGTTATTATCCTTGGGAAGTAATATGTTCAGGAGGGCTCAGGTTGGACGTGACAGAATAGTTGTAAGGGAAAATGGGGAAGAAGTGATAACCCATATAAACACGTCGAGAAATGAAAATATGATAAAAGATTACTAGGTAAGTGGGCCTCTAGTCAAATAACAGGGACGTTTTTTTTAAATCTAATTAAATAGAGGTAGATTCTTGTTTATAGGTGGTTGTCACCTATTTTAAAGCCGTGTTGTAAAAACACGCAAGGAGAAAATAAGAGAGAGGTATGTATATGATATGGTAAAATATCAATGAAACTCAGGAGTATTTGAATTATTCAAGTACAACAAAATCGTAATGAATATGTTCTGTTGTTATAGGAAAATGGAAGTCTTATTCATTGTAAACATGTTTCTAATCACCCATATGTGTATGAGTTTCGACGTAAGGGTCGAGAAATGAAAGGAATCACCCGGGTTGTACTATGAACGTCATGTAGAAGTGCAGTTTTTCAACACCGAATGGAGGTTGGTTACTTATGTAAATTTAACGCAAATTGAAGAAAATTATGAAAAGGTTATTGAATATGCTAGGTTGACACGTCGGTTATGTAACCTAAATAATGAAACTTTGAAAAATAAAACACAGTGTATGTCAAAGATTAAGGAATTGAACATACGACATGCGTAAAAATCCAATATCTTTCTGGTAGCGTAATTTTCCTCTAACACGTCCCTTACATCTTCCCATGTTTCTGTAGTTGTTCTGACTAACAATTTTGATTTTGCATCCCCTGTAATTTTAGCTTTTACTAACTTTTAAAATCTTGGGTGATTTATAAGATTTACTAAATCAAATGCCGCTTCAACATTTTCTATAAACTCCCTGAGCTTTCGTTTATCACCATTAAACGATTCTGGAGTTATTCTAAGAGCTTTATTTATAGGACAGAAATCATTAACTTCTTGGGTCATTTTAAATACCTCGTTTTCTGCAACCTCTTACAATCCATGCAACCATTTTAACAATATTAACAACACACTTTACAATTTTAGGCAGACAGAATATAGGGATTGGGTAACACTTACCAAATTTCTTTTTTATCCCCTTATTGTCCCCTCACTGATCCTGGGTACATCCGGACACTAATCCTATCGGATGTTGGAGTCCCTGGAACCTCTGGAACTGCTTACACCTCGTTGACTCTTGGTACAGCCGGACATCAATCTTATCGGATGTTGGAGCCCCTGGAACCTCTGGAACTGTTTGACCTCGCGCACCTCGTCCTACCTTGGAATCTCTGGCACTTGGGTCTTCTTGCCACGACCGCCGCCTCTTCCCAGCACCTTTCCTACTTGAGGTTGGAGTTGGGTGGCTCTCTTAGAGATGCGCCGCCCCTGTATTTGTTCTCTCGTGCAACCGTCATCAAACCTGGAACTTCTTTTTTCCTCGAGTCGAGTGTGACGAACCCCGTATCTGACACAAAACATTTTTTTCGTCCTGTCGTATTCCTCAGGTACGGGAACTCGAGGTAGGGAACTACTGTGTTCGTTTCATCTTTAAATTCTTGATAGGAACCTCAGATCTCGAAGAAATACTACTCTGATGTTTAAGAGTGAATACTAGTGTTCTTACACTTTTATTAATTAATAACAAAAGTATATTACAAGTTCGTGGTTCACTTGAAGAATAATTCAGACAATACTTGTACATACCATCAGTATGACAATTCTTACCAGAAGAGCCCCAATTTCTAGATCTCCTGGGTTTATATAACTTCCTGTTTATCAGTGGAAGATTCTAGCTACGTAGTACAAATGGTGCAACCAACAGTTCTGAGAGAAGCATGTGACTGGGGTGATTTTCACTGTTTACTCACTTTGGACTCCAGAATTCACAATATTGTCTCTGACTGAGGAAATACGTAGAAAGTATTATTATAACACGCATTTCTCAAATGACTATAGTCTGTACAACTTAAGCTTTACTTTAAATATAGTCTAACTCCACGTCAATACACCTCTTTGTATTGCGTCACTATTACAATAATTGTAACATTAATATTAAATACCTTTAGTTGATTGGTGGTATTATGATTATTGCTTTAAGGGTTATAATAATTAACTGACTCCCTCTAGTCATATGAAACTTTGCTATGGTATTGACTATACTTGTTCACGCCTGTTTAAAATATTGCACTCGTATTCCGCCGATCATGTAGGTCCTTCGCGTAGTGTTATTATTAGCACCGCGTCTTACTACCCGTTTGGGTTATACGCACTTACGCTAATGTGTAATGATAGGGTGATTGTGAGATGAAATGAAGGACCTACAGTTTAACGTGGAATCTGAACCACGGTGGCGGCCTGGCATTCCACTGGTGAATACCAGATGTCTTGTCAGAGGTGTAGGAAGGGTTTGGAAATCAGATAAATCTGTGCCGGGACCGAGGATTGAACCCCGGCCGCCATTCGCGTAGTGATATGGGAATGTTTGTTTACTTCAGGTAACAGGTTAGGATGAATCAATAATAGGAAAAGTCACACTCAATACACCCAACCTAAATTCAAGTTCTGATATCCCTGTCATCGGCAGCTTAGAATATGCAGAGTGTACCGCCTTAGACCATAAGACTACCAAAGCGGACATTTATTTATTGCCACAGATTTTAGTGCCTCTCGGGCTATACACAATTTGCGCTAACATAAGGATATAGGATGAGAAGGAAGATTCGTATGTACTGTACATACATGCATTCCCATCCATTTGAGAGAGGGTAGGATTTTATTTCATGGAGAAATCACCTTCAGCGGACTTGTCAAAGATTCAAAACCCGCTGAAACAAAGCCCGCTGCCCTTTGGTTGAGTTATAGAGCTTTTGTTTTGGTCACAAGCCTATTTTTTAGGTTAATATACTTAAAAAAAACTGAAAGTCCGAGTCACTCCTGGTTTTGATAGTAAATAATATATTAATATTTAGCACCACGTCTTACTACCCGTTCGGGTTATACGCTTTAAGTACTAATTACGCTAATGGATTAGGAATTGGGAAGGTTGAATAAGAGGAAGTGAACCCGCATTTGCGTGGAAGGAGAGTGGAAAACCATCTAGGAAAAACCACACCCAGTTCACCCGATCGAGATTCGAACCTCGATCTCCCGTCCTCAGAAGTCGAGCTAAACACGACAAGCGTGTTAGCCAACTACACCACCGAGGCGGGTAGCTTAGTCGTAAAAATCCACCTCAAGTACCGATAGGGATCCGAATAAAGACCTTCTCCGAGATGGTAGACCAGTGTTTTAAGAATTCTGCTTTAGATTTCTCATCAAAGTCAAGTCTGAGACACACTAGTCCCTTCAATGACTTAAAAAACATACAGTTAAGAGAAACCGAACACGGAGGAAGATTTTTTACAAAAATGGTACCACTATTTTCTCTTTAAATAAATAATTAGTTTTCATAGAGCAGCCAGCTGTGTTCTAACCACTGTATATCACGCACAAGTGAGACTTGCTAACGGTTTGCATAAAGCTGCAATTAAAATTAAAAATATATAAACATATATTTAATATTTGGTCAATTTTAATTTATTCAATTTGAGATATTTTTTTTTAGTCTAACTATCTCCTTAAAATTCACTTTCCTCATATGTTCATAGCCAATTTGATATGTTTTGGACCATCTAAGTGTGCGTTAAAATTCAAACCCTCCTTCAAAAAAATATGGTGTATATTTTTGTTAAATATATAAAATATATTTTACGAATACTTATCTTCATTTTACCTTATGAATCCCGAATGTATAATCTAAATAATAATCCTGGAAAATATGATGACTCTAAGAGGAAATAAAATATAGAAATTGTAACTAATTGTTAACATTTATTGTTATAGTGCATTTATTATAACATTAATACATCCAGTTAAGTTCAAAATTAATGGATTGAGTCTGGTTGTTAAGTTTATGATATTATGTTGGTATTGAACCGCCAAATAATCAGTAGGCCTATTAGTGAGAGCCATAAAACATTTTCATTCTTTTTTAACCAATTCATTAAACAAATTAAAAATTATCTCAAATCCATGGGTTCTTGAATCCCAAATATTCTTTGAGGATTCGATGGTTTGAGCAGTTGAGGGTTCCATTCCAAATAATAAATTAATCCCAGTAGTATTGGATACTTTACCGCCTGTGGTCTAGTGGTCAGATTCTTGGTTACAGATCCATAGGTCCTGCGTTTGATCCCCAGTGCTTCTAAATTATCTGTGAAACCGTGAGTCTGGTACGGGCTTAAACTCAGCCTCGTGAGGAAAAAATTGGCTATCTGAATGAAAAATTAGCAGTTCCGGTCTAGTAAACTGAGATTAAGGCCAAAGGGGGAAGGGGGTTGTTTGATGCGCTGACTACATGACAACTTCTATTTGATGAAGTTGGCACTGTCTTCTGCAACAGACTTTGGTCCGCTCGGTGGGTATTATTCAATTGAGGTTTGGCGCCATAGAGTATTATTAAGTGTTTAGTTATGAATGTGATATTAGTTTAGTTCATATGATAAATGCTTGTGTCAGGCGTTGTTTGTAAGTATTTTTTTTGTATAGGCCTTACATGCTTTAAATGAGGGCACAGATAAGCATATTCTTGTCTGTGCACAAGAGCTGAGTAATGTTGTAATCTACTATTCCAGTTAATCAGTAAAAATATCAGTACTTATATCTTGAATAGATTCTAAAAAAAAAAAAAATCAGGTTTATTTCTTATCACCCCAATAAAACAATTTAAGTTAAATGGTTAGAATGATACTAAAGAAACTTATGAAGATGAAGTATGTAGGAAAAATACCACAAGAGAGGCCAAGAAAGAGATGGGAGTAGCATATAACCTAAAGTGTGCAAGGGAGAGGAGAAGAATGGTGGAAGGATAGAGAAAGATGTGTGGCATTTTTACCCTTGATTGTTTGTTTGGAAAAACAATTTATAAAATTAAGACTTTTTTTTTTGTGACCAGCATTTTACGATATTATTTGTGTTATTCTACAGGTATTAATAATATTTTCAAACGTTACAGCTTCGGATAACATGACTTGATGTATGAATATATATTTAATTTTTTGTAGCTTCATACTACTAGGCATTTATTAGATTTTTTTTGTACCGCGTCTTGCTAACTTTTTGCGTAATACGCCTATGTACTAATCACGTTAATAAGTTAAGGATGAGGAAGGTTGAATTTTAGAGAAAATATACTCTCATTTGCGTGGAGTGAGAGTGTTAAACCATTTTGAAAATACCACACTCAGTACACCCAACCGGTATTAGAACCCTGATCTCCCTGTCATCGTAAGTCAAGTGTATTACGAGCGTGACGCCTTAGACTATGCGGACACCAAAACGGGTTATTAGAAATAGAGAATGAGGTTGTTTCTCTTAGTAGAATAACGTGAGGGCTGTTTCGGTTAAGAGTACGATACAAATGACTGAAGGGTGAATAAGAACTCTCGAGAAATAGAAAAATAAAACACCCTTCATGAATCACAATCCCTTTCGTTTCAGTCAGACATGGTTTTGACAAGTCACGCCTTTGCTTTAGATTTTGCCTTTTTTTTTATCTTTTATTTATGTTTCTACTAGTGTTGATTGGATACAAAAGTTACCAATTCCATTTTCGACCTGGTTTCAAATTACACTTAATCACACGAATGAGCCTAAAGCCTTTTTTCTAACACAGGGTCATACTCTATGTACTAATTACACTAATATCTTAGGTAATAGAAAGATTTAAATGAGAGGAAGTGGATTCACATATGCGTGGAATGAGAGCGAAAAAACCATTGAGGAAAACCACCCTCAGTGCACCCGACCGGGATCGAATCACGAGCTCCCCGTCTTCAACAGTCTAGGCCATTGATATTCATTGATTATATCTTTTTGTAATATGGATAGTTACAAACAGTGGCACAGCCAGAGGGTATATTAAATTTATTCATATAGGGAAGTTACCCTCCTCCTCCACGATAATCAAATAATTTAATAAAAACTTAAAATAACTCATGTTGAACTAAAAAATCAAGCACTGAAGATGTGTTTGAATTTAACCTACACTTTTCAGTTTAATACTCAAATAATTTCAACATTTTTCCAACCATTTTAAATAGCTTCTAGAGGTATTTAAATCTAAATTTTTTTTGAGGAATGGCCGCCATAAATATCTTCTAGGTGCATCCAAATTTTTAAATTTTACTGAATAGTGTCTTTGGACTCCCTTTGGGTTGGAGGGAGAACCTCTTTAATAAAACCGTTATTTTAATAACCACTACCTTAAACCCTCCACCTCAAGATTTAATTCTGGCTACAACCTTGATCGTTTTCCCCCCACCCTCCTACCCCCCTACTCCCCACTTTTGAGTTTACAATACCATTGGCTAAAAAAAAATTTAAATTCTTCAATTGATCAACTATACATAATAGGGAAAATGACTTGAATATTGAGAATTAAAAACTATCTTTATGTCAATTACATTATATTCATTTCATTGTCTGTATGAATCCATTAAGAATTTTTTAAACTTATATAAATAGTAAGATAAGAATATAAACCAACTTTTTAGTAACCAAAAACCGTTCCGGTTCTTACCCTACAGATTGTGGTTGACTTAGATTACAGCTATTTCGAAAAATCTCAAATTTTCAAACAAAAAGTTGTAAGAAAACTACCATCAATTATAGATATAATTAATATAACAGTTTATCTTCGAAATTTGATCATAATGACATCTAGATATAAAATTTGAACGAAATCTATCACTCAGTTGAGATTGTAGTCCCGAGAGCAATGGACATCGTAGGATGCATTTTTTCAATTTGAGGACAGAAAAACTTTCAGGATCTATCACAATATCAACGTAGATTATTATTATTATTATTAGCACCGCGTCTTACTACCCATTCGGGTTATACGCACTTACGCTAATGTGTAATGGTAGGGTGATTGTGATATGAAATGAAGGACCTATAGTTTAACGTGGAATCCGAACCACGGTGGCGGCCTGGCATTCCACAATTCACAAGATGTCTTGTCAGAGGTGTAGGAAGGGTTTGGAAATCAGATAAATCTGTGCCAGGACCGAGGATTGAACCCCGGCCGATCAACGTAGATAATCTTCACGATTACAACACTTTCTCTATATGCTTGTATAGATATAAGAAAACCAAACAAACTAAGCAATTTAAAAATTTAAATATTTGCTCTCAAATGATGTATTTAATATGTATGTTATTTCTTTATTAAGAACAAATTTATTGAGTATAATTTACTAGATTAGGTTTCGACTGATTTGTTCAGATCCATCTTATTCTCACAACAGAAAAAAACATGATAGCTCTTATATATAGACCTATTATATTGGAAGTTTTATAATTATTTCAGTTACACAGTGCTATATTTCGGGAAAGGAAGGACCTAATTGAATCTTTTTTTGAGTAAAAAAGCTACACATGAAATAGTTCTCCTATTAACTGTTTTTAATTATTGAACTTACAACAGACAATTCCCACTTTCACTCTCAACAAGGACACCTTAGCATATTTGACAATATTAAGACACCGTAATTATTATCATAACGTATCATTTTATGTTTTTATTCTTGACGAAAAATTTTGAGAATATTAAATTAAATTAAAACTATTAGTAGTTACGTACCACCAATATGTGATGGTGAAGATACCAATTAAATGTATTTAAAATATAATAATAAAATACACTAAGGGTAATACAATTATTATTTTAAGTATTTAAAAATATATTTTATAAAATAATCTTATTTTATCATAAGATAATAACTCTACATAATAACGTAACAATATTTCTAATTTTTTATAAACCAAGGAAGAAGAATATTATCGTAGCATACACACTGCTGAAAGTTTGTGCTACGGCCACTAGATCGCAGCAAGATGTTGGAGTTGGGATGTTGCTAGCCATGTGACTCTTTAAAATGAGCGAAACTAAGAGAAAATATTGAATCAAAAGATACGTTTTGTTGGTGTGATTTTTTTCAATAGATAATGAACAAACATAAATTAACAGAAACATGAAATCATCGGATATTGTATTAAAGTCAAATGTTAAAATCACGACCAAAAACTATTAGATTTAATTCATTCTATCAAAGCCCTTACTATGACAATTTATATATAGATAAAAACTTTGTTATGCTATTAGTAACCTCTCGTAGGGCTTTATGTTAAGATTAACTTACATACATATAAATATCAAACTACAGGTTCAATTCGTTTAATCAAAGAATTATATGAAAAATAATTTATAAAAACATAATCAGCATTGTATTTTCTCTGACTCAACCAATCACCGAAAGCGTTAAAATATATTAAAAGTAGGAAGACATCAGTTTATGGATGGTCCAATATATCCATAATATTTCGGGTCAAAATAACACAGAATCATATCACTTTAAACCACGTGCCCACCTATGGGGGATTTAAATATGTGTTTTATTTTATTTTTTATAATATTCTACTTATACTTAACACTATTATTTTAACTTCTGCTCAGTAAGATTGCAATATATTATGTTAATAAATATATAAATTGTTACTTTGACATGTAAAGTTATATGAGTCTATGTAATTAAGTCCTTAAGGAAAGTAACACATAAAATAGAGCTAAAAAGTTTAACTTGGCTATTTATAGTAATTAATTTATTCAAGCAAATTCCTATTAACATTTTTTTTGTAGTATTTGATGAAAAGTTAAATACAACCTATAATGGTTGCAACCAAAGCTACTTACCAATGTTGAGGTTATCTAACCAACTGGTAACTTTATGAATTAGGTATCCAAATAAATAAACAGAATAATAATAGTTGAAAAACTAATTATTTATTATTAAGTTTGTTAGTAAAAATTCAAATTAATTATTAAATACTTTAAAAAAATACAATAGTAGAAAACATGTTTTATACATTACAAAAATATAATACAAGTTTGATTAAAATATATATAAATCATTGATAAGCCTGATTGTATACTAAAATATACATCTCAATGTTATTTTAATGATTAACCATTTATTTTTTAAATAAATATATTAAAAACCCAAAATCTTAGCTAGCACTGGGTTGGGATTAGATGCATGGATAGTGTACCCAACATTGACCCGGGATCAAATCTAAAACGGATGTAATGAGGTTTTTAAAACCGAGTCGAATGCCATGCTGTCTTACCTAACTTGTACATTTCTATCCTATTAGAGGATATGTGTTATATATATATAATTAATATATTATTATATATATGTGTGTGTGTGTGTGGTGTATGTATGATAAAATAAACCCTAATACAAACAATAGGGATTCATACCCTGTCCCTCCCGTCATTACAAGTCATTCTAAAGTGAGATTTACGCCTTAGAGATGGGTTGTTAAAAAGTTCGTCCACAAAGAATAAAAAATTATCATCAGTTTTATTTTTACTAAAATAATTTTTTAAAACGAAGGCTAAGAATCAAAATGAAGAAAGAAACCAATTAAAATCTATGGAAATGGAGATGAGATTGGAAGAATAGGTTTAAGATGAAAAAGGTTATCCGTTATTTAGAGAAAATAAACTTGGATTGGCGTGTAAAGAGGTTGATAAAACAACCCTGATAAATCAGACGTTGAATACCACCCGCAGTGCAAGCGAACGAGATTTGAACCTCAATCTACCCATCTCTGGCAATACAGCATATTGCAAGGCTTGACGCCTTATCATGTATAGCCACCGGTGTGGGTACTAATTTATCTAATTTCTGGTGACTGAGAGGTCTAGGTTCAAGTCCTGGTTGGCTGTATCGATTGTGTTTTTATCTAAATTCTTCCCCAATATCATTCTACGTAAATTTGGGTACATTTCCATTTATATCGTACCCATTCCTATCACATTAACCATAACATTTATGATTTGAACGAATGAAAATATAGCCTACATTGCGCGAATACAAAATAAACGAACAATGGGTTGGCCTTTGTAGGATTTTCAGAGGTCCCTGTTTACGACTTTTCCCTTCTACATCTCGTCTGTTGTGGTTTTTCTTCTTGAGTTTTACTCGGTAGTTATCAAACATTTAAACACTGGCGTTTGTAAACAATTTCCACTTGATAATCAATACCGACAACACAAAGCAGTCCCCCTCACCCTCTTCTTCCTCAATCCAGCCGTCGCCCCGTGGAGCAGTCGTTGAAATAACACTGCACGTGTACGCAGGTGTTAGATTTCCACATAGGAGTCTTCGAGTCTTCAATACCATCCTCGTGCCTGAGGGGTCAGAGCGGCCATCATTAAGTTTAGAGTTTAATTTTCACCAAAAAAATCTTATCTCACAGATATTTAATGTATTATTATTATTTATTACTATTATCATTATTAGGTGCAAGCAGTGTCTGGAACGCAGCTAAACCTCGCGAGTAAAAATAAGGAGTTACTTAAATAAAGACGTAGCGGCTCCTTTCTAGAAAACTGAGGTTAACGACTGGAGTGTTTATTGTGCTGACCAAATGAAACCTTCTATCCGCAAATGTTGGCACTACTTTCTCCAACATGGGGTGGCCGCTCTGTTGGTACAGCTTGCTTGCGGTCTGACGCCATGGAACTTTTATTTTATTAGAGGTATTTAACGTACACTTTCCGAATCAGAATTTATATCCATATACGACTTTCAAACATAGCTTAAATCTAAACGAGACATAACACCCAGCCCTGTCATCACTGTGAATACGTATGTACCAATTTCACAAATGATAATAAATTGGCTATTCTGGGAATCGAATCTGAGACGCTAAGCTAAGTATACAGACACGCATCCGACTGATCTTAGATGTCGGACTCAAATATATCAATTTGAGACAAATTTAAAAATGAGTTATCAATAAACTACCCTTAATTTTAAGGCTAGATTCAAAATCATGAGTTGCACTCAAGGTATGACCATAAAACATCTATATATCAAATTAAACGAAATTCAGAAAAAGTGTTGTATTTAAGGTACACATAAAACGTCAAGATCCATCATAATCTTGAGGTAAACGTTTTTTTCACGAATATAATACTTACAAAAGAATATAAGATGGCAAACTCTCTCATCCGATCACTAGAGTGAGTCTAACTCTAATTAGAATAGTATTTCTTCTAAGCCACCTGACAACTAGGAGGTTAGTAATTTAATCACCACGCTAGAACGCAAGTTATAATGACTTGTTGCAACTATTTCATCTGTCCACACCACCCAACGAAACACGTGGAGCTAATTTACATGAACTATCCAGACAACATTAATACGATTACATCGGATACACGCGACACAAGGAGAAACTAGCAAATAACCAAAGGAGCAAGGAAATAAACGATAATAAGAGAGAGATATCAACGTGTAAATAGCAAAACCAGACGAAATTCAAACCCGAAGCGATGACAAAGTTGTCAAAGCACTTTAATTAGCGAGAGGTCCTCCACTCGACCCTCTCCCGGGACCCTTTTTTTTTTTTTTTGACAAACGAGGAATATGAACTATACAGAAGGTGAGAATCGGTTGGAAGTGGAGGATATAGGAAGCACACACAGATGGAAAGATAAATATGTACTTTGTCCGTGAGATGGCGTTGCGGATATTTATCTTTAGTCTACACACAGGACAGTCACCGTACAAACACATGAGGTTTAAAGTGAGGCTGCAGGAACGCGAGAAAATGTTTTGCAGTTTTAACGTTAAAACTTTTTTGTAACAAATAAATCAAATATTACTTCATAACAAAAATATTATTATTATTATTATTATCATTATTATTATTAGCACCACGTCTTACTACCCGTTCGGGTTATACGCACATTACGCTAATGTGTAATGGTAAGGTGATTATGAGATGAAATGAAGGACCTACAGTTTAACGTGGAATCCGAACCACGGTGGTGGCCTGGCATTCCCCACATTCACAAGATGTCTTGTCAGAGGTGAAGGAAGGGTTTGGAAATCAGATAAATCTGTGCCGGGACCGAGGATTGAACCCCGGCCGCCAGCACAGAAGTCTGACACCTTACCCCTAGACCGACAGGTCACCCACCATAACAAAAATAGACTTTTAACTTTCTTCACATGGTGATATCAACATTTGTTGAATATCTGTCAAAGGTGTCCTGAGATGTAATGACAACTTTTTCTCTTCATTTAAAACGTTTCTCCTCTAATCAGATATTAAACAACTGTTGATATCACCATGTGAAAAATAATTAAACTATATGTTTCTACTGTAGCAATGTTTTATTTATTTTGGCCAAAAATATGCTTTGCTATAAAATTTACAAAAACCTTAGCCTTTTCTCGTGTCCCCTATAAAAGACTCTCCTGTCTTAGTACACAAACAGGCCACGGGTGTTCATTTTTTTTAGAACCGCATCTTACCACCCGTTCGTGCTATACATCCATGTAATAATGATGCTGATGGGTTAAAGAGGGGTAAGGTTGTGCCCGCATTTATTTGGGGGAAATAGAGTGAGAAACCATTTAAGAAAAACTAACCTCAATACACCCGACCGGGATAAAACTTTTATCTCCCCGTTATCGGCAGTCTAGTCTATTACGAGAGTGACGGCCTAAGACCGTACGGCCACCGAGATGGATGTGTTCAGTCTAAAGGGTACCATCTACTTGATTTTAAATAGCATCCTATTGTAGTATTTCTTATGAGAATGGCAGCTATAAAGATTTCAAACCACTAAAACGAACCTACATTGCCTACTTTTGTTATTGCACTGTTAAAAATGATTTTATTAACCAGAGGAATACTACTGTCAGATTTTGATAGGAAGACACTTATTTCAAAATTTACAAACTTACTAAGATCATTTTCATACATCCATACATGAAGTAATGTTATCTGCAAGTACTTATGAAATAATACTAATAATTTGGAGATATATTATTAATGTTTACTACAAAATAGTGTGTTTGTAATTTCTATAGGCTTCTTCCCACGAGAAATCAACAATTGAATTAAGTTTCTTAATATTTACTTTTATTTCTTAACGTATTCAGTGTGTGTTTGAGTGCTTCGATAGACGGCAGGTGATAGTGAGTCTTCGAGGGAGCTTATATACGTTTTCCCGATCATTGACGTGTGTACCCCAACAATCAATGTTACTGCACAGAGATGTCGGTAATAGTAGGGGCGACCTGGTGGTCTAGGGGTAAGGTGTCAGACTTCTGTGCTGGCAGCCGGGGTTCAATCCTCGGTCCCGGCACAGATTTATCTGATTTCCAAACCCTTCCTACACCTCTGACAAGACATCTTGGGAATGTGTGGAATGCCAGGCCGCCATCGTGGTTCGGATTCCACGTTAAACTGTAGGTCCTTCATTTCATATCATAATCACCCTACCATTACACATTAGCGTAAGTGCGTATAACCCGAACGGGTAGTAAGACACGGTGCTAATAAAATTAATAATAATAATAATAATAATATAGTAGGATTATGGTAGTAAGAATCTTTGAGAAAATACGAAAATACTTTTACTGTTGTAAACATGGATAATATTTTAGTATATCATTTAGTGCTATTTTATAGGTATTTAAATCGTCTATCAATAGTGATAACTGCATATCATATGACTTGGCGTATTAATAAGCGAAAGTAAATCTAATAGCGATTTTAGCTGTCAGACAGGGTTATTTCTATGAATATTGAACATAGTTCGGGATCAGAGAAGTTCTAGGGTTGTGAATACAGTTTGATCGGTATTGGAAGAACCTTTTTGCGAATATAGAAAATGAAAGTAGATCAACCAACGTTAGAGGAATCACACAACTGTTAAAGATAGATACAATATGACAAAAGTGTTAGTTGTAGAACAAATGACTTTACTTATGAATATACGAAATGAGTTAAGTACACATGACTATAATTTTTTTTTTCTTAATGCAAATTAAAATTATCATGGGGAAAAAATCAGATACAAGGGAAAGTAGATCTAGTAGTTTCTTCAGCTGTCAATTTAGGCTATTCCGATGAAAATTGAACTGTAGTAAATTAAAATAACTGTTCAGATATTTTGTGTCTTTTTTGCAAGTCTTCAAATCAATACTATTTTTTTTATGACATTGGGAACCCTAATAGAGCCAATACAGTCACCAATTAACGTAAATTATATGTATATATTATATACATAGCTGTAGTTATAAATAGAACAAGTGTATACAAATTAACTTATTAGCTCATTTAGATAGATTTATATATAATGTACGTATATTTAAATATATAACAGCCGCGTGACAATATCACAAGAATTTAAGCTCTTGCTTAGCTATGTAAGGAATATGGATAGTGATAGTAACGAGGATATTAATTAAAAGGCCATTCTTAAAGTTATTGCCAAAATAAATTCAATAGTTCGTTTACAAGTGGTTGTTAGTTGAGCTGCTTTGCAACTTCCTTGCGTGTATGCAAGAATAGTTACAGTTATAAGTGGTGGGTTGCATACGGATTCAGGCAGAACCCACTCGAAATATTTCAACTTCCCTTGACAGCGTTTAATAAACACTAGCAGCTTAATTCTAGTTAAAAAAAAATCTACTCCATAAGTGGGTATTTATAATATAGTATAATTTATATTTTGTTTTTTGGTAGATACTAATTTACCTTATGATTTTAATACTGACATCTCAAACTAACTTGATTAAAAAACACTAGTGGGTCGTTGCAGCGATGGCTGCATATTATAGCACTAAAATGTATTTTAAACTTTTTATTAGGAAAGGATCAATATAATAAGCACTCACTCACTTTTTAGTTAAAAGTTTACTTGTCAAAGGCTATCAACTTTACCTAGATATTTAGTTTTCGGTGTGTAATTTTAATAAAAATGTAAATTTTCCGCCTTCACCCCGATGAAAACTTTAAAATGACCCTACTCCCAAAACTCTATCTATTAATTGCACCAAACCACTCAAGTAACAATTGGTCTGATATTATTTTTAAAAAAGATAAATATTTTATTTACCAATATACAGAAAATATTTACAAATACAATATTCACAAATCATGGTTTCCATGGTGATGTAAACAAAGAATGATTGTACAGATGAACCTTTGCCCACACAGAAGGGAAATATGGAAAACTCACTAATAAAATTGGGTTTTAGTTTTAGGCCACTATTTTTTATCGGTATCCTGATTCACTAATATTTAAAATGAGTTATCGTTTGTAAAAATCGGTTCAGTCATTTCCTCGTAATTTCTATTACTGGAAACGGGCTTATCAAATCATAAATATTAAGATATAATATGTTAGAGAGAGTGATAAAATGGGATAGTGAAAATGAAAGTGGAACTGTTTGAGTGTGTGATTGTGTAAGTGTGTGAGTCAGAGCTAAAATGAAAGTGTTAGTGTGAGAAAATGAGTGTAAGAGACTGAGAATGAGCAATTGAGAGAGATAATGAGTGTGAGCGAATGATCGTGAGGGTATGTGTGTGTGTTAGAGAGAGAAATATTGGAAGAAGAGGAAAAGAGTTTGTGTAGGAGGAGAGAAAGTGAGAGAAAGTGTGTGTGGAAGAGAGAAAGAGATTATGTAAGGGAGAATACGTGATAAAGTGTGTGTGAGTGTGTGGGTGAGGGAGAGAGAGACAAAGAGAAAGTGTAATGTTTTGGGAGATATATTGTGTGAAAGAGAGAGGAAATGTGAGGACATGTTAGAGAGAGTTTGAGAGAGAGCTTAAGAGAGATTATAATAAAAATAATGGGAGAGAAGTGATAAAGAGTGCATGTAAGGGTAGAGAGAGTGTGTGTGAGAGAGAGATAAAGTGTGAGAGATAATGAGAACAAAGAGAGTTTTATAGGGTGTGTGTGTATGAGGGGAGAGAGTGTGTGAGAGAGTCTGATAGAGAGAAAGAATGCAAAAATATGAATGTGATACTCAAACATTAAGGTACTTTTGAATAGTATTCTCTCAAAATTAAGTAGCATCATGCAAGCATAATTGAACTTACTGTATTTGTAAGAATGTGAAAAGACGGATGGGGTACACAAAACATTACTTTTAAATATAACATCCTCAATACTAAGCCGTAAAATTAAAACGTAGCTTAACTTGTGTATTTGTATTGTGTTACTATTTGTTAAAATGAACATCAAAACCCATCATTTGCATAAGAAGAACACCAAAACTCATACTTATATAGTTAAAAGGGCTTTTTTTTACAATATTCAAGATCATTTTATCGTTTTTGACCTTATAATACATATCTACACATATTTAAAGATCATTTTATCATGTGCGAAACAAAACGTAGACAATATTTTCACGAACTTAACAACGTAAAATTTTAATTCTCAAATTATGCTCAATATTATTGATTTAAATGCGAATTAACGCTAAAAACATTCCAATAAAAAATAAATGTTTCCCCAGTTTAGGAATCTAAATTTATATGTGTTATGACCAGCATCCAAAAAGAAATATTTATTCAAAGAGAAATATTCAACCAAAGAGAAAATTGTGATCTGTTCGGACCAACAAATAAAGCTTGAGTTATTACTTTTTATCCCAAGAGATATATTTTAGTTAGAGATTTACAGCTATGAAGCAAATAACGGTTTCCAAGGTGATTAAACAAAGAATGAGAAACTGAAAATTATCTGTGGAAGTTGAGTTTTCGTGGGATACTACTAATTTTCCCAACATCCTGGACTCCTAACCGTTAAAATGAGTGGTCTTTTGTCAAAATCTGTTCAGTCATTTCCTCGTTATTTATATTCCCGGAAACGTGCTTATCAAATTATCTTACTAATATTATAAATGCGAAAGTTTGTGTGTTTGGATGTTTGTTGCTCAATCACGCCAAAATTGCTGAACGGATTCGAATGAAACTTTGTACGTTGGTAGAGTATGTCCTGGAATAACATATAGGACTATTCCCAACCTTTGATTTTAAATAGTAATAAATATATGATTATAATGTGATTGAAATGATGTTATTTAAGATTTTGTGATTTAATATTTTCTAATTAAAGTAAATAGTAATTAGTGTGATGTAGTTTTATACTAATAAATAATAAATATGTGATTTTTTTAGCTATATATTTCAAAAAAAATATTATTTCATTTATTTATTTATCTTACTAATTATGAAGGAAAAAATAAAAAATTTACAATTGATAACTTAAATAATATATATTTCTTTTATTACAAAATATTTAAAAGTGAAAATTAAAATACGGCAAAATTATTTACAGCAATAACTGAGAAAAACTCATAGATATTTTAAAAAAATAAAGTTTGATTTATGACCAAAACAGTTTATTTAAAAATTAAAAGATTTTATCAATTATTGCGGGCGAAGCCGCGACGGGTAAAAGCTAGTATATAATATGATCTTTTAAATTTGAAAAAATTAGTAAATTATGTTTTTAACAAGCAATTACTTTTTAAATGACATAACAAATCTCTATGGATTTTATTGGGTGTAATATTGATAAATAATGTTATATTTATTGTAGTGTCTGGTAATAAACACGTATCTATAAAATAGATAAGAGAGTTTCAAATTTACATTTATATTAAACTAAAATAACTCATAATAATATATAGATAAGTAAAAAGTCTTTATAACTCTATCTTTAGTATAACATAGCAACTAATGCAGGGCCATTATGAGAAAATAATGATCTAGTAGAATATGATAGAAATGATCTTACTACAAAGTATCAATCAAATATATGGCTTGTGTAAAACGTTCAGGCCCAATATTTGTCAAAAGATTTATTCCTTTTTATTTTCGGCAAATTTAGTCTTACAAGATTTATTTTACCATAGATACTCATATACACTAATTACAATAGTAAGCTATGGATAAGGAAGGTTGAATTTAGATTACCTGTACCCAAATTTGCGTGGAGGGAAAGTTGAAAACCATTTAGTAAAAATCACCCATAGTACACCCGACCGGGATTTGAACCCCGATATATCTGTCATTGCCAGTCTAGTCTAACTCAAGAATGACGCTTTATATCATGCAACCAACGAATCAGGTGCTTGCAAGATGAATAAACAAATAACAATAATAATTGTTTCCTTAGATAGGATTATGTGAGCCTAGTTGTTTAGTGCACCGCATAAAACCAATCTAAATTTCATAAGGGTCACCGGAACCACTTTGGTCTACCTTTAAGGTTCCAAACTGCCCTAAATATTTTTAAATTTTATTTCTAACACCTTTTTCATCAAAATGATTACTCAAATAAAGGTATAAAACTAAATAAGCAAGGTGTTCTTGTGATTTTTTTTTTTAAAGTTTGGCTGAGATTCATCAATCAGTTCAAAATATAGTAGAAAAACAAACAATAGGATCATCTAGAAGGAGGATTAATCTTTAACATAAATTATATTACGATTTAAACATGACTTTCTCTTATAAAAAAAATAGCTTCAAAACTCGCACTAGTTGATTTACTAGAGATTTTAAAAATTTATTCAGGTTTTCATTTTCAATTGCGTTTCAACTGTCAAATAAACTTAATTTACCGTGTAAGAGTTTATCTAGCTGTACATATTCAAATTTTTATTCCTGTACATGCTATAAATAGGTATTTTAATTAAGTTAATATCATAGGTACAAGAACGTACAATTATTAGGGGATGATGCTCCCAAATTTGCGTGAATAGAGAGTAGAACACCACTCAGCAAAAACCACCCTTGTTTCACCCAGCTGAGAATCGAACTCTGGCCTACAATTCACAGGTAAACCTAACTAAATGAGCCTGAAAATTAGTCCTCTGGGCCACTTATAGATAAGTCGGAGACATTCATGGCAAACAAGTATATTTTCATATGAAACTAAATTTAAACTAATTAAATATTTCTCTGGATTGATCAAAATACTAGAGATGTTCCCCTACCTTTTAGGAAGAAAAACTTCAATTGGATTCATAGTAAAAAAAAAAAGTCTCCTTTTAGTTAAATCTATTTACCCCAACTTTCTCTTCATCAGAATAATAGGAGGTGAGATCCATTACGTACTTAAGCCTCCGCAACTTCCTTAGAGTTTTAATCATTCCCAAAAGGTTAAAACAATGACATTATTTGGAAAATACTAATTTGCAAGATAAAGGAGCTTAACTATGTTAAAGTTCTGTACGTCACACGACAAAATGTATTGAATTATGAAAATAAACATTCTTATGATAAATAACCTTATGTTACCCACTCATCGGCTAGGAAATGTAAATAGTTTATATTATATTATATATACTGGAAAAAAAACTATAGTTAGTTTAAGTAATGTAAGAAAATTAAAATTCAATAATATAGATCTCGCAACACATGAAATATTGTCTAAAAGTATGAATTTTAATATATTTTTATATGCATACCTATCAGACTTATAGTTTATACATAAACATTCAAATAAAGCTTGGAACATTTTACAAACTCAGATGTCAAATATTTTGTGACCGACTGCAAACGAAAATTGATTTTTTTTTATAATTGGTCCCATTCCAACTGAATCCACTAGTTTAACTCACTTTAGTAAGCAAATTAAAAATTTTTGTTCAAATCGTTAGCTACATTTTGATAAATGTTCCATTTGTATTAATCGGGAGCATTTGACGAAAAACATTACCAAATTAATGCATTATGATGAAAACTTAACACTATAGCTATTACAGAATTGATTTAACTAATCTAGATTGAAAAAATTTAAACAATATTCCAACAGTCAAAAACGCATATTTATCGATCAATCAATATATATTCGTAATAAGTGTACATTATGTATATTAATATGTCAGGAAAATAATGTAGAGTTTCCCACACAAAAAATACTAAATATGTTTTGTACAAATAGAAGAGCCTTCCAGTTCCACCCTTTCAATTGATTTTCACGCATATGGTTAGCTGCACAGATAGTGTACTCAGCTCTGATTTATGGGGATGAAGATTTTTGCCAACCGGATGCTGTTAAGGTGTTTGTTTATCTTATTGCTGATTACCAAATTTTCTTCATTCTACTTCAGGTGAAAGTCCCTATTAATTACTCTAATTATCTTCACCAATTATATGTAACGCTAATGTTCCAGGGAAGAGGAAGGTTAAATTTAGAGGAAATGTATTCGTATCTGCGTGGAGGGAGAGTATAAAACCATCTATGAAAAACCACCGTCAATACACTGACTGGGGTTTGAGTCCCGGCCTTCCCCGTCATCGGAAGTCTAGTTTATTGTGAGAGTAGCACGTTAAAGCTCGTGGCTACCGAATAGGGTTGATATAATTTTAATTCAAGGAATACAAAAGATCATAACTTTTTAACATAAGGTTGTTTGGATTGATTCGCTGGCAGAATACGTTTTAGGGGTGTAACCCCTAGTTTATATTCCACCCTTCTAATGTACCTTAGAAAGAAAGAAAAAAGAAGAGAAACTGTATTATTTTTGACAGAGTACTTTATCCTGTATTAATCCAAAACTCCCCTTTTCTCATACCGGCTCATTAGTTAAAATCCATGCGTGCTCGGTCCCTTCCTTCCACACCCCTACTTTCCCCTTTATCAGTAAGAAAATTCGTGGAGGGATGAAATCCAAATGTTGACTTCTATATAACAGTCTCAGATGACACCAGGTCCCTGCCAAACAAAAACTAAAACTAAAAAAGGAAAGATGATTGAAAGGTATGGAAGGAGTCTTTGAGTGACAAAACGCCTCCCTCGAATTTTGAAACAAGAAGTTTGAAACACGTAGAGTAACATTTACTGGAAACTCGGGGTTTTTAAGAGGGGGAAAGATTGGGCGAGAGAGGTGAGGGGTAGAGGAAGGGATTGCTTAGTTTCAAGGGTATCTATAATCTCTGCCATCTTCCTTGTTCGACTTTGAAAATTGGCCACCGATCTCTCCAAAGTTTTGACACTATTTAACTAGCGTGAATGTTGGCAATATTGGACTTGTATGGAGGAATTATAACTGTCTTCATTCCATCAACAACACGAATTCATTGCCACCCACTTAAGTGGTCGAATGGTCCAAGGCGTCATTCTCGTGTTAGATTCGCCTGAGGATGACGGGGAGATTGGGGTTCTAATCCAATTGAACTACCTGACGGATAAAAATTATTTTAGCCCTATCCAGCTGTGTACCTACCACATGTATCTGTTTTGTGCTTATGTATGTGTGTGGGAGCTTTATTAATTTTGAAATAATTATCACCAGCTTCGATGACCACATAGTTTAAGTCGTCTTTCTCACAATAGAATAAACTCCCGACTGCGGGGAGATTAAAGTATATGGCAAATATAAATGATTGTACACTCTTCCTCTCCGCAAATACGAGTGCAATTAATTTAGATTCACGCTTTCACATCCTTAGCTCATTAGTTTAGTTAGTAAATTCTACATTTGCGTATAACCCGAACGAGTGGTAGTAACACGCGGTGGAAAAGTAAAAATATATGGCGGCTTCAAAAGCGGCTCCACACTATGTTTTACCAGTAGTGGCTAAAATGACAGTTCTGGACCACTCTCCTCCCATAAGATTAACATGGAGCCTTTTTATTCCGATTAAAATTTTACTAAAATTAATTGATGAAACTAACGTATGCATAATTGCCGTGACGGTTGGTGGTGGCGGAAAGTAACGACTGCGAGGGAAAGTGAGTCAACTCCAGTGAGGAGGGTCAATGTTGACCTTTTAGGGGATGTGATCCTCCTCGGAATGAGGAGGATCAATGTTGATCTTCTGTGAAGAGATGGTCCAGAAGTGTCATTTTAACCACTACTCATAAACAATTGTTTTTATTAATCCGGACCAACTATTTGGTAACAGGGAAACTTTTTTTTTAAAACATTTGTTCGAATCCTTTTAGTAAATAATTTTATTATTCCCGCGTAGTACGATACTAGGATAGGCACAAGTCTTTTGAACGTAAAAAATAAAATAGTATGAAATAGTTTAATATTGTGTTCAAAAGTCATTAAAAAAAATGTTTGGCTGAAGAAACGCTTCAATCCACCGATGCATCACAAAGTGAGTTTCAGTATTTTTTTCCAAACGAGCGATGAGTTCTTAAATATTCACCCTAACCTTCCTGCTCGATGAGACTAGACAGTTAATATCACTGCCTATTAGATTGTAACTCAAGTATGTGTATTATATATATATATATATATATCTCTTATACAAAGGTTTAGAAATCATTTAGTAAAAAATACCCTCAGCCTATAACCGGTTCATATATATATATATATATATATAATACACACAACACACACACACACACACACATACTGGACATTCCCGGGTTAAAAGGTTAAACTTTGGGAAGCTATAATGGATCAAAAAACTAACTCGAAACGTATTTTAGAAATTTGCTCATTTTAGATTCCTTTTAGTGCAAACAGCCTAAAACCCAATAATAACACGTGTTTCTGTAGAGGCCCTCGACAATGACTTAATGCTAATTTTCCTGGAGGATGGGTCAGTCATGCTGGACCTGTGCCTTTGACTTTACGTAAACATGATTTAACGCCATTCAATTTTATTTCATTTATTTTTTGTGGAGTGCTCTCAAACATAAATTGTCGAATGTGCTTGTTAATGACCTTCAATCGTTATGACAAACACAAACGTGCGAAGAAACGACAGACGTACAATGTCGGTCAGCTACTTGTTTTTTTTTTTTTATGGAGGCCGTCAATTTGAACAAAATAAATAAAATATTTTATTTAATACAATTTTGTTTTTATTTTATTTTTTTATGTTTGCGAAAAAAAAAGAGGTGAAGTCAATCAAATCTTTAAAATACATTTTGTGTTAGTTTTTTTGATCCCCTACTTCCCATAGTTTGGCCGTTTAACTATGGAACATCCTGTATATAGAGAGTAGAATCAAGATTTTATATCTATATAAAAGGAAGAATTAATTTGTATTTTTGAAGTTTTTATACATATTCTTGGATTTGTCCCACTTTTCCCCTTAGACCCGAAATATTCTCTTCAGACGTGGCAAAGTAGCCGCAGAGGACCAGTACTTTAGTCCGGCCCGATGACCCCTTCTGTGATCTTGCGTATCGCAGATAGCGCGTAGTTTGTGTGTTACACGTGCGTGTGGGTAGATATAGGTGTGTGTGTGTACTGTATACAATGTACTCCCCAAAAGGGAGGGGGGAATCAGGGAGGGGAGGGGGATCAACTTTTAGGAATGAGTCCCTTAGGACAGATCAACGGGAGAGTTGAAGCCATTGTGTTGGAAAACACCTCGACAATTTGGATACCTGTGGGTTCAATAGCGACACATGTCACTTAATTATCTACAATCAGATTCAGATAGAAAGAAAATATTTTAACAACTACAACATTTTATAAACCTGTTTTCATATATTCATACGTCTAGTCATGTGATCTGTAGATATCACGTTGATATATAGTATCATTAAGTATGAAATAGTACTTATAATATAGTAAAATAATATTGATGTTGACCGCAAAATGAAATGGTTTGATTTTTCAAAAAGTGCATCCTTACCAGGATCCTACAAAGCAAGGTATACTAAAATTATTGAGGCTAAAATTAACAACAAATTGAGCAATTTTGCCAATATTGAGATGAACGATTTAAAACAAACCTAGATAATTCAGTAAAACTAGAGAATTCCAGTGATTTGAATATGACGTGAATTAAAAACAAATTAAATTGTCTTATTGATAGAATAAAAATGAGTTAAATCTCGTCCAATACTTCTCTCCAGTTATTTTAGGTATTTTAAACTTCAAAATCATCAACCTTTAATGTGTGATGGAAGGCCCCACGAACTAAGATCGTATTTTTGCCCTTTTTATAATAAAAAAATTAGGCTGTTGGCCAAATAAATTAAATATTTTACCATTAAATACATTTAATTTAAATTTCTACACAAAATCATCTAAGCAGTTCTTGCATTACTAGTCATAATAATGATGTATTTTTATGATACACTTTTAAACAAAAATAACTTTTTAAATAAAATTCCTTTATGCCCATGACATTTGTACAAGAGCTCTTGATACCACCTTGTGTAGAAAATTAAACTATGTTTCTACTTTAGCAATATTTTATTTTATTTGGCCAAAAAAAGTTTTTCTACAAAAACTGCAAAAATCACTGGTCTTTACTCGCGTACCTTTCAAACTTAAGGTGAATTCCCTTAAAAGCAGCCACTACTTAAGTTACACCCGCCACACCGTTGTTGTGTCTCCTCTTCGAACCAGACAGAAGCCTGTCTCCCACGCCTTAAGAGCGTTCATCAAACCAGGGCCCAACTCATCTTCTAAATCGCGCGAGATGTGGAAGTAAAAGGGAAAAGAAAAGACCTAAGATATGTCATAAATGTGTGCAGTGCATTTTTATTTGAATGATTACTCGAAATTTTCCCGGTGACGATGGGGGACAAAGCGACCAAGTTTCTTCTTTAACCACACTACGTCTCTGATATGACAGAATGAAGATTTGTGCACAATGCTTATTTGTGAAGTCATTCTAAAATGGTCAAAAACGGCCTTTTCAATACAGTTTTCATCCAAATATCATTTGATATCTCAAAATTTGAGGGATTGTTTCTTTACAGGTGATGGCCGCTGACGTCAGCCGTCAACGACTACGGTCGTGGTGACCATATTACTCTGAATGCATCCTAGCCGCAGTGGAAGAAGTGATCAATCGTATGTTTTGCAAATAGTTTCAAATTGAGTGGCAAAATGGTATACGGTGCCTGGGAATGAAAACTTTTTGGACAATAGCTATGATACCATCCACATAACAAGATTTTAACACCACAGCACATATATATTTCTTTATAATTTGGAATAACTTAAGCATTTCCTTAGTCTAGGTCAGGCGTCGGTAGACTCATTGCACCCTGATGGACAAAATATGTCAATCGCGGGCGGGATCTTTGTCATGTTAATATTATTAGCTTGACAAAGGTTCCGCCCACGATCAATAATCTTTTCTCCATTCGTTACACCTTTACCTTTTCTGTAGTCTATACACCTTATACCTGTTACTAAATTCAATCTCTCCTAGAATATTTCATTTATGTCTCCTCCTATAAAAAATTGAATTAATAAAATGTACATTTTCAAATTAAACTATTTAATACCCTTATCATTACCAATTGTGATCCTTCACGCTACTATTTGATAGCGCTTGATCACAAATATAAACTTTCAATGACTATGGTCTAGTACTCCAAGGTGTCACCTTCGCAATAGACTAGACTGCCAATGCTGGGGAGATCTGGGCTAAAATCCCGGTCGGGTGTAGTGAGTTTTATCCTAAAGGGTTTTCCCACTCTCACTCCAATCAAATGCGGTTACATTTCCTCTAAATGTAACCTTTCTCATTCCTAGTACATTAGAAGTTAATACATAGTAGTATAGCCCAAATGGGTAGTAAAACGCGCTGCCAAAAAAAAAAAATCTACCAGTCGATCGTAATCGACCATTTGCCGACCTCTGTTCTAGTTACAATTTGTGATATTTCATCGTACTTGTTGTCTTCTAGCAACAAATATATTAGTAAATCGTTTTCACTCATTGAGCTGAAAAATGTTATCATCGAAGAACAATCACACACGACTGACGGGGTAGAGAAAACATTCAAGGGGACAAAGGTTGCACAAGATGGCAACTTCAATGGAAATACTCCTTTAGCCCATTGTTACTTCAAATCGTCTGAGAGCAATCCTCGAATCTGTTGGTCCCAAACTAGAGGCCAATGTAAAACGAGTTTGCAACAAACGTATATCACCGCTGCTAGAGGTCGGAAAATAAAAGACGCCGCGCCGGGTAGAGAAAATAAATAGTTGACGCTCCGGGTCACTAGATTCGTGCGACACACCTTTATAAACGTAAATTTACTTGTATATATCTCGTCACGGCTCGCTAAGAGGATGTTAATATGATCGTCACACGAGGAGAATTCTATTTAATACAAAAAAAAAAGGTATTATTAAATAAACATGTAATAATATATTTCTTACTACATAATTTGCGTTAATATCAATTTACTGTATATCTAAATGACGAAACAAGAAAAGTATAACTAATCCTATTATCAATTTAGTCTTTAAATTTTAGTTTTGGAAAACACAAAAAGATCAAAATATGTTCTATTATTAGAGTGAGAATGAGAGGGAAAGAGGAGAAGGGAAAAACCAGGGGCTTAGGCGAAATACTTAACGTGCAAATTAAATTAAAATATCAACTCAATATTTATTAACTCTCTATTTTCGTTGTTTAATTTCATTCTCTATGGGTGAATGCTGGTGAAATTTTCTTATAAAATTCACATTCCTCACTCTGATTCCTTAAATAATTATAAATTCTGGATAAATTTAGCATTACTTGTAAGGGTACGGCCAGACTGAGCGCGCGAGCGAGCGAGCGCGCGAGCGACTAAAATATAAAATAGAACACATTGGTTGTAATGGGGTGGCCACACTGGAGCGAGCGCGCGAGCGACTGAGCGCGCGCGCTTGAAAGATAGAACTGGTTCTATTTTTCAAGCGCGCGCGCTCGACCCGGTACAGTCTAGTTTACAGGCGCTAGGCAATATTATTGTATGTTGGTTCATTGAGTGCTGGGGAAACTTCTCATTTTGACATGATATTTGACTTTTTTCTATCAGTGATAGGTTTTAACACACTTGCTATTAATGGCCCGGTGACCTGGCGGTCTAGGGGTAAGGTGTCAGACTTCTGTGCTGGCGGCCGGGGTTCAATCCTCGGTCCCGGCACAGATTTATCTGATTTACAAACCCTTCCTTCACCTCTGACAAGACGTGTATTAATCACATCTTGTGAATGTGGGGAAAGCCAGGCCTCCACCGTGGTTCGGATTCCACGTTATACTGTAGGTCCTTCATTTCATCTCACAATCACCCTACCATTACACATTAGCGTAAGTGCATATAACCCGAACGGGAAGTAAGATGCGGTGCTAATAATAATAATAATAATAATAATGGCCTCATTTAATTGGTAAGACCATAAATAGTATAATGTATATATGTAAACCCGATATGTTAAAATAAATCAATATTATAATCAAAGTAGGCCTTTACAAATAAGAATCACCATTAGTTTGGAGAGAGTATGAAAAAACCACAACAATAAATAGGTTTTAAAAATCACCTTCAGTTCACTGAGCCAAGATTCGAACCTTTGCCTCCTAGTCAAAAGCTATCGAGTGCAACGCACCATTCCGCCACTGGTGCGGCTAATCTGATTTTAAAACACTTCAGTACAGTACCATACGCATTTCTCAATTTATTAATTGGATGCACTTCTACTTTTTTCTTTTTTATAAATACACAATATTTTCTGTAAGAATTTTCGAGGAGCAGAGATGTACTAAGTGTGTTTGACAGATACATCTTCTCTAACTAGGGGGGGGGGGGGGGGCGGGCGGTGACCTAGTGGTCTAGGGGTAAGGTGTCAGACTTCTGTGCTGGCAGCCGGGGTTCAATCCTTGGTCCCGGCACAGATTTATCTTATTTCCAAACCCTTCCTTCACCTCTGACAAGACATCTTGTGAATGTGGGGAATGCCAGGTCGCCACCGTGGTTCGGATTCCACGTTAAACTGTAGGTCCTTCATTTCATCTCACAATAACCCTACCATTACACATTAGCGTAAGTGCGTATAACCCGAACGGGTAGTAAGACGCGGTGCTAATAATAATCTAACTAGGGTCCGCTAATTACGCGCTCGCCCGCGCGCTCGCCAGTTTGGCCACCCAGTCGCTTACGCTATCGCTCGCTCGCTCGCACGCTTATCAGTCTGGCCGAACCCTAAGGGTACGGCCAGACTGAGCGCGCGAGCGAGCGACTAAAGTATAAAATAGAACACATTGGTTGTAATGGGGGGTGGCCACACTGGAGCGAGCGAGCGAGCGAGCGCGCGCGCTTGAAAGATAGAACTGGTTCTATTTTTCAAGCGCGCGCGCTCGACCCGGTACAGTCTAGTTTACAGGCGCTAGGCAATATTATTGTATGTTGGTTCATTGAGTGCTGGGGAAACTTCTCATTTTGACATGATATTTGACTTTTTTCTATCAGTGATAGGTTTAACACACTTGCTATTAATGGCCCGGTGACCTGGCGGTCTAGGGGTAAGGTGTCAGACTTCTGTGCTGGAGGTCTGGGGCTCAATCCTCGGTCCCGGCACAGATTTATCTGATTACCAAACCCTTCCTTCACCTCTGGCAAGACATCTTGTGAATGTGGGGAAAGCCAGGCCTCCACCGTGGTTCGGATTCCACGTTAAACTGTAGGTCCTTCATTTCATCTCACAATCACCCTACCATTACACATTAGCGTAAGTGCATATAACCCGAACGGGAAGTAAGATGCGGTGCTAATAATAATAATAATAATAATAATGGCCTAATTTAATTGGTAAGACCATAAATAATATAATGTATATATGTAAACCCGATATGTTAAAATACTTCAATATTATAATCAAAGTAGGCCTTTACAAATAAGAATCACCATTAGTTTGGAGAGAGTATGAAAAAACCACAACAATAAATAAGTTTTAAAATCACCTTCAGTTCACTGGGCCAAGATTCGAACCTTTGCCTCCTAGTCAAAAGTTATCGAGTGCAACGCACCATTCTGCCACTGGTGCGGCAAATCTGATTTTAAAACACTTCAGTACAGTACCATACACATTTCTCAATTTATTAATTGGATGCACTTCTACTTTTTTCTTTTTTATAAATACACAATATTTTCTGTAAGAATTTTCGAGGAGCAGAAATGTACTAAGTGTGTTTGACAGATACATCTTCTCTAACTAGGGGGGAGGGGGGGCGGTGACCTGGTGGTCTAGGGGTAAGGTGTCAGACTTCTGTGCTGGCAGCCGGGGTTCAATCCTCGGTCCCGGCACAGATTTATCTTATTTCCAAACCCTTCCTTCACCTCTGACAAGACATCTTGTGAATGTAGGGAATGCCAGGCCACCACCGTGGTTCGGATTCCACGTTAAACTATAGGTCCTTCATTTCATCTCACAATAACCCTACCATTACACATTAGCGTAAGTGCGTATAACCCGAACGGGTAGTAAGACGCGGTGCTAATAATAATCTAACTAGGGTCCGCTAATTACGCGCTCGCTCGCTCGCGCGCTCGCCAGTTTGGCCACCCAGTCGCTTGCGCGCTCGCTCGCACGCTTGGCAGTCTGGCCGAACCCTAAGAAGTATGTTCAGGTAGACTTTATAAACATTTAATTTAAAGAAACACAATGCACCTGCATCGTCGGGCACGCGATCTAAGCGTCAAGGTCGTCTAGCGTGGCTTACTGGCGACAAAGAGGTCGCCTATCGAAATTCCAGGTGGGTATAATGTGGGAGCATTTTTTTACTAGACTATTTCCCACACTCCCTGTACGCTAATTCAAGTATATTTCCTCACTCTACTGTACATGGCCTAAGACCACCTACTCTGGTTGTAATTAAATGCGAAAATCCCGGGCGGGTATTAGAGCGTAGTGCTACGTATAACTACGGGTTTAAATCCCGGTCTGGTCTACTGAGATTTTTTCAATAAATGATTTCACAATTTTCTTCCGCGTGAATGCAGATATATTACTTCTAAATTGCTTCCTCCCTCACCCCTACCTCATTAGAGTAATTATCGTCAATGCGTATAGCCTGAACAGGTAGTAAGATGCTGTGGTATAAAAAAATACATAAATAATTAAGATTTTATTATTATTTAGCATCGCGTTTTACTACCCGTTCGGGTTATACGCTTAAGTACTAATTACGCTAATGGATTAGGAATTGGAAAGGTTGAATTAAAGGAAGTGAACCCACATTGGCGTGGAGGGAGAGTGGAAGACAATTTAGGTAAAGCCACCCCCAGTTCACCCGACCGAGATTTGAACCTCGATCTTCCCGTCCTCAGCAGTCGGGCTCAACACGACTAGCGCGTTAGCCACCTACGCCACCGAGGCGGGTAATAATTAAGAAGAGGCAGCTAAGTTACACACATTCAGCTATAGAGAATAAAAACAAAACAAACATGAATTGTTAACTAACCTAAATTTTCTATCAGACATTCTTTTGTTAATAATCAAATCGGGATTTACCATAAATTAAATTTGAAAACAAATAAATGCAAACTTTTTGAAAAAGACGTTTTGTAAATATTATCTTCACCGAAAATTTACTTTATTCCTTTTTATTTCTTTGAGGTTGAGCCAGGACTTTTATTTTTCCTTCTAAGGATTGGAAAACGGAAGGTCGTCCTCTCTATCAACAAATACACACGGCAAGTAATTGTGTTACCCTTCAGGGCTGGCGGGGAGTGTTTATCTTAGAAATAGTCTGCTTCAAGGAACGTGGAAAAGAAACAGCTGTTACTGACAATTTTCTACCGTCATTAGAAACACCCAGGAAAATGACCCTTATTGACTGACAGACAACACTTCGTCATGCATGGCTGTGGTGTCTACTTTCGCCTTCTTTACGCGCTCTACAGAATCAGGGGTGCGTAAAGTGAACTATTATGAACGCAAATTTACTATAGTGATGAAATACTATCATATAGTACTATCGTGACGTACTATTTTGTGACCACCTATGTGGTCTAAAGGTCAAAGTTTCTGATTACAGATCCATAGGTACCGGATTCAATCCCCGCTGCTTACAGATTTTTGTCAAACAGTGATTCTGGAACGGGTCAATTCAGCCTTTTGAAGAAAATTAATGAGTCACTACTTGAATGAAAAACTAGAGGCTCAGCTTTTAAAAAAACCTGATATTAACGGCCGGGGGGTTTGTAGTGCTGACTCTATGACACCCTATTTCCACAGAAGTTGGGACTAGCTTCACCAACAGACAGCGGCCTCTCCCGGTCGGTATAGATTGATTGCGGGCTGATACCGTTGAGCCTTTTTTTTAAATGATAAGTTTTTATTGAACCCTGAGAATCCTACCATTAAATTCAATCAACCCCATACCTAAATATCGAGAAAAATATAAAGTCTGCATTAGACGTTTACTCTTTCAAGTGCTAGTTGTTCTCCGTAACCCCTCTCGCAACGTTAACGTGAATTTTATATCTTTTCACAGCGTCTCTCCACCCGATGGGGTTATATTAATTGCGATAGCGTTGTAGAAATCAGGAAGATAAGAGTTTAAAAGAAACGTTCCCGCATTTTCATCAAGGTATAGTGGCAAAACATTTAGTAATAAACGTCCTTAGTACACCCGAAAGGGATGTGAGCTCAATCTCCCAGTGTTTGGCCATCCAAGCTATTGCGAATCTGAAGCGGGTGTCGGGTGATCAGGTGTCTCCCAACGGGATGTTCTTGGGTCAATTAAGTGGACACGTAGGAAAAGGCCAGTGTTTTTGAAGTTCTTATGGCAAAACCTTTTTTGGCTAAAATAAAAATAAAATATTGCTTCAGTATGAACATAGAGTTTAATTTTCTTCATTTGGTGATATCAACGGCTCCTAAATATCCATCATGAGCATAGCGTCATTAGATGAGAAACTTATTAAATGAAAAGAAATAGTTGGCATTGAATTTCCAAGACACCTTTGACATATATTCATGAAATTTTGAGGTCACCATATGAATAATATTAAATTCTATATTTATATTAGAGCAATATTTGATTTATTTTGTCCAAAACAAATGTTTTGCCATAAAAACTGCAAAAACACTGCCTTTTCTCGCTTCCACTTCCATCCCACTTTAAGTGATTGACGTAATAACTCTGATCACAAGGTCATGGTCATTTTTGTTCTGAGCAGCTGTATCCTATATTCGATTTAGAACAATGGTTTCAAAACTGTTTGCAGGGCTTAAAACCCAATGTTTGTCACCGAGACCACCACAACCCTTTGACAACCTACAACATTATATATCCTAATTTTTGAATTATCATTTTCACTGAATCTTAGAATCCATTTGGACTACCTCATTCAATTACACTTGTAAGATAGTTAGAATTTAGATAAAATGTACATTTATTTGTTTGGCTGAAAAAGGATAATTTTATTTTAATATATATTATATATATCATATTTAGCACCGCGTCTTACTACCCGTTCGGGTTATACGCTTAAGTACTAATTACGCTAATGGATTAGGAATTGGGAAGGTTGAATTAGAGGAAGTGACCCACATTTGCGTGGAGGGAGAGTGGAAAACCATTTAGAAAAACCACCCCCAGTTCACCCGACCGAGATTCGAACCTCGATCTCCCCGTCCTCAGCAGTCGAGTTCAACACGACAAGCGCGTTAGCCAACTACGCCACCGAGGCGGGTTTTATTTTAATAAAAATCACTCCCAATACCAACGGTCGGAATTTGAATCCTGACTTCACAGACAAACCAAACGAGCGTGACGTTAAGACAGTTTTTAATCTCTCATATAAAGAGAAAGTATTGTGATAGTTAAAAAAATCTATATTGAGGTTAGCTGGATCCTTACATTTTATGCGAATCCGAACCCAATAAAGTGGATTTTAGTTTTATCTCCGTTCTTATGTCTGTTTTCTGTCTGTCTGTCCCTGGCCACGGATCCCAAACAAGATAGATTTTGTTCAAACTTGATGTTTAGATTTATAGGGCCATACCTAGGGACATTTTTTGAATTTGACCGTAGCCCTCAAATTAAGGGTATTTCACTAAAGAGAAAAAAAATTAATTCAATTTTTTCTAAAACGGCTATACAATTGTGATTAAAATGCGTAAGCTAATATTTGTTTGACAGCACATAATTAGTTCTTAGGGGAAATTTTGTTTAAGGGTGGTTTACTGATGGTGTTTTTTAAATTCAAATTATTTCGAAAATGTTTAACGATTTGCTTAAAATCTATATATGAGGATTGTGTGTATGAAAATAGAACCGTATACATATTTTTGGGGTAAAAAGTAAAAATTCATTTATGTGTAGTTTACTAAAACTATTTTTCAAAATCTTGAAATGTTTTAAAATTACACTATCGATTTGGCTACAAATGGGTATCTTAAGTGTATTTGTCATAGCAAATTGCATTATATAATTATTTTTTTTTGAGTAAAAATTCATTTAAAGGTTGTTTACAAAAGACACAGCTTTTTAAATTTGAAATATTTTTATAATGACTAATTATTATTTGGTTATGGATGGATAAATTTGGATTATTTGACATAAAAAATACAATAGAAAACAGGTTTTTGGGGTAAGGGGTGCCTTAATGATGTATGATTTTGAAAAAAAAAAATTTTAAGGATTTAAATTTTTTATTTAAAATTGATATCTAGAGAGCAGTTGATCTCCCAAATAACATTGTATTGTGGTATTTTTAGGTAAGCATTCTAATTAGTTTACTGATGAGTAATTTTCAAAAATAAGAAAATTTTAAAAATTATTCAAACAAGTCCACGTTAGCTATAAATCTGGGAAGGTTTTACATGGCGAATAAAACTCTATACTTGTTTTTTGGGGTTAAATTTGTTTAAGGTTAGTTTACTAATGACGTTTTGATGATTTAAATATTTAAAAAAAATCGCTATAGCGATTTGTTTACAAATGGATATCTGTTGAGTTTTTTTACATAATAAATAATTAGATATATTGTTTTTTATAAAAAAGAAATTCCGGAGTAGATATGATATGTTTTTATAAAACTACATAAGACTAAGCGTGCACAGGAATATTTTTTTTCCGGCAACTATTTGGTTGCCCGGATAAAACACTATAGTGCGCAAACAGGGCAACAATTTGTTACAGTAACCTGAACGTTACAGAAAGTTCCATTATTGAGGCAACTAAATTGTGCAGGTATTAATAGAAAGCACATATTTTAGTCTGCGAGTGTGCACTAGTGATTAAATAGTTTACTAACTGGACATATTGCTGTGTATATCTCGCATTTAGTTTGTCGACAGTCGCCACCACTAATGAGGATAACAAAGATTTGTTAATATGCAAGACAGAAGGAATGCCAGCATTGTTATCAAAATAAGTCTCGAAGAATATACTGATAGAAACATAAAGGAAAAAAAAGTTTAGTCTGAAACGCAATCACATTAAATTGGAATAAACTTCCAGCTGAAATGAAATCAAAGATACTTAAATTTGATATTAAAATTGTAATAAACATATATATATATATAATATATATATATATATTATATATATATATATATATATATATATATATATATTATATATATATATGTATAAAATTAACCCACTTTAAAGGCAGAATGGTCTAGGCATCAGTCTAGAGTTATACCGACACCTACTAATAACGAGTATATCGGAGTTCGTATCCCGGTTGGGTCTACTAAGAGTGGGTTTTCCTAAATGATTTCCCACATCTACTCCCACGCAAATGCTGGTAGATTACCTATAAAATACTTCATTCCTCCTCCTTACTCTATTAAAGTAATTATAATACATGTGTATAGCCTGACAAGGTAAAAATACGAAGTGACAAAAAAAAGAAAAAAAGAAAATATAGATCAGTTACATCTGTTTTTTTTTGTTTTTTTATGTTCATGCATGCAGCGGGGTGGGGTGGATATAATAAAAGTAGAAATAAAATAAACGTTCTACTAGCCCTATCGACCTTATCCCTATTCTATTGTCTAGAGTATAGACCTATAAGGGGTCATCCATAAACCACGTAACGCTTTTTTCTTAACTATTTAGACTTTCCCACTTCATGTTACACCAAGTAGATATTTAGCTTGACCCTCCTTCCTAAAACCTATGTTAAGTAAATTCTCCCATCAAGAGTGAATGTCGTTATTATTTTATTTTTGTTTCACCACGACTTACTATTTGTTCAGGTTATACGCCTGTGTACTAATTGACCTAATGAGCTAAGAGTGAGGAAGGTTGAACTTATAGGAAGTGTACCCACATTTGTGCGGAGGGAGAGTGTAATAGTTTTTTTTAATGAAAAACACCCCTCAGTACACCCGACCGGTATTCGAACCCCGATCAATCTATCATTGGAAGTTTAGTCTAGAGTCAGTTCTTAAAAAAGTAAAAAAAGTTATAACCGTTAAATGACAGTTTATTTTTGTCTGCGCACTTAGCTCTATTACCAGTTCAGGCTACCCACAAATTTACGCTATTGGTATAGGGTGGGTGGTGGTGGTTTTAAGGGGTAAGTGTAGGTAGAGCGAGACAAGGGCAGTATTTAAAAAAAAATATCAAAACCCTTTTTTTCTGAAAATTGAAAAAAATGACACCTGGACACGGGAATTGAACCCGTGTCCAGGTGACATTTTTCAATTTTCAAAATATTATATCTATATGCAGTAATCCTCACTAAAGACATAAATAATAGCTTTGACGAATTGATTCTTTTTTTTGTCAAAAGAAATCAAATAATTATCCATTAGAAAAATATAGTTTAATTTTCTTCACATGGTGATATCAATAGTTCTTGAATATTTTCGAAGAATCTCCAGGAATTTAATGACAACTTTTCCTTTTAATTTAAAAAGTTTGTCATCTAATGCCGCTAAGCTCGTGACAAATATTCAAGAACCTTTGATATCACCATATGAAAAAAAATTAAACTTCATGTTTATACTGGAGGAATATTTGATATATTTTGGCCGAAAAAATGTTTCATTATAAAATTGTGAAAACACAGGTCTTAACTCGCATCCACTTTACTCCCAACTTAAGAGAATTGAGGTGCTATTACGCTCATGTCCGCCTCCACCTCGCCATAATGCTGGCTGGCACTGTGATATCATATGGGTCACAAATTCTCATAGTTTTCACTTTTTTTTTTAGTTTACATTCAAGCGATTCACGTGACCATTTATTCCACACGTTCCAGAAAAAAAAAAAAAAATCATCTTGCCAAATTGTGCGGTATATGGCCGCCACAATCTTTCACATAAAACTAAAGACATTTCGATTAAATATTTATTTTTTTCACAAAGGGAAGATGTCAACGCATAATGGGTTGCAGCATGCAAAAGAAAATTTATTTATTATATACTAACAGTCTGCCCCGTTCTTTACACGGTTAAGCAGCACCAAAACTAAATCAAATTAAAATGTTTAACATCAAGCTACTCAATTTTTGATAGTTACTTGTTGTACAATCCTGAGATAGCCATGTCAAACTCAAACCAATCATGGTTATTATAATTAATACATTAAAATAAATTAAATATTTTAAACAAAATATAATCTTAGCTGCAAACTAAATGCACAGATAAATGTAATTCATTAACAAGGCAATTTTTACCTAAGCACGATCATAGATTAAGATAAACAAACTAATAATACATTTTTACATAAATATGTTGAGGGAAAAAACGCATCACAGCTCACCAAAGAGCACAAATAAATCAATTATTCTGTTACAGAAATATATTGAATAATAAACATCATGGTTTTCCGAAAAGCATCACGGTTGTTAACGCAAAGCTAATGGATTCGGTTTAAAATAATAGGGCCTATTTAGTTTTTTTACTCGTTTATTTTTAGAATTTTTCATCTTCAAAAACAAGAGTCAAGGTTTCTACCATATCGAGAAGTTTTTATTTTCTATTAGCCATTTGCAGTCTCATATTTTTAAATTCTAAACTTTTCAACTTTTATGCTCACTGTGGAAAGTTCCTTTTACAAGGTTGGCAAATTTAAATTTTCTTTCATGCCAATGAAGAAATTTTAAAGTAATTTTGGAAGGGCTTTAAGATACTTCCCCAACCTTACCCCCTTTTTCAGTCCCACATTCCCATTTTGGAATTTCAATATATATTTGACTATCTGATATGGTTTATTTTAGTGCTTGATAAATTTAAATTTCAAGCCATGCCAAAAAATAGTTGCTTATATTCGCTTTGGAAACTCTTACCCCCATTTAAATGAGTTTTAATTGAAAATCATGGGAAGAATATTTGTATCTTGCGTTGTCCTTCTACGCACCTGATAAATTAAAAAAAAAAATCCATCACGCCTAAAAGTGTCTCGTTTTATATTTATAGCTTCTCCCCATATTTCCCAAGGTGCCAATTAAAATTTAACATTTTCAGCCTTTAATATTTATATTTAGTGAAGTATTTTATCTGCTGGTCTAGTTTCAGTTTTTTAACGCAATGGGAAGTAGTTGTTTACTCTTAGTCACTGATATTTTAAAATCACCTCCTCACCCATTTTCTTTAATTAACTCATATACATTTCCAATTTTAAGATTGATTTTGACTACTTCAAATTGTTTCTCTACCTTTCTGCCAATTTTTTTTATTTTATATCTCATTTAAAACGATAGTTTTCTAAAAAAATACACCCCCATTTAGAAATTTTCCAATTTCAGATTTTTCCGGCTAAACATGGGGCAATTGCTCTATCTTACTGCCAAGCAACACTTCACGTTTCCAAGACTAGGGGTTGGGGAAATATGGTGATGAGTGAACTTGCCACCCCTCTCTACCCTCTTTGGGGATGAAATTTGAAAACCCTCACATTGATTTCAACAAATTATAGAAAAACACCTTCATTTTAAATGTCAACAAGTCTCTATCTTCAGTGGTTCAAAATATACATAAGTGAACTTTTGAAAGTTGTCAACCTTTCTTTTTCAATCCTTAGAGGTCAAATTTCGTAAAAACCCCATCCTAGCTCTTGCCTAGAGCCTAAAAGGAGACTTCTCGAGAATTTTCAAGTTTCCAGGTCAAGGGGTTGGGGAAATACACTGATGAGTGACCAAGTGAGTTTTGCCTTTTTAATATACATATAAATAGATAGATAGGCAAACATTATTTCTCCACTAATAATTGTATGCTTTAACAATGGTTAATATTATTTATTCATTTATAGAAGGTACTATGACGATAATAAACAACAAATAAGATTGTACCCCGGTATAGAATAATTATTTTTCAACTTATCTTCGAGATCAAACTGCACATGTTACCCAGATGACGTCATGCATAGTAGCGGATGAAAATTAAGAACAAAATTAATTTCATTACTTAAATCTTCACGCCACGAGTAGGGCTGAGGAATGTAGAATTTAGAGTAAATGTACCCACATTTGTTTGGAGAGAGAGAGTGATAAAGAATTTAGGAATAAAACAACCTAAGTAGGTCCAACCAAGATTCGAATTCAGATATACCCGTCATCGGCAACCCACCCTAACGCAAGAATGACTTGTTAGACAACACGACCCTTGATGCGGATATTTTAAAATTAATGTTCAAAAGTTAAACTTTATTTTAACTGACTTGTGGCACTTCACATTATTTAATTGAAAAATGGTTGAAATTAAATAACTGTGTAGTTTTTCCTAGGTTTCAATATTGTTGTCTAAATTGTCAAAAGTAATATGATGTTCAACCCTGTATCTGACAAAACCAAACATACAATTTAATAACAACTTTAGCTTCATTACAAAGCATTTTTCCACTCATAAAAAGTTTCTCCTTTAATATCTCACCATCCCTCAAACAAGTCTTTACGTCAACAAAGTGAGTTTCCGCTGTCAACATGTCTGTCTCCCTCACTGTATAGGAGAACACATGACTAACTCCCCATTTAATAATGATCTTTATTTTTGGTTTTATTTATTACTTCCACTTATTATAGCACGATACAATCGTACACAATTTGTATAGCGTATTAAGACTTAGGGGAAAAACCATTTAAAAAATCAGTTATTTGTAAACTTTCCTTAAATACTCTTTCCTAATGACCAGTTTGAACTCAATTTTAAAAGCAGTTTTTTAATAAAGTAGTTCAAGCTTTCTAAAAATTGTCATCAGTAAACTAACCTTAAACTAATTTATTTTAGAAAAATCGACAAACATTAATTACTCTCATGTATGATAGTCTCCAATTACCAACTTCGATCAAAATTGTTTGGGCTTTTTTTTTTTTTTCAAAAATCAATTATCAATAAACTACCTCAAAGGTACTACAAAAGGAATAAACCTGTCATAAGACAGAACACCTAATAATAATATATAAAAGGACATGCGTGTGTATATATATATATATATATAGATAGATCTATCTATCTATATATATATATATATATTATATATATATATAGATAGATAGATAGATAGAGAGAGAGAATATTGTTGTTTAACGTGAAGTTTACAAATGTATGCATTATTTCAGCACTACAGTATTCAACTGGCAAACTGACTTAAGCAGGGAAAGCACACTTAATACTACACACCTAGAACCTTGATATTACCTGTATTTGATTAACGGGACAGAAGACCGAACCCTTAAAAATTAAAAAGTTTATGTATCATCACCATTTAGATTCGAATCCCTTAGAATTGGGGTTCACGATTCTGAGTACCTATCTAAGGTAACGGGAATTTTAAAAATAAAAAGAGGATATTCCTGCCTCTGCTTTACAACAGTAATTATAGTTAGTATTTCTCATATTACCCTTTGTATGTACTTACTACGCTAATGTGCTAGGGGCGAGGAAGGTTGAATTTATAGAGAGTAGAAACTATTTTGGTGATAAACCACCCTCAGTACACCCGACTGGTATTTAAACCCTGATATCCCCCCCAACGGCAGTCTAGTATATTGCGAGTTAAGTCAACCACTGAAGCGAGTGTATAGCTATTATTCTGAACAGGGATTCGAACCGAAACCGATAACACATATTAACAACTATTTTTTAAGGAACCAGAACCAGAACAAAAAACCTAAAAATAAATTACCTAAGAACAGTAACATGATTTGGAATCGATATATATTTAGATTCATTGGGGTTCTTATCGGTGCTTAAACTTTTAAAAAACGTTATCTATTCCATTCTTTCTTTAACTTAAGCATATTTTGAAATACTCTAATTTTCCATTTTTCAGGATTTTCTGTCAAAATCTGATGGGATGTATTCCTTTGTACTTTTTTGCATGTGTTGTAAATTATTTTTCAACGTGTTTTACTATTTATGAATTTTATAATGATTGTGTCACTATTAACTAAAGAATTAAAATAAACGAAATGGTACCTAATTAAGAAGAAAAAGAACAAAAGGAACTGTTAATTTTCTCTAACCGGGACCTTAAAATGTTTCATGGAAGAACCGTAACAAGAACCAAAACCGATAAATATTTCAGTTCTGAATTAACGGTTCCGACATAAGACCTCGTTGAACAAGGTCAGTGTAGACATTTTGTTTAAAACAAGAGTTTTATCGCCTCATATACCATCACGCGCCTATTTTTATTCCCTCACCAAGTATGCCAGACAAGGCAAATTTATCAGGTGACGTCATGTCGGCTCTAAAAAAATATATTTTTATCTTCTTGGGGTTCACTTAATTTAGAACGTCGTTAAACCAAACTATAGTACAATTTTCGTATGAATAACCTAATCTGACAGAAAAGCTACTACTTGATTTACTCTCACATATTCATACATACAGTCATGTTATCTGCAGCGGTGACTTTTAATAAATACTGTACATTAGAACCCGATTATCCGGTTACTAACTATCCTGATTCATATCACAGCAGCAGTTTTCGTTAAATTCAGACAAAAAAAAAAGTTTAATGTCTTTTAAAGATTTATTTTTATGTTGTAATTTGTTTTATGGTTTGTTGTAGGTACATACTGGTACATAAACTACATTATTTTTTAGTCCCTACTATATTTTCAATAAAGTCTTTTATTGTTAATTCCGATTTTTATTATTCTCTAAGATTAATCATTCAGATTTTTGACTATACGGACTAACCTAGTTCATATTAGTCCGGGTATTCGGAGTTCTACTGTAATATCAACTACAGTGCCATTAAAAACACCAAACTTCTATTAATATATTAACAAGAAATTACGTTTATATCTTTGTAAAGGCCCTTCTGATTAAAATTGTAGTGTATCAGGGAAGAGAGAGAAATTAAAGAATCTAAATGTTTATTCGAGGTTACAGTTTTAACATTTATAGGCTAAATGTTCTCTCTGCCCCTCTGAGAGAAAGGAGCGTGCGAAAGAACTCTTTATTGTAAACTGACAAATGTCACTTCAAGACCTGTGATTTATGAGCCGTGACGTCATATTGTCCTCACTTGGACCTGTCAGTAAGTTTATTAGACACCATATATTTCAATGGAATAAAGTTGTTGTCTCCAAGTTCAAGAACTTTTTTTTTCTATTTGAGAAATTAGAACAAGGGTAGGATAGGGTACCGAACAAACTTTCATTTTTTGTTTATTTAATCGTAACATAAAAAAAATATCTGCCCAAATGTTTTGTTACTACGGTCAGATTTACACATGAAGGAACTTTTGTGAGTTTAATTATTGACTATTTTAATATATTTATGCAAAGTCATGTGACTAACAACAGTCATTTTTTATAGTTAAGAAAATAATAGTGGCGTATTTATTAGATTTTTTGTTGGAATAGTTAATTGAATAAATTGGCAAATAATATATACTTTAAATATATTCAATATCTATTCAAATAAAAACTACGTTAGTTGAAATCTTCAATTTAGATATCCTATTATTTGTTTATTCCATTGATTAGCTCAATGGTTCTCAAACTTCTTAGTCACGTGGACCCTCTAACTAGGGAACAGCTGATTTGTGGACCTCTTAATCTATACTTATAAAATAACATGTCCTGACTGACTGACTGACTGACTGATTCATCATCGCCGAGCGCAAACTATCAAGGCTACAAGCATGAAATTCGGACTGTATATTCATTTTGTTATGTAGGCACCCACTAACAAAGGATTTTAGAAAATTCCACCCCAAAGGGGTCAAAATAGGGGATGATAATATGTATGATAATATGTATGAAAGTCCGTCATTTTGAAAGTTACATAAACAAAATTTTGTATTTCGGTTATTGACGTAAAACAATAAATACGTGTTTCAGGAATTTTGGAAATTTTATTTAATAAGGGATGAAAAAGGGGGTGAAAGTTTGTATCGGACTTGCATTATTTTTGATCTGAGGTCAAGTTATGGTCATCAACGTAACGTAATATTTTAAATTAATCTGTAAATACATATGTATATTTTCGTATTTGTATATAATCAACTTCCACGCGAGCAAAGCCGCGGGCAACAGCTATCTAGTGTAGGATAAATGATTTAAAAAAATTATAATAATACATTTATAAAAGCCTATGTTAAAGCGATAAATTAATCATAATATATTTTAATGTAAGTATAATTACAATAAAAATAATAAATGTAGATATTATATTTGTACATATTTAGACCTAATAATTTTTTATATAAATGTAAAAAAGAATTATATTAAAAATGAAAAGAAAATATATTTTTTTAATTATGTAATTACAGATAATTTATGTGAAGAATGGAAATGCTTGTGTGATTTAAAAATATCATTGAAATCTGTACCAATTTTAGTGACCATCTCCTTAAATCTTATTCACCCCTAAGGCGATTCCATTTCACATTTCTTTTTAATACCACAAAGAACAAAAAAAGGTTCGCTCGCACAAATAAGTTGCTGGGAAAGGCATCAAATGTTTCCGTGCTTATTTCTGAAAGTTCTTTATAGTGGCTGACGAGCAAACTAACATAAAAGTGAATTTCCAAATTCTCCTCGCAAAGATTTGGGCACAAGGGGCGTGGCTAACCCTTCCCTTTTCAGCCTCATTTTCTCGCCGTGATTTAAAATGGGAAGGTATCTCTATTGTGTTTAGTAGATAGCAGAAATTTACCCTTTTATATAACATTTTATAATATCTAAAAATATATATAAAGTCATGTCACGGACTCCCTGGACGATCTTGCAGACCCCTTGTAAGAGCCTCGGGGATCCGTGGGGGTCCACGGACCCTACTTTGAGAATCACTGGATTATGTAACTAACAAACATGTATGTTCAGTCAGCGAATGTATTTTTATTTTTCGATATTATTAACAAAATATGAAAGTAGAATTATGCATTCATAAATTGTTAAAATAACTATAAATCCTCTTGCTTATAAAAGTCAACTATACTCATACAAAGTTTTCTCAAATATGCTTGTATATAAATCACAATATTTGGAATGTTCAAAACTATTTTTTCTTCTCACTACATAACAATAATACGTACAGTATCTAACGTGCACTTTCTAAAAAAGGGATAATTTAAGTATACGACTTGCAAACTAGGTAAGAAATACCCAACACACAAACCCCTGGTAGATGAATCTTCACTGTGAAAGGGAAAGCCCCGAACTCGCGGATTATAAATCTTAAGGCGGGTATGTAAGGAATGCGAGAAAAGGACAGTGTTTTTGCAATTTTTATAGTAAAACGTGTTTTTGGGTCAAAATAAATCGAATATTTCTTCATTAGAAATAAAGAGTTTAATTTTCTTCCAATGATGATATCAACAGTTGTTGAATATCTGTCACGAGCATAGCGGCATTAGATGACAAACTTTTTAAACTAAGAGAAAAAAGCTGTGATTAAATTCCAGGACCTTCTTGATAGATATTCAACAACTGTTGATATCACCATGTGAAGAAAATTAAACTCGTTTCTACTAAATTTTTTTTACCAATAAATATATTTTTTTATATAAAAATTGCAAAAGCCTTTTTCTTTTGTTCCTACATCCCCACCTTTAGGCTATGTATGAAAAATAATATCGGGACAGCTTCGCACAGGTTGGTGCATGGACAAAGGCATACGTCTTGCCTTGTCTGGTTTACCAGTAATGGGGAGGTTTGGGTTTGAGTTCCAGCTGAGTGCAAGGTGTATTTTTCCTAAATGGTTCGGCCAATGTGGTTACTTTACCTCTAAATCCTACCTTCTACATTCATAGAACTATTATTGTAAATATTTGGATAGCGCAGATGGGTAGTAAGACGCCCAGACCGAGGCATGAAGCCGGTGCCCTTCACTCGAATGAAGAAGTAATTAAGTGGCTTAAAAGCGGTTCACTTATTTAGTGTGTAAGTTAAATTTCCTGCCCTGCGCCCGACTTATATATGAGTACTGCCGTAAACTGGTGGTTGTAAACCTCAAATTTAAGACATCACTTGGTGGGGTTTCTTTTGAAGGGTCTTCTTTGAAGAAGGCCGGATGTGGGAGAACCATAGTTGGAATGACGTCATCAATTACACAACGAAGAGAATCGGTTGGATAAAACGGGAGAAATTGTATTAAAAATAGTTTCGACGATGTTTTTAACTGACAAGTCACTAGCAAGAGAATTACATCTGTAGTCTAATAATTTGGGCTGTGGGGTTATTAGTACTGTACCTGACACCGCACTTATAGTGAATAATGAACCTAGCTTGACGTTTGAATGAATATAGTAGATCCGGTAGCTTTTAGAGTAATTTGTCAAATATGGGTCAATAAAGTTTGGGCCCAATATATTCTCCATTATTTTTAAATGAATTATGTTTTGTGCAAAGACTATTAAAAACGTTATCTAGATGCAAAGGGTGAAGAATTTAGACTATAGGAAATGCATCTGAATTATTTAGGTGAAAGAATGGGAAAAAAAAACACTTTGAAAATTACATGTGGACCACTACCCATAGTTCACCTAATCAGGATTATAACCACGAACTTCTTGTAAAAAAATGCCGGTGAGTTTAACACCTTAGAAAGCTATGCCAAAGGTGCAGATTACATATTTCTAATCAGCCAAAACAATTTATAGGCACGGCTGCCGCCATATTGTGATAATATCCATGCTGATCAAGATTACGCAAAGCTATAAACTTACTACCACTAGACTCCGCTGACTTGCAACAGCCCACGGCATCGCTAGCTAAGATATATGAGAGCTAATTCATCTCTATTAATCTCCTCAGATGGTAGGTATACTCTTAGTACTATAAAATAAACAACGCATTGTATATTAAAAAGAATGAAAAAACATATTTTGTATAATGGTCACGGCGTCATTTGAGACATTGCACCTCGCAGACTTATTATTCTAGACTGTGAAAATGTCAAACCAATGCCTCTATGCTGGACGTAACACTATTTTTCCTATGCTTATGACTTCATTGTTTTGCAGGTTGCAGTAATTCTTAAACGTACTGGCTGTAGATTTAATGAACCGATTGTGGTAACAAGTCTATAGAAGGCACACACCAGTGTCAAATACCACACAGGAAGCTGCGGGACAGGATGAGCAGGCATGTAAATAATATATACAAGCTTCCTAACATTTTCAGGTTTTTTTTCTTAGATATTTTAATAGAGTTTAATGACTTTAGCTCTTTACTTTTTCACTTTCTTTTTCCAGTTGACATGACCTATAAACTCACTAATGGTCTATTAATAGGTAGTAAAAGGTCTAACAGACGAATGAGTAGAAGTACAAACACTCGCTCCAAAGATCAGGGAATAGGATCCAATGTAAGCTATTTATTGAGATATTTAACGTGTATTTTATAAACACAAGGCTGCCAAGTCAATGACTTACAAACTAATGTAGCTTAGTACATCACATCTAACACTAAACAGCCAGCGCTAGTACCAAGAACTTCTAACACATCTTGTGTATGATAACAGGCTTAACTCGTACAAATAGGTTTATAATAAACAAATATATACAGCATGATCAAATCAGCATAATTTGGATCTATAATTGGCTATAAAGATGATCTAGTTGAGAGGAAGACGTATGGTAATAATTTGGTAGGAAGAAACATTTGAAAATACAATTTTTTTTCCTGGTTAACATTGACCACATTTTTCTATATTATTTGTGTTATTTTACAAACTTTGATATCATATATTAAATAAAGTGACATGTAAAAGACATAAAGATTGAAGTAGTAATACGTGAAAGTAGATCTATAAATTTTTCTAGCTGTCAGTTAAGGTACTCTTAGGAAAATCGGACTGTAGGAAGATATTATACAAAACTTACTGACTAAACCATATTTTTAAACTAAAATTAACATTATTTTTTAAATCTTAGAGTATAATTGATACATTCTTACTTTTTCAAGACTTATCTCTTGCTCATTTTAAGAAAATTATGTTGGAAATAGTAAAATTTCGAAAAAAATCAAATAAAAATCTTGATTTCATATAAGCCTACATAAAACAACCATCGACCTTTTACTTAAAGTACTGGGGGACTTGTGGTCTAAGGTGTTAGACTCGCATAGCGTCAGCTTACCATTGATTTAAATCTCAAGACTCCCTCACCATCCCATCCCCTTTAGAGTAATTAAAAGCGAATATCCTGGACAGGTAAAGCCAATTTTCATAAGAAAACCTTATGTGTAATTCCATAAGGGGGTGGATCGAATATATACATGATTACATGGGGTGAAAAGGAGGGAGGAGTAAATAACAGTGCTACGTAGCACAGATTTTATAGACGCTATTTGAATTTTAATGTTGAAAACAAAAATTATATTAATGTTCGTGTTTTAACCGTTGATAAACATAATTATAGATAACTTCCGATTCTGCTTGTCTCTTTTGTTGTCACAAAAGCTTCCCAATGAAATAATAACATCTATTCTTGATTGAAAAATTTACGTAGCACGGTTTGTAAATAAAGAGGGAGGGGGTCAGAATATAAATTCTACTTATGTTACATGGGTGTAAAAGGGGTTACAAAATGTAAGATAAAACTGTTACGTGTTTTATGTTTATTATTATTATTATTATTATTATTATTAGCACCGCGTCTTACTACCCGTTCGGGTTAAACGCACTTACGCTAATGTGTAATGGTAGGGTGATTGTGAGATGAAATGGAGGACCTACAGTTTAACGTGGAATCCGAACCACGGTGGGGCCTGGCATTTCCCACATTCACAAGATGTCTTGTCGGAGGTGAAGGAAGGGTTTGGTAATCAGATAAATCTGTGCCGGGACCGAGGATTGAACCCCGGCCGCCAGCACAGAAGTCTGACACCTTACCCCTAGATTGCCAGGTCACCCACGTGTTTTATGGATTATACTTTATCTGAAACTAGAAAAACTACTAAATCTACATTTACGTATTCATACGCCAGGTCATGTTATCTGCAGCTGTCACATTTGATAGATATTATAAATAATTATAAAATAACAATAATAAAATAGTAAAATGTTATCACTGTTGACCTCAAATAAGTTTGTACTTTCTTAAAATTTCTTCCTATCAAAATCCTATTATATTAAGACGCGGTGGAAGGAAAATAAAATAAACTCCTGAAGATTTTAAAACTCCAAAACGTTTGTGAAGAAATGCTGTCACGTTCCAAAAGGCTTGTTAGGATTCATAAACGCCTACCTATTAACTTATTTTTAGTTTAATGTAATTTAAAATAAACGCCTTTTAATTTCTTTGGATTACTCAACTTATTTAATTTACATCGTCATTTAGTAATTATAGTTAAAGCTTGAATGTGCTTTATCCCCTGCAGAGTTGACTAAGTGCCAGAGTACTTGATTCTTAACCAGATCGAATCCCAGACGAGTGTTCTGGTGCCTGTTTCTATCCAAATCTTATCTTTATGCTAGTGAGAGTACATTTATTTATAAATCCTCTAGTGATCCATAACTTTTTTTTGATAATCTCTTAAAAACTTTAACTTGTAGATACCAAACAATTTAATAATATGTTTCTTAATTCAATTATATTTTAAAATATCTGTCCAAACGAAGCGCTTAAGAGACACCATGAGTTTATTATTACACTAATTTGCTTTCATCAAATAAAGTCTCAAAGTTAAAATTAATACTTTTCTTTAAATTTTAATTATAATTATATATTATTTCCCGTGACCATGGTCAATAATAATCTTAAGGAGTTTGATCATTTCAACGTAAGTGTGACCCAGCCCTAATCTAATGTTTAAACAATATAATAAGAGGTATATAACTATGACACAGTGGTTAGAGGGATAGATATATTTTAAGAATCTGTTTGTTGTGATTGGAAGAAGAAATCTCCCTAGCCTTGGCAGAGAACTGAAAAGACGTCCAAAGAAAAATAAACTCTACAAAGTAAGGAACACCTTTGGTGCTACCTCCAAATCTCCCCGCGCAGGGACAGTACAATAACCTGCTGTACCGTGTGGACCAGAGAAACTTCCTGAGAATACTTGCTTCACATCCTGAGAAGAGCATGGCTTGCTTGTTTTCCTAAAAGCAAACACGCTTGAATATGAACTGCCAGGACTAAAGAATGAGCTTGGTGGGATGAGAAGGAATTTTTAAATCTATAATATGATTTTTCATATTTTATACAGGAGGATGAATTTCTTTCAAATTTATCCGATATTTTGTCACATTATCCTGAACAATAATAGGTTTACTTTTCAAATGTTCTATTATGTGCTATAATTTCTATTCAAGGGATAATTTACAAACATTGTATTCCCTAATCACTCTTAAACCCTTTTCACGCTGTCACAATTTAGAACAATATGAGCTGAATTAATTATTTTTTTTGGACAAACAATAGTGTGTGTATGCTCAATCTTGAACCCCTTCCCCTTCCCCCAACAGAAGTGTACATTAATATCAAACTACGAGCTCTCAAAGTTATATCTCACCACCAGTATATAAGATAAAAATAGTCTTTTCTTTTAAGAAAGGTTCATTTATGACTAGATTCTTAAGAAATTATTGATATCTTAATATTTTTAAAACCGTATTAATATTTTACTAATGCAATATTTACTTATTAAAAATCTGTTTAGTAAAAGAATTTATTTTATATCTTAATAAGTTTACACATAATATAATTTAAAATAAGTAATAATGCTTACTTTTTAATTTCTTTTAGCACTGCGTCTTACTGCCCGTTAGAGTTATACGCTTATGTACTAATTACGCTAATGAATTTATGTTATACCTATAAGAAGTGTAAAGCATTTGTGTGGAGTAAGAGTGGATAAACCATTTAGGAAAAACCAGGCTCAAGTACACCCAACGGGATCGAACTCGATCTTTCTGTCAATCGGGGTCTAATCTATTGCGAGAGAAATGCGTTAGACCTTGCGGTCATCTAAGCAGTTGTTTCTTTACTAATACTACTACTACTACTATCATACAACTAATTATTATTACTGTTTTATTATTATTACTATTACTATCCATTTGAATTATTTTACAGAAATATTAATTGAAAAATTTCCTGAAAAAATATATGGAAAATTTTCCGTCTCATATCTCTAATTTGACCATGCGGCCACCAATTCACCAAAGCGGGTTAAATGCCAAGTAAAAATATTATCTAAACAAGGGAATGATAATTTTTATTTTAAAATATATCTACAGAATCTTTTTAAATGTGGGTGATATTTAACATGTATTTTGCCCTTCCACCCTTCCCCCCATCCTCCCCGACTATCCGCTCTCTTCATGCTGCTGTGTCATAACGAGAGAAAGAGCTATCCATTTAATACCATTGAGAAGAACAAAAGAAGAGAGGGTTCCGTGTACCGCATGTGTGATATGTGCTGGCTCTTTGCGTCATGAGGTCACAAGAGTATGCCACCATTAGTCTCCAGTGTACAGAGACGTTGTGTTCAAAGTAACAACCGACTAGATCCACACTTTAAATAAATTTTATTGAGCGAACGGGGGAGGGGGACCTCTTTTAACTAGACCATTTGGCACTTTTTCTGTTTCACAATTACTACCAAATGCGTGGACCAATTTTATCGATATTTGACAGGTGCATTCTTTGAACCTAGGTCCAACTTTTTCTAAATCCTGATTCAGACATTTTAACTACGTGAAAAAAGGATATTCTCTATTAATTTAATTACTATAGAATAAAGTATTTATTTGTTTGTTGTTTATTGTCTAATTTGATCAACAAGAAGAAATTTCAATTTCAAATTAAAGGAGAAATTATTAAAGATATTTCAACTTTAAATCCAAAGTAAATTTAAGACTGTAATAACGATAATAACATGAGGGAAGAGAGCTCTACTAATCACAGAACGACCAGTTATTATAGTTTAGGAGTCTTACTTATATTGCGACCACGGCCCATTCTCAAGATTTTAGAAACATGCAGTTGGCACTGAATATTTTTTCATTGGAAATATGGATATCAAATGGTAATACAAATACATTTTATATTAAAGCAAGTCAAATAAAATGTTTATAATTTTTTAATTCGTAATTTAGTTATTTGCTAATCACTTACTGACATTAATAATGAGGATGCCAATCTTTTCTATCAACCCAGATTTTCGTGAAGAAAAATTAAGTTTTTTTTTAATTGCTATAAATTGGTTTCTGTGCAATTCATCTAAGAAGTTAAATAAATTTTACTACTCGTCAAATGGCAACTAAATATATATTTTTAATTCATGTTTAAAACCAGTGCAATCTTTTGGCGCCGTTTTTTCGGCCAATTTATTATACTGGCGTAGTAGCATGAGTTTACTTTACATCCATTAATGTTTCCAGACTGTGATCTAGGTCAGTTTTTTATTCGTCATAATTTTACGCTTGCGGCTGGCTAGGCCTGTCGTAGCTTCATATGCCTTATAATCTATTTTAAAATTAGTACGAACACAACATCCAGACCTCGGACATTAATTTATCTATGTGAAAGGGTAAATTTTTCTGTCGTGCCAAGGATCTAACCCGGGACCCTTAGCTCATTAGGCAGACACACTACCGACTTTGCTAATGTCGGATCGGATTGGGATGATACGGTGGTCAATAGCTGTATTATTGTTGAGTTGTCTTGATAGTTGGTAGTAATTACAGTAACCCCATGGCTTCTTTGGTGCTGACTGACAGTCCACAGCTGACCTCTGACAGTCAACATTTAGGTATACACCTAAGTTTTTACCATCAAAAGTGACAGCTGCTAAACACATGTTTTTTCAGATCATATGGTTCGGCGTAGGGATACATAATCTGGTCTGATAGCGTTTCAAAGCCATCAGCTGTCAGTTGTGAACTGTCAGTCAGCACCAAAGAAGCCATGGGGCTAATTTAGTAAGTCAGTAATGTGATAAAAGATGACTCTCCCACCTCACCGGTAAAAATATATTATAGGTACGGGGGACGCTTAAGGTGGGAGTGTAGGGGGTGTGAGATAAGGCAATATCTTTGCTGTTTTTGTAGCAAACATTTTTGTGGCAAAAATAAATAAAATATTGCTCCAGTAAAAATATAGAGTTTAATTTTCTTTACACGGAGATATCAACATTTGTTGAATATCTGTCATGAGCATAGCAGCATTAGATGAAACACTTTTTAAATGAAGATAAAAAGTATTCATTAAATTCCAGGATACCTTTGACAAATATTCAAGAACTGTTGAGGTTACCATGTGAATAAATTTAACTCTATGTTTTTACTAGATAAATATTCGATTCCTTTTGAGGAAAAACTAATTAATATAAAAGCTGCAAAAATATTGCCCCTGACTCACTTTCTCTGCAATCCCACCCTAAAAATATTATCTCCCGGCCGATTAACCAGGAAACAAGAATACGTATCAAAGTCAATTTTTTTTAAAAATCTTAACGCAACAGCATGAAAACTGGTTTTTTGTTTTATTTTCAAATTATTAATTTTCGAATTCGTTGTATGGTTTCATTCAAACAAACATGGCAATATAGTTTCACTGTTCTCGATTCCAATAGGGTGTTTTTAAGTGTAAAGAAATAAAAAAAACAATTGTTTCTATTTTAAAATATAATTCTCTATGTGAGTGTTTTTATAAATAATTTAAAAATAATAGTTCTGGTTTGCTTCTATGAGTCTTTTGAGACTGGTACGAGTAGCGGTGATCTTATATTACCGTGTGTTTTTGATGTGAAATGTGATCATAATTTTTGAAATATTATTATTATTATTATTATTATTATTATTATTATTAAAAAACAAACATTAAACTGCATCAGGACGTAACGCCTGTTCTAGCTATACTACCCACACAAGATAGGTGTTATCCGTGAGGTGTTATACTTCCTGTTCATGTTATACGCATTTATGATCATTATTATGGTGGGGTAGGGCTGAGGAAGGAATCTACACGCATTGGCGTGGAAGTAGAGTGGGAAAAAAATTTAATTAGAACCACCCTCAGTAGAACCATGCGGGATTCGAACCCTGATCTTCCTAGCATCAGCAGTGTGAAGTACGCAAAATGCAGATGCACTTCATCCAAAATAACTTTTTTTATTATTATTATTTAGCACCGCGTCTTACTACCCGTTCAGGTTATACGCTTAAGTACTAATTACACTAATGGATTAGGAATTGGGAAGGTTGAATTAAAGGAAGTGAACCCGCATTTGCGTGGAGGAAGAGTGGAAAACCATTTAGGAAAAACCACCCCCAGTTCACCCGACCGAGATTCGAACCTCGATCTCCCCGTCCTCAACTTATTATTCATCCTAGATTTATATATTAAACTCTGACAAGACATCTTGTGAATGTGAGGAATGCCAGGTCTCCACCGTGGTTCGGATCCCACGTTAAACTGTAGGTCCTCCATTTCATCTCACAATCATCCTACCATTACACATTAGCGTAAGTGCGTATAACCCGAACGGGTAGTAAGACGCGGTGCTAATAATAATAATAATAATAATAATAATAATAATAATAATAATAATAATAATATATATTAAAACCCTTGTGTCAGACTTTTTTTTTTTATATTGACGTAAAACTACTGACGAACAAAACTACATATTCTCCTGTTTCTTTCCCCTCCACGATGGCAATTTCCTCTTCACGGTAGAAGAGATATTTTTGTTGTCATTCATGCGGCATAATGGATGAATGAACCAACGAAAGAATGAATGGATATGTGTATTTACTAGACATCCCACACACTAGTAATAAGTCATGCGCACTGCCGCACCTTTATTCTCAAAACCTGCTCCACGAATATTATGATATTATTAGAAACTTCTAAACATTCTAAGTAATGTATCTTTAAAAGGTTTCAAATATATCACTGGACATTTCTGAATAATTCATGTTCTGAAGAACTAACGTTCATGTTAATAATTATTACATGTCCTCGGTCCTGGCACCGATTTATCTGATTACCCAAACCCTTCCTTCACCTCTGACAAGACATCTTGTGAATGTGGGAATGCCAGGCCTCCACCGTGGTTCGGATTCCACGTTAAACTGTAGGTCCTCCATTTCATCTCACAATTACCTTACCATTACACATTAGCGTAAGTGCGTATAACCCGAACGGGTAGTAAGAAGCGGTGATAATAATAATTATTATTATTATTATATGAGTGTTTTATAGAATTTAATGTGATATTTAATATATTTTACTGGTTTCTATGTTTAAGATTTATTTGTAAACTTGAGTCATCATTCTTCCGAAATGTTGGGTGCTGTAACTACAGCCGAAACGTTGAAAAGCCATTTCTTCAAGGTGACTTAAGCCCAAAAAATAATAATTTTAAATTAAAACTTCGGCTGCGAAAGACTCAAAAAAAAAAATTCATATTGAGTACAACCTTGACGATCTATGCATGAATAAAAATACATACCTCTTTCTAAATGGCAAATTTGTGACTAATAAATGGGGTAGAATTGTGGAATGTAGAGTTTAGATGAAATGTACGCGAATTTTTTTAAAACTAAGATTATAAGAAAGATTTCTCCGTCCTTCCATTGTTAGTTTGACGCCTTAGACAATGCAACCCCCGATACGTGTAACACTAACACATTAATTATAAAAAAACTAACATTACGGGTATGTTTTCTCTCTTATTTCCGTTCTAGAGTTATTATTTAAAAGCAACCTTTGAGTTGGGGAAAAGTTCAATTTTTAAACAGTTCTTGAATATTTTTATTGGGTGTAGTTACATTTTTTCAAAAAGTTTTTAAATGTATATAAAGATCCTGTTCAAATTTCACGAGGTTCAAGAATTGTTGAGATTACCCGCCTCGGTGGCCGCATGTTCTAAGGCGTCACTCTCGCAATATAGACTGGCTGCCGATGATGGGGAATGTGAGTTTTAATCCGGTAGGGTTTAATGAAGGCCCTTTTTTTCCCCCTAAATGATTCTACATTCTACCTCCACGTATATGTGGGTACACTTCCTGTTAATTAAACCTTCCTCATATCTAACACATATAACCAGAACAGGCACTAAAGCAAGGTGAAAAAGAAGAGATTCCTTTACGAAGAGAAATAAAATAAATAAATCTACTTAAGCAATATTTTATTAATTTCGTTCAAAAATGTTTTTTTTGTTATAAAAACTGTAATAAATACAGACTCTAATTCACCTGTACCCTCCCCATGCCCCTTAATATATTCAGTAAGGGCCTGTAGATCAATTTTATTTTATAGACCAATTTAACGTTTGTCTCTATCTAGATGGAAATTTAGCTGTAACAAGTAAGTTAAGAAACAACGCTATGATTATAAAACGCAAGCGATTCGCGCAGAATCTATATGAGCTCCAAATCCATCAATCTCTCGGCTTAAATGTACGGAGATGACGCTGCCGACGAAACATTAATCTTAGTTTATAATTGGTGGATCAATCTGTAGCTCCTTCGGAAACGCTACTTTTGTGAGAGCTTGTGTGTAATAACAATGTGGATGCGCAGCTACCTTGTCCTCCACATTTTTCTGTTTTCTTTTCATACCCGGTTCGTTGGACACGTGCACTAAGGTTTCACCCTCCTATTATTATCTAGTTTGCTAGTCAGGTTTCGAATTCCAAACGGGTGTACCGGAGGGTGACTTTTTTAAAATGATTTCCCACTCTTCCCCCACGTTAATGCGGAAACATTTCTTCTAAATTCTACCTTCTTCATTCCTAAGACACGAGTGCAATACAATGAGTACAGCACGGATGGGTAGTAAGGCGTGGAGCAAAATTTAAAAAAAATTACAAATGTGACAGCCGGAGAATGTTTGATTTATCCTACGCATATCATTATGAAAGCAGTTCTAAAAGTCTGATTTAGATAGGAAGAGATTTTGTTTTTTACACTTATGAAAATTAACAGAACAATTTTAAAATATTATTATTATTATTATTATTAGCACCACGTCTTACTACCCATTCGGGTTATACGCACTTACGCTAATGTGTAATGGTAGGGTGATAGTGAGATGAAATGAAGGACCTACAGTTTAACGTGGAATCCGAACCACGGTGGGGGCCTGGCATTCCCCACATTCACAAGATGTCTTGTCAGAGGTGAAGGAAGGGTTCGGTAATCAGATAAATCTTTGCTGGAACCGAGGATTGAACCCCGGCCGCCAGCACAGAAGTCTGACACCTTACCCCTAGACGACCAGGTCAATAATTTTAAAATAAATACTTATGTAAAGTAAGTTAATATGATCTTAAAATGCCCCTTATCCTAAATAATATCAATAATTATGAAACTATACCACTATCTAGTAATTATGTGAAGAGAATACCTCGAACTATTCATTTTCTTATCGTTAGTTCAATCTCAAGATTTAGCTTTTGATTTCAAAATAAAATTTATTCTATAATTTATTCGATTTGAATCTGATATTTTTTCTTGGTGATCCAGTTAGACAGAAAACAAATGAATATTACATTCAAAAGCACATTATATTCTTAGCGAATAAACGTTTTTAAAGTGGTATAAAGTTAGTATCGAAATATATGTCAAAATTTTTAAAATATGCCACAGGTACTCAATTAATTACTTAGAATTATACATTAAAATCACTTACAATGTACTATTAAAGGAAAAACTAGTTTATCAAACAGCATATATAAACGTGTAACCAGAATAAAAACTATGTACTGTGCATACATTGTTTGAACTATTTGAAAATAATATCCCGCCAAATTTGGTTAAAATTGGTCAACGTAATTGACAGTTACGTGGATAACAAACGTAACATATTTGAGTAGCCTATATAACGAGTAGCAATCGTAAAACATACGCTAAATTATTGACTGAGTAAAAGTCATTGCCAATTTTGTAAATTGCCAAGCATTTGACAGCTATTTCGTACAAAGATCGATAACAGGCGAAATGCAAAATATTGCAAGTTAATAATAATAAATTAGCACAGTCTTACTACCGTTGTATACTTTAAACAATTACGCAAATGATGGAATTGAGGTAAGTAAGGAACCGCATGCATGGAGGAGAGTGAAAGCATTAGTAATTATGGACTGTAGTAAAAAATGTCATTGCCAAATTTTGGTAAAATTGGCCAACGATTTGACAGCTATTTCGTAGCAAAGATCCGGATAAACAGCGAATGCTAATTGTCAGTTAATAAAAATTTAGCATCACTAAACGTGGTATACGCTAAGTACTATAGCAATGATAATGAAGGTTGAATAAAAGTAACCGATTTGAGGGAGAGGAACCCTTAGTAATTTGACGTATAAAAAATCTGCAATTTGGTAAAATGGCCAGATTTGACAGCTATTTCTACAAGATCCATAACAGCGAATGCTAATATTAAGTTATAATAAATTAGCTCACGCTTAACTTTCGGTTATCGCTTTAGTACTAATTACGCAAATGGATTAGGAATTGGGAAGGTTGAAGTAGAAGAAGTGAACCCGCAATTTGCATGGAGGGAGAGTGGAAAGCCATTTAGTAAAACCACCATCAGGTCACCCAACTGAGATTCGAACCTCGGTCTCCCCATCCTCAGCAGTCGAGCTCAACACGACAAGCGCGTTAGCCAACTACGCCACCGGGCGGGTATGTGCAAGCTAAAACGGAGCTTCAATAAAGTAAAATGCTTAATTATTTACTATAAAAAATATTATGTTTGTATTTGCTAAAGGCTACTTCCTATCAGAACTCTACAATAGTAATTTTGGTAACTGCCAGATGATTTTTTTAAAACTCTGCGTCTATGAAAGGCAAGACTCTTATTCCACGAACCAATTGTCGAGAGAATTGATACTTTCGATAGGACTAGTCTGCGTTGGATGGACACTACACCCTTTGAACCAATTTCATTAACAATAACTATATCCTGTATAGGTGGTGCTCATGATTTCACCGATACATTAACAACTATTTCCTGCGTGTCTTAATTAAACATTCCCCGCCCCCCGCCAAATCTGTAATATGGATCTTTCTTTCGACCAACATATGCTCGACACAATTCTCTTCACATTCATCGACTGATGGCCTGCCACGATATCGCCAGAGTGGAATAACTAACAACAACAACAACTATTATTATTAAATTAAAAAAAACTATCACCCTGTCATACTATCTGTTCATGTTATATGACGCCTTAGACCATTCGACCACTGAAGCGGGTATAATTAAGCTAGTTACAGTAGCCCCATGGCTTCTTTGGTGCTGACTGACAACTCACTGCTGACAGCTTTAAAAAGTCACCAGCCCAATTACGTATCCGTACGCCGAACCAGATGATTTGCAAAAAAAACATGTGTTTAGCAGCTGTCCCTTCTGACAGTCAAAATTTAGGTATATACCTAAATTTTGACTGTCAGAAGTCAGCTGTGAGCTGTCAGTCAGCACCAAAGAAGCCATGGGGCTACTGTAGTTAAGTTGAACTATACATGTCTGTCGATTAATAAGCAATAAACTATAATAACTACATGAGTACCCGCATGAGTGGGTATGCGGAATAAGGCGTCAATTTTCTTTAGTCTATTATTTCGGTGACGAGGAGTTTGAGGTTCCAATCTCGGCCGGATGGTTTTAACTAATTGGTTCACTAATTTTCCTCCAAGAAAATGTAAGTATTAATTCTCTAAATTCTACCTTCCTCGAGCTTTTTCCATAATATAGATGTGCAAATAGCCTGAACGGGTAGTACTACAAAATAACCATAAATAGCCTTTATAGAAATTATTTTTATGTAGTTAAATACTACATGCTACAAATTAAAAATATTTTTTACCAACCTTTGATATTTTCTTACCACCAAGTCCTTACTATCTGTTCAGGTTATACGCCTATTTACTAATTACACTGATGAATTAGGGAATAGGAAGGCTTAATTTAGAGGAAACGCACCACATTTTAGTGATGGAGAGTGGAAAACCATTTAGGAAATAATCTCTGGTGCACCCGACCAAGATTGAACCTCGATTCCTCCATCTTCAGCAGTCTAGTCCAACATGAGATTAGCGCATTAGTCCACCGGCCACCGAAGCGGGTCCTTGATATTTGATTTGTTTGAAAAATACCACGCAATCTTGTAGCTTAGAGAATCAAAAACGGTATAAATGAGCCCTAATCATTGGTATTTTTCATCGACGCCTCTTCCCCCACCTCACCCCAACATTAAATATAATACATATATTAAGAATAGCGAATTATTCAAGAGTAAGAAACCTTGGCTGTGTCAGTAGTGATTCTCTCTACAGTGCTAAAACTTTGGGCATAATTTTCGGTAGGACCTAAAAAAAAAAAATTAATGAATTAACGATTGGAGGATTGATAGTTTGGTCTTGGTTAGTTTGTAAGTCGTGATTGTTATAATCAGTTGGTACAGAAATTGGACATTAAATACCATTGAAAAAAAAAAATTGGCGTACAAGAAAGAATGAGTAATAAAACCAAAATTTAAAATTTATGTGAAAAATCACTACATATGTATTAGGGTGGGGTTCAAATCATGAACCCCTAATATAACCGAATACCATCCGAGACAATTTGCCCACCACTGCAGCTCTTTATATTTGATATAGTGATTTCATACAACAATTTGTTCTAATTTTTTTTGCACCACTTCTTACTACCCGTTTCCGATTATTATTCCTTCATCTTAGCTATAATCGATTTTATGTCAGGTATGATATTTTTGGTTGATTAATTTTTTTGTTTGAGGTTTTTTTTAATACCACTGACTCAGATAAAGCAAAAAAAAAATCAACTAAGTCATATGTTTATGACTTTATATCAGTTATATAAAGCAATGTTTCTAGAAAATAAAATATCAAACACGTACACCTTTCGGAGCCATGCTCTAAACCACATACCCCTTCCAGGCTTATATTACAAAAGAAAACAAATACCTGCTTCTGGTAAAATATACACGGCCACTTCAAATTTTAATCATTATTTAGTGGTAATGATAAAAGGCCATACACCAAGTAAAAATATGCGTTAATTTGTTTATCGTACTATTACCAAATCTTATATTATATGTTTAAAGCTCAGTGGTATGCCATGTACACCCTAAATTCCTTCACATGCCCATCAGGGTACACGTATTACAATCTGGGAAACACTGCAGTATAAAATACTTCATGGAAGAATTCAAAACTCGGCAGTCATTTTAACTCCCAAGATACACAATAAAAAATATTAAAATAATTTCAAAAAGGCTCATTAGGCTTGAATTAGATTTAATACTTAGACTGGTGCCACACAATAATAATAATAATAATAATAATAATAATAATAATAATCATCATCATCATTACATTATCACATCATCTCATTGGGGTGGAGCAACCGCAACTACACGGCACCCCAATCTCAGAAGACGGTTACATAATACATATCCGCTACTACCAGTAGCAAACCAGAAATTTCTAGCCGGCAAAACCCTAATGGCATTCTATTATATATATATATATATATATATATATATATTTATATATATATATATATATATATATTTATATATATATATGTCTTTAGGTACCCGAAGTTAAAATTATAAACATACACGACAGAACATTTCAAATTTAAACCAAACATGACATTCAATGATTGAAATAGATGTGCTTTCATTGGCCTTTAGACTGATCCCTTTGAGTCATATTGGAAATAAAAAGGCTTAAATATACAGTCCTTGAGAAAAATAAATCCTTCAAATGTATTAAATTTGAGAACTCCCAGTGGATATTTACACATTGTTACATAACTGCAGGACTTCAGGAGTAAATTCCTGTACTCTGCACAAAACATGCCGGAACACGTGATATAATAGATTATTTTTAGATTGTCTTGTGCTTGGCCAAAAATGAAGAATATTTTACCAGACACCGTTTTTGATAGAATTAGGCTGTTGTGTTATCTTGCGAGCATTGATTAGCCTTCAGTTGTGATTATCTACATTAAAAAAAGTGTCATTGATGATAAATAAGTAATCAGACAGTAAAGCGTCTAATTAAAGTTTTAAAACTGCTGTAGTTGTATATTTCAATTCATCCTGAAATGCAGGTTTTAATTTTGTCTTTAGCAAGAGCATTCCATCGAAAGGCTTAAAGTAGAATTCTCTTTACTGGTGGTAACAGCAGGTATGGATTGGAACTAATATACCTTCTATAAACATATGTGCTTTGAATTTTATGTCATCGAATAAAACATTAATGATTTGCGGAAAAGTTTAACTTATTTTAGTAGTTGTTTGTTTATTTGAAGTATTTGACGTGCACATACTGAACCGACTGATTATATATAATACGAGAATTTCTATGAGGGAGAGCGAAAGAGCCTACCAATTTTGTTAGGAACGGTATTTTCACATGCCTTCCAGAGTTTTTGTAAACGCCACAGTTAACATGGACCAACGGTTTTATCCCCCTCCGAAGAAAATAGTTTTACAGATTTTTATCGTTCAATAAAAGTCTGTTAAGTCCAGCTGGGCTTGAACCCATGAACATCGGTTCTTGAGGCAAGCACTTTACCCAAGACCACCATAGTGGACATTTTTTTTAGTAATTACATTTGTTTTAAATCCATGTCTTACTACCTGTATCCATCCGCTTCCTACTTATTTACACTAATGGTGTAGAGATGAGGAAAGTAGAGCTTAGAATAAATGTACCTGAATTTGCATGAAGCGAGATTGGGAAACTATTTGTAAACAAATGTACTCAGTATACCAAGCCAGGATTTAAACTCTGACCTACCCGTCAACGTGAATTCAGTCTTTTGGGTAAGTTACACCTTAGAGCAGTTAGCCATAGAATGGTGACCTGGCGGTCTAGGGGTAAGGTGTCGGACCTCTGTACTGGGGTCCGGGGTTCAATCCACGGTCACGGCACAGATTTATCTGATTACCAAACCCTTCCTCCACCACTGACAATACTTGTATTAATCAAAACTTGTGAATGTGGGGAATGCCAGGCCTCCACCGTGGTTCGGATTCCCCGTTAAACTGTAGCTCCTCCGTTTCATCTCACAAACACCCTACCATTACACAATAGCGTAAGTGCGTATAACCCGAACGGGTAGTAAGACGCGGTGCTAATAATAATAATAATAATAATAATAATAATAATAATAATAATAATAATAATAATAGTTGGCCATAGAAGTGGGTAATAGTTTTTCTTAAAGGGTATCTAAAATAAATGGTAGTTATTAGAACCTGGGGTACCCACAGTCGTGGTCGATCAAACTTGGGTAACAGTCTAACAGGATCATAATATTCTAGGCTACTAGGATTGGGGATGTCAAAGTTGGAATATCAACAGGGTATTCTGTTAGTGTTTTTCTAGATGTTATCTCTGTGTATTTTATATCCTTTCTCCACGTTAATGCAGGTGAATCCCATACAAAACTCCCGTCCCTGCCGTTAATAACGTTAATGTCAAATGAAAAGAATATCGACAAATATGGTGACCTGGTGGTCTAGGGGTAAGGTGTCAGACTTCTATGCTGGCAGCCGGGGTTCAATCCTCGGTCCCGGCACAGATTTATCTGATTACCAAACCCTTCCTACACCTCTGACAAGATATCTTGTGAATGTGTGGAATGCCAGGCCGCCACCGTGGTTCGGATTCCACGTTAAACTGTAGGTCCTTCATTTCATATCACAATCACCCTACCATTACACATTAGCGTAAGTGCGTATAATCCGAACGGGTAGTAAGACGCGGTGCTAATAATAATAATAATAATAATAATAATAATAATAATAATAATATCGACAAAGCACTCATTTACGCTGAGCTAATAATAGTTCGTAAAACACGAGAGGAAGAATAAACTATAATCTAGATTTGAAACAGCCTCTATTAGAGGTGATTTGCCATCGTTTGAAGCACAACACTAAAGCGATCTTGATCATATCCGAAGCTCGGTTCACCAATAAGAGTGTAGTGTTAAAACTTGTTTAGGCTTTGAGACTTGCGAATTATTGTTTCTCAAGTTGCCACTTTTTTTTTTTTTTTTTTACCATTTAATCTTACCACTCATCCGGACAGTAGGCATTTTAACTACGCTAATAGAGTAAGGATAAGGTATAGTTTAAAAGGAAAGTGGCAAAAAATACACCCGACCGATATTTGAACCTCGACTTTCTTGTTATAATCAAAACAGACTGACATTTGTGTGACCTGGTGGTCTAGGGGTAAGGAGTCAGAGTTATGTGCTGGTGGTCCGGGGTTCAATACCGGGTCCCGGCACAGATTTATCTGATTACCAAACCCTTCCTTCACCTCTGACAATACGTATATTAATCACAACTTGTGAATGTGGGTAATGCCAGGCCTCCACCGTGGTTCGGATTCCACGTTAAACTGTAGGTCCTCCATTTCATCTCACAATCACTCTACCATTACACATTAGCGTAAGTGCGTATAATCCGAACGGGTAGTAAGACGCGGTGCTAATAATAAACAGACTCACATTTAGTCCACGTGACCACATATGTGAGCTACGTTGTATTTAAACAGAACGTACAAAGAATAATAGTTAATGAAAAGAATTGGAAGCCAGATGGCGTATGTATAGGAGTGAAAGAAAGTGGGGAAGGGAGGGGAAATCATCTAAAAAGCCTCAATTTTTGTTATTGCTTTTAAAGGGATTTCCTCTTTCAACTACGAGAGACGTTATTTTAGGAAGAAGAAAGCTGCCATCTCTTTATAGTCGGGAATACACCTTAAATTGATTTATATCATAGACAGACAGACGACAGTGTTACCAGGCTCAGAAAAATAAAACGTCTTGTCAATAAAATTTTAGATGTGCAATGATACCCTTTACAAAAAAATAGCTCCGTTTATGTGTGTATATATATATGTATATGTATATATAAATATATATAAACGAAGCTACGCCACCTGCTGAGCTAATATGTCATATATATATATATATATATATATATGGCGTGAATGTATGCTGAGCTAAGCGTCCCAAGTTCAATTCCCAGAATGGCAGAAAAAGTTATAATTAGTGAAATGTAGGTTTTCCTTTTCATAGTGAGAAATTAAACGGCCGGCGGCTGGTAGTTGTGTCTGTTGTGTTGGAGTTGGTTTATAAGATGTGTGATGATATCATCAGTCGGTCCAGAACGTACACGTTGAATAGCTTCAATGAATGGAGAAAAAGAACCTTCATGATAGACTGTATTTTTTTATCATAAATAGAACATAACGAAGTGCTTCGCTAAAATATTTACGTTTTAACTAAACCTATCTATAAGACCATACATTTATGATTCTAATTTACATAATTAAAATTTGTGTTGGAAATGGATTCATAATAATAGGTTTGCTTGTATCAAGTCACAATCATTTTATTTATGTTATTAAAGAAGTCATATGCAAATAAAATAACGTAGGGACCGGATCTTACCTAGTTACCTTTTCTATACCTTGATCGTAAAACATAGGCATTTGAGATATATATAAATTTAATGCTATTACGGGTACAATATGTTAGTTTGATAAAGCCTATAATTGCCTATTCCGTTGGTTTTGGCCTATTTTATGAATAAGAGCTTTAAAGCGCCTGTTTCGACTTTGGCCTCTCCCTTTTTATGACGGTATGGATTTCATGCTGAAAGAGAGAGAGAGTCTAGTTTCTTAGAAATTTTAAGTTGTGGCATACTCGTTTGGAGTAGGTTTGAAAATCGACCCTTGTTAAATAGTCTCGAATGAGTGCAAATTTGGGTGGAGGACAATGGGAGCAAAGGTAGACTTCTTGGGAGGAAATAACAAACCATTGCAAGAAGAAATTTCAACCTCTTCAGAAAACACAAATTTGAAATTGTCCCTTGACATCGTGTGAAGTAGAACTAAGTTTTTTTTTTTTAATTATAAAATACATTCTATCTAAAAGATCTAGAAAATTATCTAGTGATTAACAGCATGTGACCCAATTCAACGGTCGAATGGGTTAAGGCATCACTCACGTAGTAGACTTTTGATTATAAATGAAACGGAACTCTAGATTCGAATCTTGGTTCGGTGTACTTAAGGTGTTTTTTACTCAATTGTTTTTCACTCTTCCTCTACACAAATGCAAATACACTTCCTCTAAATTGCACTTTCCTAAAGTTTAACATAATGGCGTAATTAGTACAACATACGACCCGGACGATTAGTGAAATGTTGTGCTAAAAAATAACAACAATGTGAAATAGCAGGTAGTAAAATCAATTCTACATCATTGCCTATTATGTGCTTATTTTTATTATGTGCCTATTCTGGTGCCTAGAACCCTTATTTTTAATGTATATTTATGTTTCTTCCTATTTTAATCATTTTTGGTGCCGCTCCTTAAAATTAACTTTTCTTTTTTTCGATATATACGCACGGTGGAATAACAATTTTCTAAGCGTACTTTGTTGGATGACTATCATTTTCATCTATTATTCTATAATTAAACATTAATTTGAAATTAATTTTAAAAACTTACAACATATATCGCGTTAAATAATAATCTTTATAACGCTAAGTTGAATTATATTATCAGTTCACAGTTCTTAATATAATAAAATATTACAAATATTAAATATCTATTTTTTATACTAAAAATGAGTCTTGGTATCTCCTTTAAATTGAACTTGATTGTATTATTTTTTAAACTTTTAACTTTTAGTTAACACTATTTGATAAATGCTACGAGAAATCCCTCACTTCTCTTTATTTCCCTACAAATAAATAACTACTGTGTGTCAAGAACATAGAATATGGTGTGTTGGCACTGATATTGTGTTATATATAAACACACACAAATTAAAGTTAGGAGAAATTTATATATATATATATATATATATATATATAATACTATTTGATTTGTATATGTATATATATATACTATTTATATAAATTCTATTTGTATGTATATTCATGTATACCTCATGCATACTCAAGTGTTTCTTGTAACTAGAGAAGCCGTTATTCACAGGAGAGGAAAACAGTGGAGAAGGTATCCACATTGCCGTGTATCTGTAAACCTGTCTAAACACCGCCTCGTGGTTGAACGATCTGCATGTACAGCAACGTTGAACAAACAGCCCCTTGGCGGTAGAACCGGAAGATTCAACAACCGGTAGATTAATCTGATGAGCTCGGATGTATACCTTGAGAGGATGCCCACTACAAGATGTATGATAATTGAAGAAGGGAAAGAAAGTTATGTCTCAATATTGGTTCAACAAAAGGGAAGAAAACAATAATATATCAACTTTGCATTTCAAAAACAATTATTAGTGCGTGCCAAGAGGGCAGAACGTGATTTTGTTTTTATAAGGGGAGGTGGATGACACTGAGAAATATACGTAATGTAGACACCGTTTTTATAGTAAAAAATACAATCTCTTATTTGATTATCGTTATTTTATATGGCCTAGTTCTGAAAAGAATGCCATAACTTTAAAAAAAACTAATAATATATATGTGGACCTATCACAATAAGGATTCTATCAGTTTTCCAGGTAGGATCCCATGCTTCCCCCTCCTTAATCCTCACTTTACACGGTAGAAACACCTTTGGCACAATCAAGGTTAATCCTAACTTAAATACAATGGTTGCCTGACGTTTAGCACGGTTGTGAAAAAATTACGGCCCTTTCTACATCCATTGTTGAAGATATATATCGAGATGAAGACTTTTCTTAATGTGCACACGACAACATTGTGAACCATGCTCTGAATCCACAGCTCCTAGCTACAAGACCAAAGCTGTGAACGTCAATTTTTATACTTATATATTGGTTATCTTATATACAGTAATTGTTTAGTCTAGACTCCTTTACTGAATCTTTAAAATGTCAAAACTCTAAGGTACCTCCAAAATATATTTAAACCTTGAATTTGGATTACCGACACAAATGTATTAAACAATAAAATAAATAAAATTTAAAATATTTTCACCTCAACATTTACAAGTTTTTTTTTATTGAAATGGTTAAACCATGCTCAAGTCTATAATTTGGAAAAAAAGTCCTACTGTATCTGAGATAATTTGGTTCGACTTTGAGTGAAGGTGAAAGCTTAATTTTATATTTCAGTTGCTGAAAAGGTGTTTGAGATAAAAGTATGTAGTTTGAAAATTATTATAAGAGCGTTCCAAGGTGCCGACAATCCCCTTTTGAGTCAGGCGCATGTATTTAAAAAACATACGGGCCTACTTATAAAGTATCATATTTAAGTGCTTTTACAAACATTTTATTTTAATGAACAATAAATAAGATCAATTCAAAGGAGCTGTGTTGAGATTTAGCAGGAAAACGGATACATTAGACTACCATTTTATAATATTTAAATACAAGCATAAGTTCAGCGAGTTGGAATTGAACCACGTTTATTCCAGCTGGGGTTATTCGCTCTATTATTAGTCCCACGTGCAGCCTATTAATTTAAATTAATAGAGTATGGATGAGAAAGGAGACATTTAGAGTAAATGTACTAGTACTTGCGTGGGAGAGAGTGGGAAATCATTATGTAAAAAAAAACCTCAGTAGGCTCGAGCAGGACAGAATTTGAACCCTTACTTCCCCAGTAACAAATAAAACAGAATAAATGAGCCTGCCGTTTATTACGTGTTCTCGCCCTTGCAGATTGTGTGGGAAATTTTCTGTCTCAACTAAACGTGAAATAAGTAGTCTACATATATATTTGTGTTTTTTTTTAAATGTGCCTCCCTCCCAACTGTGTTGAATGCCAACGACACGTGCTGTTGTTAGCTTGAAGTTCTACGCCGGTTGTTTTTATCCCCCTCGACAAGACCAGCTGAGTCGTTAAGTAAAGGTCTGCGATGTCTAACTTGGGAGTTTACGATCAGCGAATACTGTATTCTTATCGAATAGGACCTGTGTCTTTACCCCTGTGAGTCTTCAAAACACTTCATTGGAAATCACATCGCCGAGGATCACGCATTTTGGTCCGCGGCTCGAAGCAGAGTGAGAGTTATTGGAATGATTGGACGGAATAGTTTTCTCAATAGGTTCGTATTTAATCATCATTTGGGTTTTGTTTAGAATTGTAATCATCATCATTATCATCATAATCATAATCATCATCATCATTAGGTCATCAATCTTGCGATTGGTTTTCTGCAACTCTTCAACTTTGCCTATCCTGGGTCAAATTCTTTTACATATTATTTGGATCTTATTCTGATTGTAAGTTACTTGAATAAAGGGACTACGCAAAAATCACGTGACTTGAAACAAAGTTTTCCGTGCTACACCCCTTACTACCCATCTGGGGTATTTCGAACTTGTGTTCAATCTTTTCTTTGATCTTAAAAAAGCGAATCAAACAGCTCACTCTTAAAAAAATTTGGGATATTAATTGCCATCCCTGCCCATCTAAATTATTTAAATACCCCTTAATGGTAGTTAAATAAACATACTTTATGAACTAATAGTATATTTTCTTTTAACCACGTCTTTTAACCCATCCAATATATCTGAGTTTAACTACCTTAATGGGTTATAGATAAGTAAGATATAATTTAGAGGAAGTGTACGCGCATTTGTGAGGTTGAGTGGGGGACCATTTATGAAAACCTAGCTAAGTACATCCAGTCGGGATTCGAACCCCCTATCAACCCGACATTGGCAAATGAGAATAAACTAAACCGATATCTTTGCACCTGTGCCCACTGGTTCAGGAAGTCAAACAATAGATTACCTGTATATAAAAAATTGGCATTATTTCTTGCATATTATTATAGAAACTATGTTTAAGAGCGTGCATCACATACCAGTCAACTTTGTGAGCCAGTTGGTTTGAAATTGTAGATTTACATGAACATTATTACACGTAGGTCATTTCTGACTAAACATTAATGGAGATAAATAGTTGATATAATTTCTTAATACTGAACACTGTTGGAATTTTAAATGGTATTTGGATAAAAATTGCATTGAAAAGGCTGTTTTTGACCATTTTAGAATGGCTTCACACCTAAGCATTGTACATAATTCTTGAGTCTGACGTAATAATGACATACTGTAATTATTAACAAGAAGATTTTTTGCTTTGTCCCCCATTGTCACCGTGGAGAATTTCGAGTAATTATTCAAATACGAATGCACTGCACACATTTATGACATATATTAGGTGTTTTCTTTTCCCTTTTACTCCCATACCTTGAGCGAGCCGGGAGCTGATTTGGGCCCTGCCCTGATGAACGCTTTTAATGTGTAGGATTACTAATATTTATATAATAAGAAATGTTATAATGCAGCTGTCACTTATGATAGAAACTAGCTTTTAGAAAAATCAATAAACATTATTTATTATCATGTAAAATAGTTTATTGGATTGAATATTGAATAAAATCGTTGGAGCTATTTAAAAAAATTGTTTTTAAAAAAATTGGACATTGGTAAACTACTATTAAATGATTCTTGAAAATACAAATAAATATATTATTATTTTAATTTCAAACACTAATATATATTCATTTTTAACCAACTAGCTATAGCCATATCTTAAAATATTCGAATTTCTAAGAAAAATTATCAATAAATTACCCTAAAACAAATATATACTTTTGTTTGTTATATCAAATATTCTCCAGCGACACACTTAAAAAAAATCATTATAGTGATTTTTTAAATATTTTGAATTTTCAAAATTGACTCATTATTAAACCACCCGAGTTTTTACCCAAATCCAAGTATACAGTGTTATATGTCAACTTAAACACTATGATAAATCAATTATAAACAAAATAGTTTGAACTATTTTCAAACAATATATAATTAAAAAATCATTCATCAGTAAACAACCTTAATTTGAGGGCTGGGTTCAAAATATAAAAAAATGTCCCGAGGTAATGATTGCCCTATAACATCTAAATATCAAGTTTGAACAAAATTCATCAAAGTGCTACAGAGCATTGGCCAGCGACAGACAGATATAGGGACAAACAAAATTGTAAATTCTACATTTTTTGGGGAGGGGTTTGAACTTACATGGAACTTAAAGGTTGATTTATCTCGAATAATTTTCATGATTAGAATAATTTCTCTTTATATAAAAAATACGAGTAATATAGTAAAATAAATTATTAATATTCTTTGTAAAAAGGTTTTTATTTTACAAAAATACCATTCCTATAAAAATGTGACAGCATTCAGGCCAATATAGGTAGGCCAATTCTTCCAACGGTACCAGTACATTAAGGTGGGAGTAAGTAAAGGGAACGTGAGTTAAGGACAGGGTTTTTGAGTTTTTATAGCAAAACATTTTTTTGAACTGAATAAATAAAATTATTCTCCAGTACAAACATAGAGTTAAATTTTATTCATTTTGTGCCTTCAAAATTTCTTGAATATCTGTCAGTATCATAGCGGCATTAGACAACAAACTTTTTAAATGAAGAGAAAGAGTTATCATTAAATTTAATGACAGATATTAAATAAATGTTGAGGAACAATGAGAAAAAAATTAAACTAAATGTTTATACTTGAGAATTATTTGATTTCTTTTGATCAAAAATTATGTTTTGATGTAAAAAAAACCCTAAGCTTAACTCACATACCTTACAATCTCATCTTAAATGATTCAAACACTGTGACTCTGGGCTGAGGTTTGGATGCGGAAAACTGTCACGTAGAATATTTTTAAAATAACTTTCAACCATAAACTAAAAATAATTACATGTACACAGATTGTTGTTTATTGAATTACACACCTGATTTAGCTCGTGAAAATAGACAATAATTATAACATCTGAAAAAGAAAACCCTCTTTTTAAGAAATGCTTTTTTTTTTATCAAAGAAACTCAGTTATCTCAAACTAAAAAGATAACAATGTGCACCTTTGAATATCGATTTAGATCAACACAAACACCGTTAGCAGAGGAGAAAAATTCTTATTTCTTTCGGATACACAAATGCATTCAGTCACAAAAAAAAGAAAAGAAAAAAGCAATCTCAATTTTATTCCATTCTTCCGCTACTGCATCCAATTTAAGTTGTAAAAAATATCGCCCTCTTCGCTCTCAATATATCGTATTTCTTTTTCACAAAGTTATCTAGCTAAACAAAGTGTTTACAATGTCAGAAGGAAAAGTTAGATATACTTTCTCTACCATTCTAAAACAAGGATAAAAGATAAGGAGTCCATAGATATTGTCGTTTCAAATTTGAAATAAAGTTATATCATTTTATCAAGGGAACAAATCGATAAAATAGCTCAATAAATAATGTACAGAAATATATATACTTAATATGATTTTATTTTCACCGCATCAAGGTGTAAAATAGAAATGAGAGAAAATGTACCAGTATTTGCGTGGAGGGAAAGCGTGAAACAATTTAGTAGAAATAAGTCAATTTCCTAGCCGGGATTTGACCTCCAACTTTCCCTTTTGCCACAAATTAAACCAGATGGGATTTACGTTTAGTGGTGTGGACACCGATGTAACTTTTTTTTTATGAAAAAAGGTTATACAATTTGGTTACTCTTATTAGTAAACTTACCCGCTTGTTTACTGAGATACATTGATGTAAAATGGTGTTAGTACGAGTATTTTATTTATTGCGAAGAAGATATTTAAAATATACCCCATTGTCCTTTTAAAAAAAATATGACACTGCTTCAAAGGCATTTAGGATTGGAAATAAACGTGGAAGAGAAAATGATAAACGAGTCCTCTGTTTAGAACACACCAAACAAAGTTCACAAAGGAGAACTTTAATTTTAATATACATGGACTTGTTTAACAATATAATTCGCAATCATTTCTATTTCTCTTTCTTTTCCTCTCTATCACCTTTAGTTAACATTTCTTCATTATTTATACCCCTGTTTTGTGTTCCTCATTATCATGGTTGGTGCTAATAAATTTTAGGGTAATGCGGTCTAAGGTGTTAGGCTCTTAATAGACTGAATTTCTGGTGACGGTAGGTTGTGAGATATGATGACAGAATAAGAAGTGGCAAATTTGTACCGTATAGATTAGCTATAGCACGTTTTACTAAATAATCAGAGAATTAATTATATATTTAGATAAGTTTTCGACACCGTCTGTGAAACTATTACTCATTGAAAAATCACTAACTGCTTCCTCGATAGAATTTTATCATAAATAGCTAACGTTCCCTTTATAAATAAATTTTGACTAACCTTCCTATGTGGCGTAGTTAGATAACGCGTTAATTTCGTGTTGGGCTAGACTGCCGAGGACGGGGAGATCAAGGTTTGAATCTCGCTCGGGTGAACTGGGGTGGTTTTTCCTAAATGGTTTTCCACTCCTCCTCCCCGCCATTGTGGGTTCACTACTCTATATTCAACCTTCACAATTCCTAACCTATTAGCGTAATTATTACTTAATCGTAAACTATAACCTGAACGGCTAGTAAGATGCGGTACCAAGTATTATTATTATTATTATTATTATTGTTAATAATAATAATTTCGAATATTTGAGAGGACAGTAAGAATGGTAAATGAGAGACTTGCGTTGCAATCGATTGTAACTAATGGGTACGTCAGTTTTGAATTCTAGGTGTGTATTAAGGAGAGTTTTACACATTTAATTGTAATTGGATATTTTTGTACTCTCTCCATACTAATGCGAGTGAGGTCACTACATTGAATCAGTTCTATACAATGTAGTGACCTCACACATTCAACAATGCATTCCACAATATATTTTCCTGGTGATGGCAATTATTTGCCGAAACGCTTTGAAAATAATATGATTCAAGACTGCCAAGTCAACATCTACTAGACAACTTTTTAAACTGAGCTAGATCTGAAAATTGCAAATCTTTTTTTAATGTGATGAAAAAATGTAACGGCATTTTAAATTTTACAAGCTTCGCTTGTAAATTCAACCCTATATCTATTGGCTCATTATTTTTAGTTCCATTTCTTATTTGCTCCAATATAATAAAGTTATTAAGGAATCATATCTAAATAATCTTTTTATAACACAACCTTACTTTTATTTATAATTTAAGGATTTTTAATAAGTGGATAACAATTTTATGACACATTTTATTAATATTTCAAGCCTCACTTGTGTTAGTAAAATAATCTCCCTTATAAATAATTTTTATTGTAACTATCTGTTCTAACTTTATCAATTACCTAATTGAAAACAACCAATGTAATCACATTGAATTACTCATTAACTAGATTATAGCATTTTTAATTACAGTTTTCAATCTTCATAATCTTTTTTTATCCAAACTCCATTATATATCTTATGTTATATAACTATATTTACATTTCTTTTCTGTTTAAAAAAATACTTCAATTTATTCAAGACTTCTTAATTTGTTCTAATATTCTAGGTTTTCAACTTACCATATCACATTTTTAATTCCAATTGTTATCATGTTATCAAATGTATCAATATTGTAACTTGGACCAATAAATTTAAAAAAATAATTATCAAACTCTTATATCTTATATCAAATGTCATTAACTTATTATTTCAACAAAGTTCAGTATTAGGGACGTTTAAGAACTCTTTACCTCCATGAATGTTTAATCAGAAAGGATCGTGTTGATGTAAATCTACGATTTCTAACCGACTGTATCACGGAGTTGATTGACATGTTATACACGCTCTTAAACTTCTAGACTTAAATACTCTTTACGAATGATCCACCAAGGAGGCCGATAGGTGGGTGGAGATAGGTGTGTTTGGGGTTGGGGGTTGTTCTAAGGACAGGGTGGTGAAGGAAGGGATGACCATGTCGGTGTTCGAGGAAGATCACGTGGTCCATATCTAATTAGACTTCCAGGTCGTGTTTGCCCTGCGCTTCAGATGTCAGCGCTGCGACGGGAGACTGTGAATTACGTATCAGTCAAGTTTCTTTTACACCCACCATCCTTTACCCCCTTCCCCTCCTGCCGGTCACATTCAACCATTGAGCTCTATATACTACTGGAGGGACAGGAACAACGCATTGCGATTAACAAAAGCGTGACTCCCACTCTTGTCGTCTGCTATAGACTGAGGGGACGATTTCATTATTTGGTCTCATTCTTCTTATGGCGCCAAACTGTAGATGAAGGTGTTTTGGTTTCAAAATGGTTAAATATTGTATAGCATTTGGCTGTAAAAATATTTACACGAAAGGAAACTTAATTCAGTTCCACAGGTAATATTATCCAAAGATAAATGAAACCTTCCTTAATATATTTAATCTTAATTTTGTAGCCTGTCAACTATGTTTATTTTTTGCTGAAGTCGGAACATAGTTATTTTAAGTATGCTATCAAAGCTCATTTTTTCTAAAGTTTGTTAACTTTTCAATAATACAAAATAAAAATTGTATTAAAATCTATTTGATTAAAATAAAATAAGAAAAATAATGGTAGATTATATGCCATCTTTGTGTAGACGTCTATATCAAATCAGTATCCATAGCTTAGGTTAGAAAATTATCTGTCCTATTTACCAAGCTCGTCTTTGTTTTGGAATGATTTGTTTATAAAATAATGAAAAGCTCTTCAATTCGTTTAAAATAGGTTTCCTCACTCACGGCAACAAATCTTAAAACAGTGGATCCAAGCAATAAGAAGAAAGAATTGGGAGCCTACTAAACACAGTGTCATTTGTAGTGAGCATTTCACTGAAGACTGTTATAAATTACGACCTGGTGGAGCCAAATTAAAGTATCTGAAAGAAGATGCAGTTCCAACTTTATTTAACTTTCCAGAGCATCTCCAAAAACCCATAAAGAAGCGGAGAGATCTAGTGCGACACACACCGAAACTTGTTGAGGTAAAGGCTCCAACCGGCCTTTTTAACAATTTATTTTCAAATGTATGTTGATAAAAGTGTCCTGCAAACCTTCACATAATGTTGTAAAAGGCTGTTTACATCACCACAATTCCCCCCAAAAAATACTTATCATAAAAATAAAATACTTAAACAGGATACGGTGATAGTACGCTTTATCTGGCTCAGCTTAGGCTAATTTTCTTTGCTATGGTACAATATATTGATACATTTATTTTATTACACACACAAGAATACGTAGAATTGACTGACACCAAGATTTATGAATTTGGAACACTTTTAACTTAGGCCTACATCCAAACAAAACCATAGGCCTACAACAAATTGCCCTAATCACTTTTGTAATGTAAAATATTGACAATGAAGTGAAACTTTCCCATGATCCTGCATGCTAAAACTGCTGACATCAGATTATGTGTGCATACCATTTGTGATTAATTATTTAAAAATTACATAAATTATAGTGTATTAATCTATAGTAACTATAAGTTTAACTTATTAAATACATGAAAGATTAGGTTGGTAAAGTATAATAATAATGAATATATAAATTATGTTGTCTTATTATTTAAATTACATTATTAATATGTATTAACTCACTACGGTGGCTGCATGGTCTAAGGCGCTACTCTCTCAATAGACTAGACTACCAATAACTGGGAGATTGTGATGCGATCTTGGTCGGGTGCACTGAGGGTGGTTTTTCCTAAATGGCTTCCCACTCTCGCCACACAAATATAGGTATTACACACTTCCTCTAAATTCAACCTTCCTCAGCCCTAACCCATTAGCATAATTAGTGAATAAGCCCATAACATGAATGAGTAGTAAGATACGGTGCTAAAATAAATTGTACTATGAGCTGGTTTATATGTTTTACTATTATTATTATTATTATTATTTAGCTCCGCGTCTTACTACCTGTTCGGGTTATACGCTTAAGTACTATTTACGCTAATGGATTAGGAATTGGGAAGGTTGAATAAGAGGAAGTGAACCTGCATTTTCGTGGAGGGAGAGTGGAAAACCATTTAGGAAAATCCACCCCTAGTTCACCCGACCAAGATTCGAACCTCGATCTTCCCGTCCTCAACAGCCGAGCTCAACATGACAAGCGTGTTAGCCAACTACGCCACAGAGGCAGGTTACATGTTTTACTGAAGATGATAAACTTACTTTGCATTTTAGTATAACTTACTGTTAATTTGTGCCACACCGGTATGTTTCAGTACAAATTCATTAATAAAAGGATTTTTTTTTTTAAAGAAAGCACATGTAGGATTAGCTAGTCTTCTAGCTATATTAATATGCTTTATGTTGATGGGTGTTTACTGAAATCTCAAGTTTCACCTTTCAATCCCATGATAAAAAATATAACTGAAAGGTTACTTAGGTAGGGAAGTCATTAAAAAAAATGTATTTGATTTTCCATGTTTTTATTGCAAAAACTAATGCAAAATATCAATATTTTGTTAGTTTAAAATAATGAAACTTTGACAGTTGATGGGTACCATCCCCCATAACAATTCATTATGATTTTTTTTAATAGACAGTGATTATTTTATTCACATGTGCAGTAAAATATGGGGGTCTAATGATATTAAATTAAAATTTAGAATATAATAACTTGACTCACCTATTTCACAAGTTATCGTCCAGCTATATTCTTCAGCCTTCAGCATTTCCTGAAATGCTTCAACTTCCAAATCACTCACCTCGGTGAAATAGTAAGCTAAGAAGCTAGTTTCGTGATGAGCTAGACTGCCGAGGATGGGAAGATCGAGGTTCGAATCAATTAGGTGAACTGGGGATGGTTTTTCCTAAATGGCTTTCCACTCTCCCTCCATACAAACGCGTGTTCACTTGGACCTCTAAGCTCAACCTAGCCCATTAGCGTAATTGGTACTTATGCTTATAAACCAAACGGGTAAAAAATAAAACTTCCAAACCACCATATATATATATTATATATAGGTCTATCTATACCCATCCCAAATTTTACTAACATTAAATTTTCTCGGACATATAAGGTTAGTAAGGTGGGTGAGTAAAGAAATCACTGTAGGCCTATATTCATAATTTAAAATAAAAAAGGATTCTTAATATTAGTCTTTCCTTGATAACATTATTTTTTTATGATAACTGCATTTTTTGGGGGTTTTGATGGTGTAAAGAACATTTTTCTGCCATACGTGAAAGTGTGCATTGTCCAAAAATGATCCCTGTAAGCAGGAATTGAGCCCATGATGACCCTTGTTTTATCACTGAGCTACCCAGGTTCATATTTCACTCATTGCTTTAATGCAGAACATGTGAGACCAGTTAATTTAAATCTAACTTATTCTTCAATAATGCAACAGAATGCAATAATGCACATTAAAAAATTTGTACAAATGAGCACCACTAAAAGGTTACCATGAGTTTTGGCTGTGTGTATGTCACTTGTATCTGAATATCTCCTACCCATTTATGTGTTTATTTGGCCACTGCACTTTACTGAATGTTCACTTTAAATGTATATGTACTACAGTATTTTGACTAATGTGCTAAGTATGAGGAAGATTGAATTTAGAGGAAGTATACCCACATTTAGGTGGAGGAAGAGTGGAAAAGCATTTTGAGAAAAACAAAAATACACCCTAAATACGTAAGGCCGGGATTCAAACCTCGATCTCCCCATAAGTTGAAGCCCTGTCTATTAGGAAAATTACTCCTGAGAACATGTGACCACCAGGTATCGCATGCTCGTATAAACTGCCTTATAATAATAAATTGTGTACAGGTCTATGAATCTGGATGGCTCATGTGGTAACTTAATTATTTATTAAAAGGCTACCCGGAAGAGGGTATTTGGGTATTATATCTCTCTAGGAATTTCCCAAAAGGATTTTTAAAACAAAAATTTTGTTACAGCCTTGATCTGTACCAAATATTAATTTTTCATTAACTTATATAACTTACTACAATTAAATTACCTCTATATTCTATTACTAATTAAGTACTAGGGCCTAGTGCTAAAAAGCATATTCGATCCAGTTTTATTTAAATTTGACTTTGGGTATGGATGTTGTTGAAGCGAAGACTGTACCTATGTAAAGATAGAGAAGTGTCGAGGAAGTTAGTGAGGATTGATTAAGTAAGGAGTTGTTATTTGAGCTAAATGCACAGTTTTTTGTCTACCCCGCAAGGAAACAGTATGGTTGGGTATGTAGGAAGGTAGACAGGTAGGTTATTTTTAAATCTGTTGGATAGAATATTGAAAGCAAAACCTACAATGTAGTAAATTATATTTTCTTTTCATTTTTGTGCGTTCAAGCTTATTGTCTTTCTGGCATTAATTACCTGACAAATTTTTATCAAATATTTGATTAAAATGTTGTTAGTTATTACTAGTATGTGTATGAAAATATTCAAAGTTCCTCGATAGCACTAAAGTGTAATAGGCTTACTTGAAGTTACAAATTAAATTACAAATGGGAATAGAGATTTAGATATCAATTAATTTTTTTTGTCATGTTTGATTAATTATTTGTCCAATAAATTGTGTAAAATAGAACTGTAGTATATCCTTGTTTAGCCATAATAATAAAATATTATTTCTTTTTGAAGCATGATGAACCAATGGATACAAATGGTATGTGTACACCCGTTGGAGAGTCAGAGGGTGCTGTCTTAGTCACTATGGAGGGTAACAAACATCAGGAGGTGCAAACTGACCCAATACCTCAAACTCCAACAAAGATGTACCTAAGAAAAAAAATAAAAAAATTACAAATGAAACTAAATCGCCGAAACAAAAAAATAAAAACAATGAAAGATCTTATAATTGAACTGAAAAAGAAAGGTCATTTAAACACTGATTTAGAAAGTGTCTTGCAAAACTACTTTTGCGGCTTTCCATTGCAATTAATTCTTAATCAGTTTAAAAATGAAAATTCTGCAAAATCTGCTAGAAGATATAGTAATTTAATGAAACAATTTGCTCTTACGCTATACTTTTATTCACCTCGTGCATATAAATATGAACGATCTTTATTTTGTCTGCCCCATAAAAATATGTTGAAAAGGTGGGTCTCATCTTTCAATTGTGAGCCAGGTTTTCTTGAGGAAGTATTTTTGTATCTAAAAAAAGAAATTCCCAACAAAACCTATTTGCAGGATTGTGCACTTATTTTTGACTCTATGTCACTTAGAAAACAGTTAATGTGGGATAGTACCAGAAATAGACACTGTGGATATGTTGATTTAGGTGGTATTGTAGATGTTGATCAAGAGGAATTAGCCACAGAAGCCCTTGTGTTCATCATCGTTTCATACACATACAAATTTAAGTGTCCAGTTGGATACTTCTTCATCACTAAACTATCAGCTGATGTACAGACTCAATTAGTACAAATCTGTATTAGTAAACTTAATGATGTTGGTATTTTGGTCAGATCTATAACATGTGATGGGACAGCTGTGAATTTACAAACATTTAGAAAACTTGGGTGCAAAGTAGGTGGTGAAGAAATACAATCATCATTTAAGCATCCATCAAATAACTGTGATATCTATGCAGTCTCAGATCCTTGTCACATGCTGAAGTTGGCCAGAAATACTTTGGCTGAAAAAAAGATTATTGTATCTTGTGAGGGGGAAATTAAATGGTCTTACATCATAAAACTACACCAACTCCAAGCAGAACAAGGACTTACATTTGCAAATTCTCTTTCTGCTCAGCATATTAATTTTCAAAATAAAAAAATTAATGTCTCATTAGCAGCTCAGACATTGAGCTCAAGCATAGCAGATGCACTTGAGTTTTTAGAAGATTCAGGTCACCCTGACTTTCAGAATTGTAAAGCTACAATTTCTTTTATTAGAAATATTGATAAACTATTTGATTTACTAAATTCTCGCAATGTACTTGCCAGTGGATTTAAGCAGCCATTACGACTTTCTAACATGGACTATTGGCAGGGTTTCTTTGTTGAAGTGAGTGATTATATCAAATCATTGAGCATTGAAGGTGTGCCAATTTTACATCACCCACGCAAGACGTTTGCCCTTGGGTTTCTTTTATGCATCCAGAGCATTACTAATTTATCTAAAGACTTGTTAATGCATTCTATAAAACCGTTAGAATATTTTCTTGCTTACAAATTATCTCAAGACCATATTGAGTTGTTGTTTTCATGCATCAGATCAATGGGAGGCTGGAACAACAACCCTAATACAAACCAGTTCCAGTCAGCAGTACGGAAACTGCTGCTGAAAAACAGTGTCACAGCTAGCAAGAATGCCAATGTAGTTGACACTGACTCTATTGATCACTCTCCAATTTTTGAATTTAGATCATCTAAGAGATCACTGGATGATTTAGAGGATGATATTGAATTGGATGACTCCCTAGTTACTTATTTAGAGGCCCTTAATCGAAGTGCGCTAAGTGATTACCAATCCAATATTGTGTATTATATATGTGGATTTCTTGTTAGAAAGATCATAAAATCTTTACGCTGCTCTGAGTGTTGCAGTATGTTAGTTAGCTATTTCCCACTGAACGCACATAACTACTGCAAACCTAATGTTAAAGACCACACTAGTTTTGTGAAAAAAGTTTCTAGAGGTGGTCTTATTTATGCTGCTGAGCCAGTATTTAAAATTGTTCAATACACGGAAAAAGTGATATTTTCACTCCTAGGTCATGAATCTTTTTATAAGTCAGCTGGACTGTATAGCTATATTATTAACTGTGTATGTCATTACTTTTCGGAAATGGATCCAAATATTTTTCCCAATTTACACACTGTTGATACTGCAATAGAGTGTGAAGACTTGCATGAGACACAAATACTAAAAAAACTAGTAAAAATGTATACCTCTCTTAGGTTGAGAGCAAATGCTAAAAAACAAACTATCAATGCACAAGGAAATACATCCACCATACGACAAAAATTACACAAGTTAATCCTTTTCTCAAATGTTTAATATGTACATCTATGATTAGTTACACTTTTTATATGTGTTAACGATATTAAACAAATTCAGAAAGGAAATTTTTTGACAGTTGCAAAAATTACTAAATCAATTTTCACCTATTCAGATGTCAGGTTTGTTTTCCTCAAATGTTGTTCCTATCAGAATGATTTATAAACAAATGAATCTATGATAATAATCTTCAGTAGTCATAGATGTGTTAGTGAGGGCTTAAAGGTGAACTTTTGTTTTGGAGTCAACCTTGCCTTTGTTTAGTACCTAATTATTATTTAATATTTCCAGCTGTCACTGTAATTATTTTAAATTAAGTTTAAGTTTTCTTGGAATTAATTTTTTTTTAAAGAAAATACCTTTTGTTATTTGACTAGGCATACAAATATTGAATATATGGCTGTGTTAATTTAGGTAGGGCCTATATAGAGTTAACAGTTACTATAATTAAAACATACTAAACAAGTGGGGCTTATTACTATCCCAGACTTCCAGGGGGTTGATGTTTGATACTAACCTACCACACATTATGTTAAGTCCACTCTCTGACCTCCCATCTCCTCTATAGTTGATGCTCACACACTTTATTCTATCTTTTTCCTAAGTGCTGTCTTAAAAAAATTAGTGCTCGGTGCCTATTTCTCTTGGTGAAAGGTAAATAGGAAGCAAAACATGTTTATATTTATCACTTATAATTATACTTACCACACTCAGAGAAATGTTAGGTCGGTTATCATCAACATCATCACCACAAACATATTCCAGCCCTGGCCGTGTCTCTTAGTAACATAATCCTCTACAATGTATCCTTTCTCCCCACCACCTCTAATATTAATATTAGCGGACAGTGCATAAGATAAAATGTACAAAAAGTTGAAACAATATTTTCAATTATAGCGTTCACAACCACATGCACCACTCGTGATTCTGTAGCTTTGAACTCCTCTATCAATTAAAGTAATGTGAGTCAATATTTTATGTATTATTATGAGTTATGCACTTTTACTACTAGTTAGGCATTATGCATGAATATCAACCCAACCTTACAAAACTTGATGTTCAGGGTGAAATTTAAGGAAATTATTTATCATTTTAAATTGGTTCAATAAGGGTTTTGGGTTTGATTATTACAAACATGTATGATTGGGATAGTAGTTAATTTTCTTTTCCTAAAATGGTAAATTAGTAAGAGAAGGTTTGTTTATTATATAATAAATAATAAAAATGAGTGTCTAATAGACACACTGACATTAAAAACATTCACAATCAACCACTAATTAAAATAATCTGGTCATAATAATTGAAATCCATCCTCCCAAGCTAAGCATGTAAACCATAACCACCATGCAGAACTTAAAGTATTTAGACTAGATTATTTAATGATCTTGTTTATTAACTTCACTATGCTAATATTATTATATGCAATATGTAAGCTAGGTATACACACAGAATGGATGGTAAGACACGGTGCAAAAAAAAAAGTAAGCTGATTAATTTTATATTCAATTTAATATAAGGGTTGGTAACATTACTATAGTAGAGCCGAGAGATCATTTGGAAGTGGTGTGCATGTGTGGGTTGTGTGTGATATTCAGCTCATTCTCTTTCCAAACTGACTATTTGTATCAGGACATGAATAACAAACTAATATTTCAAGAACAAAATATTTTAATTAAAGGGGAAATCCTAATATCAGAAATAAATGTTTCTATCGTGAAAATACTTTAATTCAAGACTCCTAGTTTTTTTAATCGCCGTGTCCTACTCCTTAAGTTTATAGGCACATATAATAATTACTCTAATGGTGTAGGGAAGAGGAAGGAAACATTTTAGAGGTAATTACATTTGCTTGGAAGGAGAGTTGGGAACAATTTAGCAAAAACCACCCTCAGAAGACTTGACTGGGATTCAAAACCTTGTCTCTCAACATTCAGCAGGCCAGTTTTTTTTTTCATATTTTGCCAAAATGAGAAGAATTTAGCTATGAATTAAATAAAAAGTTCTAATTTAAACATTTTAAATTACATTCCAAACAAATTTTCTGACTAAAATATACTATTTTTGGTAAGATGTAATGAAGAAATTAAACATCAGTTGGAGCTTTCTTGAATTTTTTTCACACATTCCAAAAGTTTCTATTTACTGGACAGACATAAATTTTTACTACAGGAGTGTTTTTCCAATAAACTTTGCGGGCCAAACAAAATAGATTTACGGGCCATCAGTTGGAAGCCCCTGCCCAAGACAATTCGGCCACTAAATCTGGCGACTCCTAAATTGATAGGCAACACGCAACTGGATATGTTATATGAAAATTAAAAACCAAGACTTTTATCAAATAATAGGGAACACTATTATTTCTATCATATGAAACGAGCAGGAAATTATTACTTAGAGCTTTAAGAAACACATTTATTACTCTAAATAAAATAAACCCTCATTTATTAGATACATTTACAAAAAAACATTGAAGTGTGTTAAAATTCAACATTGACTAACGTGTGTAAAAGAGAGAAGGAGATACCCGAAAGTTTTCTTCTCTCTCACGCACTGGTGTGCAGACGACGTCTCGAAAATTTCAGCCACAGATGTCCATCCAGTTATATTATAGAGATCACTGCATTCAACCTTCTACTCTGAGGAGTGAATCCCTCTTCGACCTAAATAATCTTTTTATAACACAACCTTACTTTTATTTATAATTTAAGGATTTTTAATAAGTGGATAACAATTTTATGACACATTTTATTAATATTTCAAGCCTCACTTGTGTTAGTAAAATAATCTCCCTTATAAATAATTTTTATTGTAACTATCTGTTCTAACTTTATCAATTACCTAATTGAAAACAACCAATGTAATCACATTGAATTACTCATTAACTAGATTATAGCATTTTTAATTACAGTTTTCAATCTTCATAATCTTTTTTTATCCAAACTCCATTATATATCTTATGTTATATAACTATATTTACATTTCTTTTCTGTTTAAAAAAATACTTCAATTTATTCAAGACTTCTTAATTTGTTCTAATATTCTAGGTTTTCAACTTACCATATCACATTTTTAATTCCAATTGTTATCATGTTATCAAATGTATCAATATTGTAACTTGGACCAATAAATTTAAAAAAATAATTATCAAACTCTTATATCTTATATCAAATGTCATTAACTTATTATTTCAACAAAGTTCAGTATTAGGGACGTTTAAGAACTCTTTACCTCCATGAATGTTTAATCAGAAAGGATCGTGTTGATGTAAATCTACGATTTCTAACCGACTGTATCACGGAGTTGATTGACATGTTATACACGCTCTTAAACTTCTAGACTTAAATACTCTTTACGAATGATCCACCAAGGAGGCCGATAGGTGGGTGGAGATAGGTGTGTTTGGGGTTGGGGGTTGTTCTAAGGACAGGGTGGTGAAGGAAGGGATGACCATGTCGGTGTTCGAGGAAGATCACGTGGTCCATATCTAATTAGACTTCCAGGTCGTGTTTGCCCTGCGCTTCAGATGTCAGCGCTGCGACGGGAGACTGTGAATTACGTATCAGTCAAGTTTCTTTTACACCCACCATCCTTTACCCCCTTCCCCTCCTGCCGGTCACATTCAACCATTGAGCTCTATATACTACTGGAGGGACAGGAACAACGCATTGCGATTAACAAAAGCGTGACTCCCACTCTTGTCGTCTGCTATAGACTGAGGGGACGATTTCATTATTTGGTCTCATTCTTCTTATGGCGCCAAACTGTAGATGAAGGTGTTTTGGTTTCAAAATGGTTAAATATTGTATAGCATTTGGCTGTAAAAATATTTACACGAAAGGAAACTTAATTCAGTTCCACAGGTAATATTATCCAAAGATAAATGAAACCTTCCTTAATATATTTAATCTTAATTTTGTAGCCTGTCAACTATGTTTATTTTTTGCTGAAGTCGGAACATAGTTATTTTAAGTATGCTATCAAAGCTCATTTTTTCTAAAGTTTGTTAACTTTTCAATAATACAAAATAAAAATTGTATTAAAATCTATTTGATTAAAATAAAATAAGAAAAATAATGGTAGATTATATGCCATCTTTGTGTAGACGTCTATATCAAATCAGTATCCATAGCTTAGGTTAGAAAATTATCTGTCCTATTTACCAAGCTCGTCTTTGTTTTGGAATGATTTGTTTATAAAATAATGAAAAGCTCTTCAATTCGTTTAAAATAGGTTTCCTCACTCACGGCAACAAATCTTAAAACAGTGGATCCAAGCAATAAGAAGAAAGAATTGGGAGCCTACTAAACACAGTGTCATTTGTAGTGAGCATTTCACTGAAGACTGTTATAAATTACGACCTGGTGGAGCCAAATTAAAGTATCTGAAAGAAGATGCAGTTCCAACTTTATTTAACTTTCCAGAGCATCTCCAAAAACCCATAAAGAAGCGGAGAGATCTAGTGCGACACACACCGAAACTTGTTGAGGTAAAGGCTCCAACCGGCCTTTTTAACAATTTATTTTCAAATGTATGTTGATAAAAGTGTCCTGCAAACCTTCACATAATGTTGTAAAAGGCTGTTTACATCACCACAATTCCCCCCAAAAAATACTTATCATAAAAATAAAATACTTAAACAGGATACGGTGATAGTACGCTTTATCTGGCTCAGCTTAGGCTAATTTTCTTTGCTATGGTACAATATATTGATACATTTATTTTATTACACACACAAGAATACGTAGAATTGACTGACACCAAGATTTATGAATTTGGAACACTTTTAACTTAGGCCTACATCCAAACAAAACCATAGGCCTACAACAAATTGCCCTAATCACTTTTGTAATGTAAAATATTGACAATGAAGTGAAACTTTCCCATGATCCTGCATGCTAAAACTGCTGACATCAGATTATGTGTGCATACCATTTGTGATTAATTATTTAAAAATTACATAAATTATAGTGTATTAATCTATAGTAACTATAAGTTTAACTTATTAAATACATGAAAGATTAGGTTGGTAAAGTATAATAATAATGAATATATAAATTATGTTGTCTTATTATTTAAATTACATTATTAATATGTATTAACTCACTACGGTGGCTGCATGGTCTAAGGCGCTACTCTCTCAATAGACTAGACTACCAATAACTGGGAGATTGTGATGCGATCTTGGTCGGGTGCACTGAGGGTGGTTTTTCCTAAATGGCTTCCCACTCTCGCCACACAAATATAGGTATTACACACTTCCTCTAAATTCAACCTTCCTCAGCCCTAACCCATTAGCATAATTAGTGAATAAGCCCATAACATGAATGAGTAGTAAGATACGGTGCTAAAATAAATTGTACTATGAGCTGGTTTATATGTTTTACTATTATTATTATTATTATTATTTAGCTCCGCGTCTTACTACCTGTTCGGGTTATACGCTTAAGTACTATTTACGCTAATGGATTAGGAATTGGGAAGGTTGAATAAGAGGAAGTGAACCTGCATTTTCGTGGAGGGAGAGTGGAAAACCATTTAGGAAAATCCACCCCTAGTTCACCCGACCAAGATTCGAACCTCGATCTTCCCGTCCTCAACAGCCGAGCTCAACATGACAAGCGTGTTAGCCAACTACGCCACAGAGGCAGGTTACATGTTTTACTGAAGATGATAAACTTACTTTGCATTTTAGTATAACTTACTGTTAATTTGTGCCACACCGGTATGTTTCAGTACAAATTCATTAATAAAAGGATTTTTTTTTTAAAGAAAGCACATGTAGGATTAGCTAGTCTTCTAGCTATATTAATATGCTTTATGTTGATGGGTGTTTACTGAAATCTCAAGTTTCACCTTTCAATCCCATGATAAAAAATATAACTGAAAGGTTACTTAGGTAGGGAAGTCATTAAAAAAAATGTATTTGATTTTCCATGTTTTTATTGCAAAAACTAATGCAAAATATCAATATTTTGTTAGTTTAAAATAATGAAACTTTGACAGTTGATGGGTACCATCCCCCATAACAATTCATTATGATTTTTTTAATAGACAGTGATTATTTTATTCACATGTGCAGTAAAATATGGGGGTCTAATGATATTAAATTAAAATTTAGAATATAATAACTTGACTCACCTATTTCACAAGTTATCGTCCAGCTATATTCTTCAGCCTTCAGCATTTCCTGAAATGCTTCAACTTCCAAATCACTCACCTCGGTGAAATAGTAAGCTAAGAAGCTAGTTTCGTGATGAGCTAGACTGCCGAGGATGGGAAGATCGAGGTTCGAATCAATTAGGTGAACTGGGGATGGTTTTTCCTAAATGGCTTTCCACTCTCCCTCCATACAAACGCGTGTTCACTTGGACCTCTAAGCTCAACCTAGCCCATTAGCGTAATTGGTACTTATGCTTATAAACCAAACGGGTAAAAAATAAAACTTCCAAACCACCATATATATATATATATATAGGTCTATCTATACCCATCCCAAATTTTACTAACATTAAATTTTCTCGGACATATAAGGTTAGTAAGGTGGGTGAGTAAAGAAATCACTGTAGGCCTATATTCATAATTTAAAATAAAAAAGGATTCTTAATATTAGTCTTTCCTTGATAACATTATTTTTTTATGATAACTGCATTTTTTGGGGGTTTTGATGGTGTAAAGAACATTTTTCTGCCATACGTGAAAGTGTGCATTGTCCAAAAATGATCCCTGTAAGCAGGAATTGAGCCCATGATGACCCTTGTTTTATCACTGAGCTACCCAGGTTCATATTTCACTCATTGCTTTAATGCAGAACATGTGAGACCAGTTAATTTAAATCTAACTTATTCTTCAATAATGCAACAGAATGCAATAATGCACATTAAAAAATTTGTACAAATGAGCACCACTAAAAGGTTACCATGAGTTTTGGCTGTGTGTATGTCACTTGTATCTGAATATCTCCTACCCATTTATGTGTTTATTTGGCCACTGCACTTTACTGAATGTTCACTTTAAATGTATATGTACTACAGTATTTTGACTAATGTGCTAAGTATGAGGAAGATTGAATTTAGAGGAAGTATACCCACATTTAGGTGGAGGAAGAGTGGAAAAGCATTTTGAGAAAAACAAAAATACACCCTAAATACGTAAGGCCGGATTCAAACCTCGATCTCCCCATAAGTTGAAGCCCTGTCTATTAGGAAAATTACTCCTGAGAACATGTGACCACCAGGTATCGCATGCTCGTATAAACTGCCTTATAATAATAAATTGTGTACAGGTCTATGAATCTGGATGGCTCATGTGGTAACTTAATTATTTATTAAAAGGCTACCCGGAAGAGGGTATTTGGGTATTATATCTCTCTAGGAATTTCCCAAAAGGATTTTTAAAACAAAAATTTTGTTACAGCCTTGATCTGTACCAAATATTAATTTTTCATTAACTTATATAACTTACTACAATTAAATTACCTCTATATTCTATTACTAATTAAGTACTAGGGCCTAGTGCTAAAAAGCATATTCGATCCAGTTTTATTTAAATTTGACTTTGGGTATGGATGTTGTTGAAGCGAAGACTGTACCTATGTAAAGATAGAGAAGTGTCGAGGAAGTTAGTGAGGATTGATTAAGTAAGGAGTTGTTATTTGAGCTAAATGCACAGTTTTTTGTCTACCCCGCAAGGAAACAGTATGGTTGGGTATGTAGGAAGGTAGACAGGTAGGTTATTTTTAAATCTGTTGGATAGAATATTGAAAGCAAAACCTACAATGTAGTAAATTATATTTTCTTTTCATTTTTGTGCGTTCAAGCTTATTGTCTTTCTGGCATTAATTACCTGACAAATTTTTATCAAATATTTGATTAAAATGTTGTTAGTTATTACTAGTATGTGTATGAAAATATTCAAAGTTCCTCGATAGCACTAAAGTGTAATAGGCTTACTTGAAGTTACAAATTAAATTACAAATGGGAATAGAGATTTAGATATCAATTAATTTTTTTTGTCATGTTTGATTAATTATTTGTCCAATAAATTGTGTAAAATAGAACTGTAGTATATCCTTGTTTAGCCATAATAATAAAATATTATTTCTTTTTGAAGCATGATGAACCAATGGATACAAATGGTATGTGTACACCCGTTGGAGAGTCAGAGGGTGCTGTCTTAGTCACTATGGAGGGTAACAAACATCAGGAGGTGCAAACTGACCCAATACCTCAAACTCCAACAAAGATGTACCTAAGAAAAAAAATAAAAAAATTACAAATGAAACTAAATCGCCGAAACAAAAAAATAAAAACAATGAAAGATCTTATAATTGAACTGAAAAAGAAAGGTCATTTAAACACTGATTTAGAAAGTGTCTTGCAAAACTACTTTTGCGGCTTTCCATTGCAATTAATTCTTAATCAGTTTAAAAATGAAAATTCTGCAAAATCTGCTAGAAGATATAGTAATTTAATGAAACAATTTGCTCTTACGCTATACTTTTATTCACCTCGTGCATATAAATATGAACGATCTTTATTTTGTCTGCCCCATAAAAATATGTTGAAAAGGTGGGTCTCATCTTTCAATTGTGAGCCAGGTTTTCTTGAGGAAGTATTTTTGTATCTAAAAAAAGAAATTCCCAACAAAACCTATTTGCAGGATTGTGCACTTATTTTTGACTCTATGTCACTTAGAAAACAGTTAATGTGGATAGTACCAGAAATAGACACTGTGGATATGTTGATTTAGGTGGTATTGTAGATGTTGATCAAGAGGAATTAGCCACAGAAGCCCTTGTGTTCATCATCGTTTCATACCATACAAATTTAAGTGTCCAGTTGGATACTTCTTCATCACTAAACTATCAGCTGATGTACAGACTCAATTAGTACAAATCTGTATTAGTAAACTTAATGATGTTGGTATTTTGGTCAGATCTATAACATGTGATGGGACAGCTGTGAATTTACAAACATTTAGAAAACTTGGGTGCAAAGTAGGTGGTGAAGAAATACAATCATCATTTAAGCATCCATCAAATAACTGTGATATCTATGCAGTCTCAGATCCTTGTCACATGCTGAAGTTGGCCAGAAATACTTTGGCTGAAAAAAGATTATTGTATCTTGTGAGGGGGAAATTAAATGGTCTTACATCATAAAACTACACCAACTCCAAGCAGAACAAGGACTTACATTTGCAAATTCTCTTTCTGCTCAGCATATTAATTTTCAAAATAAAAAAATTAATGTCTCATTAGCAGCTCAGACATTGAGCTCAAGCATAGCAGATGCACTTGAGTTTTTAGAAGATTCAGGTCACCCTGACTTTCAGAATTGTAAAGCTACAATTTCTTTTATTAGAAATATTGATAAACTATTTGATTTACTAAATTCTCGCAATGTACTTGCCAGTGGATTTAAGCAGCCATTACGACTTTCTAACATGGACTATTGGCAGGGTTTCTTTGTTGAAGTGAGTGATTATATCAAATCATTGAGCATTGAAGGTGTGCCAATTTTACATCACCCACGCAAGACGTTTGCCCTTGGGTTTCTTTTATGCATCCAGAGCATTACTAATTTATCTAAAGACTTGTTAATGCATTCTATAAAACCGTTAGAATATTTTCTTGCTTACAAATTATCTCAAGACCATATTGAGTTGTTGTTTTCATGCATCAGATCAATGGGAGGCTGGAACAACAACCCTAATACAAACCAGTTCCAGTCAGCAGTACGGAAACTGCTGCTGAAAAACAGTGTCACAGCTAGCAAGAATGCCAATGTAGTTGACACTGACTCTATTGATCACTCTCCAATTTTTGAATTTAGATCATCTAAGAGATCACTGGATGATTTAGAGGATGATATTGAATTGGATGACTCCCTAGTTACTTATTTAGAGGCCCTTAATCGAAGTGCGCTAAGTGATTACCAATCCAATATTGTGTATTATATATGTGGATTTCTTGTTAGAAAGATCATAAAATCTTTACGCTGCTCTGAGTGTTGCAGTATGTTAGTTAGCTATTTCCCACTGAACGCACATAACTACTGCAAACCTAATGTTAAAGACCACACTAGTTTTGTGAAAAAAGTTTCTAGAGGTGGTCTTATTTATGCTGCTGAGCCAGTATTTAAAATTGTTCAATACACGGAAAAAGTGATATTTTCACTCCTAGGTCATGAATCTTTTTATAAGTCAGCTGGACTGTATAGCTATATTATTAACTGTGTATGTCATTACTTTTCGGAAATGGATCCAAATATTTTTCCCAATTTACACACTGTTGATACTGCAATAGAGTGTGAAGACTTGCATGAGACACAAATACTAAAAAAACTAGTAAAAATGTATACCTCTCTTAGGTTGAGAGCAAATGCTAAAAAACAAACTATCAATGCACAAGGAAATACATCCACCATACGACAAAAATTACACAAGTTAATCCTTTTCTCAAATGTTTAATATGTACATCTATGATTAGTTACACTTTTTATATGTGTTAACGATATTAAACAAATTCAGAAAGGAAATTTTTTGACAGTTGCAAAAATTACTAAATCAATTTTCACCTATTCAGATGTCAGGTTTGTTTTCCTCAAATGTTGTTCCTATCAGAATGATTTATAAACAAATGAATCTATGATAATAATCTTCAGTAGTCATAGATGTGTTAGTGAGGGCTTAAAGGTGAACTTTTGTTTTGGAGTCAACCTTGCCTTTGTTTAGTACCTAATTATTATTTAATATTTCCAGCTGTCACTGTAATTATTTTAAATTAAGTTTAAGTTTTCTTGGAATTAATTTTTTTTTAAAGAAAATACCTTTTGTTATTTGACTAGGCATACAAATATTGAATATATGGCTGTGTTAATTTAGGTAGGGCCTATATAAGATTAACAGTTACTATAATTAAAACATACTAAACAAGTGGGGCTTATTACTATCCCAGACTTCCAGGGGGTTGATGTTTGATACTAACCTACCACACATTATGTTAAGTCCACTCTCTGACCTCCCATCTCCTCTATAGTTGATGCTCACACACTTTATTCTATCTTTTTCCTAAGTGCTGTCTTAAAAAAATTAGTGCTCGGTGCCTATTTCTCTTGGTGAAAGGTAAATAGGAAGCAAAACATGTTTATATTTATCACTTATAATTATACTTACCACACTCAGAGAAATGTTAGGTCGGTTATCATCAACATCATCACCACAAACATATTCCAGCCCTGGCCGTGTCTCTTAGTAACATAATCCTCTACAATGTATCCTTTCTCCCACCACCTCTAATATTAATATTAGCGGACAGTGCATAAGATAAAATGTACAAAAAGTTGAAACAATATTTTCAATTATAGCGTTCACAACCACATGCACCACTCGTGATTCTGTAGCTTTGAACTCCTCTATCAATTAAAGTAATGTGAGTCAATATTTTATGTATTATTATGAGTTATGCACTTTTACTACTAGTTAGGCATTATGCATGAATATCAACCCAACCTTACAAAACTTGATGTTCAGGGTGAAATTTAAGGAAATTATTTATCATTTTAAATTGGTTCAATAAGGGTTTTGGGTTTGATTATTACAAACATGTATGATTGGGATAGTAGTTAATTTTCTTTTCCTAAAATGGTAAATTAGTAAGAGAAGGTTTGTTTATTATATAATAAATAATAAAAATGAGTGTCTAATAGACACACTGACATTAAAAACATTCACAATCAACCACTAATTAAAATAATCTGGTCATAATAATTGAAATCCATCCTCCCAAGCTAAGCATGTAAACCATAACCACCATGCAGAACTTAAAGTATTTAGACTAGATTATTTAATGATCTTGTTTATTAACTTCACTATGCTAATATTATTATATGCAATATGTAAGCTAGGTATACACACAGAATGGATGGTAAGACACGGTGCAAAAAAAAAAGTAAGCTGATTAATTTTATATTCAATTTAATATAAGGGTTGGTAACATTACTATAGTAGAGCCGAGAGATCATTTGGAAGTGGTGTGCATGTGTGGGTTGTGTGTGATATTCAGCTCATTCTCTTTCCAAACTGACTATTTGTATCAGGACATGAATAACAAACTAATATTTCAAGAACAAAATATTTTAATTAAAGGGGAAATCCTAATATCAGAAATAAATGTTTCTATCGTGAAAATACTTTAATTCAAGACTCCTAGTTTTTTTAATCGCCGTGTCCTACTCCTTAAGTTTATAGGCACATATAATAATTACTCTAATGGTGTAGGGAAGAGGAAGGAAACATTTTAGAGGTAATTACATTTGCTTGGAAGGAGAGTTGGGAACAATTTAGCAAAAACCACCCTCAGAAGACTTGACTGGGATTCAAAACCTTGTCTCTCAACATTCAGCAGGCCAGTTTTTTTTTTCATATTTTGCCAAAATGAGAAGAATTTAGCTATGAATTAAATAAAAAGTTCTAATTTAAACATTTTAAATTACATTCCAAACAAATTTTCTGACTAAAATATACTATTTTTGGTAAGATGTAATGAAGAAATTAAACATCAGTTGGAGCTTTCTTGAATTTTTTTCACACATTCCAAAAGTTTCTATTTACTGGACAGACATAAATTTTTACTACAGGAGTGTTTTTCCAATAAACTTTGCGGGCCAAACAAAATAGATTTACGGGCCATCAGTTGGAAGCCCCTGCCCAAGACAATTCGGCCACTAAATCTGGCGACTCCTAAATTGATAGGCAACACGCAACTGGATATGTTATATGAAAATTAAAAACCAAGACTTTTATCAAATAATAGGGAACACTATTATTTCTATCATATGAAACGAGCAGGAAATTATTACTTAGAGCTTTAAGAAACACATTTATTACTCTAAATAAAATAAACCCTCATTTATTAGATACATTTACAAAAAACATTGAAGTGTGTTAAAATTCAACATTGACTAACGTGTGTAAAAGAGAGAAGGAGATACCCGAAAGTTTTCTTCTCTCTCACGCACTGGTGTGCAGACGACGTCTCGAAAATTTCAGCCACAGATGTCCATCCAGTTATATTATAGAGATCACTGCATTCAACCTTCTACTCTGAGGAGTGAATCCCTCTTCGACCTCAACACACGATAACGTAGGAGCGATTCCAAGAGAAGTATAGACAACGTATTCTGACGAGTGAAAGTTTAAGTAGTTCTCACAACGTGATTTTCTTTCTTTTCTTGGAATCCGACTTATACACTTTTGAAAGCAAGTAAAATTTAGCACATTTCTTATAAAATAGCTTTTAGATGATTCACGTAATGTTCTAGATCAGCGGTTCCCAAACTATAGGTATCGAGCCTCAGGTGGGTCGTGGGCTATGTGGCAGCGGAACGACCGGTCAGTTCTACAATAATGTACTGATAATTTTGTCTGTTGTAAAAATATAACGAACACATGTTACTATTTTAAAAGAAAAAAATCATGAAAAAATATAAAATTAACAACTAGGTACGTAAAAATACAGTGTTTTATTAAACAGCCAGTTCCATACTCTCATCTCTTCCTAATATTAGTTACTCTGTGCACACCAGCACGGCGAGCCTTTTGTCCGTTTTGAGTTTAAAGGGTCTGTGGAAGAAGAAATGTTAATTTACAAGCCTTTACCCACAAAAACGACTTGAAAAGAGATTTTAAATATATTGACATTTTTTAAAAAGAAAATGAGATTGATTGGTTAAAATGTGTAAGTTTGACAACTGATGGTGCTCGTACTATTTCTGTCATTTATTCGGGTTTAGTCCCAAAGTTAAGTCCGTTGCCCCTTTAGTCCAATACACTCTGCAGTAAAATGTTTGGATGAGTGCCTAAAGAAGACTCTTGACGATGCTGTGAAAATTGTTAACTTTATTAAATTACAACCTACAAACTCAAAGACTGTTTGGTATCCTGTGTGATGAAATGAGCAATGAACACAAACAACTTCTCCTTCATTGTGAAGTTCGGTGGATGTTGAGGGGTAATGTGTTGTCAAGATTATTTGAACTCCGGTACGAAGCTAGAATGTTTTTATTGGAGGACAATAGTGAAGTAAAATCCATCAGCCACTTTAAATAATGTGTGATTGACTAGAAATGGCTAAAAACAATTGCGTATTTTGCAGATATTTTCAATGCTCTCAATGTCCTTAACTTAACACTCCAAAATAAGGACGTCCACACTTCTATGTTCAGGATTAAATAGAAGCATTTTTTATTTAAGCTTGAAAGATGGGTCTGTAAAGTGGAGGAAAATTGCTTCGATTAGTTTCCAGTCTTACATGACTTCCTGGAGATCTATAAAATTAAAATTGACCAGGAAACTGCAAAAACCTTGAAGGAACACCTTGAGGCATTTGCCTCTAGGCTCAGGTAATTGATATTGTCAGTCAATTCTAAGTAGCAAATTAAAAGAATATTTTTTATTTTAAATATTTTTTTGTACTAAAACCATGTTGTTAAGTTTCTTCTGTTTATTTATTTAAATAAAATTGAAACTAGTTGATTTATTAAAATGTACTGTATGTATCGAAATATGTTATAGCTAAGTGAGATTTGTCTATGTATTATGGCGAATAATTAGTAATGAGTAATGACCCTTGCTTTAGTAGCTACTTTCCTAAAATTGACGAGGGGAACCAATGGATTAGAAATCCCTTTGAATAGGATCATTTAAAAAAAAGTGAAACTGGCATCAGCTTAAGAAGACACATTATTTGCGTTACCATGTGACTCATCTTTGAAAACTGTTTTCCAAGAAACAAACTTGATCCCATTCTGTATTAATGTATGAGGAGAATACCCAGAAATATCAAAAATAGCATTGAGATACTTGATGGGGTTTCTACAATTTATTTGTGAGAACGTACCTTTTTCAAGTTTGATGTTTTTGAAAAACAAATACAGAAACTGACTTTGTGTGGAGAGCGATATGAGCCTAAAACTATAAATTAAACCCTGATATAGACTCTCTTGATGGTGCAAAACAATGCCATAAATCGCATGTACTTTTAAGCTTGTATTTAACCTTATTAAACTTGTCTACTAATGAACTTTTTTATTTAAAACACATTTCAGTGTATATACATTATGGGTACTCATTAATCATTCAATATGTAAGCTTAATGATTGTATTAAGCCTAATGTGCATTTCAATTTAAAATCCTTTCATTATAGTTTAAAAATGTTATTTTTATACAATTATTAATAAACGTATTTTTTCTTTAGTACTAAAAAAGCAAGATTTGTTTTATGATTATTCCACTTTCACATTAGCATTACCTACCACAGTCTTTTCTTGTACATGCTTTGGACAAAAGTTCACCTGCTTTCAACAGGATAGAGAAAGATTATACAGAAGGTTATATATACATATTAGGTGGATTGTGAAAACAAAAATTAATCTTTAAGGTGAGTCCCGTAACAATAAATTTGGGAACCTCCACTCCAAACTTTCGATTATATACTAGGCTACAGACTGTGAGGGAACCGCAATCTTAACAAAAGGTGACACCGTTATAATTCGGTTGTGCTCAGGTGTTGTGTTCTCTGGCAGAATTGGAGGAATTTGGAATCGCTGAATGGTTAGTGTTGCCAGCATTTGTTTGAAAACGAGAGTCTATAGCAACCGGATAAGTTGTATAGAATGCTCATGCGTGATTTAGCATTATACAAATGAGGAACAAATCGTGGAATTAAATGTTCATGGTTTCATTGAGTCAAGCAGGAATTTATTATTTTAAGTACAAAATTAATCCTAGCACATATGAGGTTGGATCGTGCTCTGTCCAGAAAATCCTACCCCATTCAAGGATAAATTGTGTCACGTCTACAAACTCCTGCCACGTGTGAGGTTAGGACATACCACACCCAGAAAATTCTGTCGTATATGAGGTTAGGTCATACCACACCCAGAAAATCCTGCCGCATGCGAGGTTAGGTCATACAACACCCAGAAAATCCTACCGCATATGAGGTTAGCTCGTGACGTGTCCATAAGTCATGCACATGCAAGGTTAGTTCACGTCACGTCCAGAAACTCCATCTGATCGCGAGGTTAGATTATGTTGTGTCCAGAACCTCCATCTGATTGCGAGGTAAGACCATGTTGTGTCCAGAAACTCCATCTGATTGCGAGGTTAAACCATGTTGTGTCCAGAACCTCCATCTTATTGCAAGGTTAGACCATGTTGTGTCCAGAAACAACACTGATTGCGAGGTTAAACCATGTTGTGTCCAGAACCTCCATCTTATTGCAAGGTTAGACCATGTTGTGTCCAGAAACAACAACTGATTGCGAGGTTAGTCCATGTTGTGTCCAGAAACTCCATCTGATTGCGAGGTAAGACCATGTTGTGTCCAGAAACAACAACTGATTGTGAGGTTAGTCCATGTTGTGTCCAGAAACTCCATTTGATTGCGAGGTAAGACCATGTTGTGTCCAGAAACAACAACTGATTGCGAGGTTAGTCCATGTTGTGTCCAGAAACTCCATCTGATTGCGAGGTTAGACTATGTCACGTCCAGAAACTTCAGCTACATGCGATGTTAGATCATGTGACTTTCTTAAGCATATCCTTCATAAGAGTTTAGATCGTGTCACATCCAGAAACTTCAGCTCCATTTGAAACTAGACCGTGAAACATCCAAGAAAGCGAGGCGTATTCGCATGTATCATTTTCGCTGTTTTTTATATAGACTCGCGCATTCCCATATGATAAACCATGCATGCGTGCATCATTTGACTCATATTGTAGCTAGCCTCTCATTCATTGCCTTATTAAAGGCAGGGATGTATGGGACGTTAGAGAAGGTAAGTGTTTTTACAGTTTTTGTATCAAAACTTTTTTTGGTCAAAATAAATCAAATATTGCTTCAGTACAGCAATAGAGTTTAATTTTTCTCACATGGCGATAATAATATTTATTGAATATCTGACAAGGGTGACCTGGAATTTAATGACAGCCTTTTCTCTTCATTTAAAAAGTTTCTCATCTAATGCCGTTATACTAATGACAGATATATTTGATATCAACATGTGAAGAAAATTAAACTTTATGTTTGTACTGAAGCAATATTTTATTTATTTCGGCCAAAAAAAGTTTTTCTATAGAAACAACCTTTACTCCAGTTACATATATCCCATTCACGGTAGGAATTACTCTCTTAAAGGTCTTTTTTCTTACCAATATTCTATACTATATAATAGATTTCTGGTAGGGAAAAGGGCCTTTCAGAAAACAATTCCTACGCTGAACAGACTTTACATACATCCCCACCTAAATATACGACGCACGCGCACATTGTACGGCGCATACTGGCTCTATACTCTCATCCATTACCTTGCTTCACTTCTCATTCAGTGTCCGGGAAGATTGAAGACTGAATACTGTTTTTGTCCTGTTTTTTGTTTTACCGCGTCTTAGTTTCCGCTCGGATTATACGCATACATTGATTATGCTAATGGAATAAGGAGGAGGAAGGTAGAATTTCAAAGCATATGTAAGCATACCTACATTTTCCTGGTGGGATAGTGAAAAACCATCTAGAAAAATACACCAACAATACACCCGTCCGGGATTCGAACCCCAATCCCCTTGTCATCGTCATTCTACTCTATCTAGAGGGCTTAGTTATACCATTTCACTGCGAAGCGAGTAACAACAATAAGATTATCGTAAAGTGCTACCAACCTTGATAAGAAAAAAAATTATGTATTTATTTAAAAAAAACTCTTTTTAGGAGAATTAGACTGTATCATCCAGGACGGTAACATTTTTACCATTAAAGTGAAGTAATTTATTTTATGTTTTGTGAATTACCAAAACTTCACTTAATCCCTGAGTCATGTGTGGATCTAATCTTTTATTTATTCTTCATTAGGTACATTTAGCACCATAGTTAATCTAATGGGTGGAATGAAGAGGGTAATTTTAGAAGAAACTCATCCACATTAGCGAATAAAGGGGATGAAGAAGCTATTTTGTTAAATTATAAGTGGAAAAACCAGCTGATATAGGTTCGATTCTTGATCTCGTCATTGCTGACAATCCATCCTAATGTGTGCCTGACGCCTTATACTATATTAGCACTGGTGCGTGTCTTATATGATATTAAAAAATTTTTAGATCAACCAACGTTGATAAAGATCTTAAATAGGTCAACATTGTAATACTCTGTCAAGCGTAGCAATTTCAAAACAATCGGATTGGCGTATTAGTACATAAAAAAAGGTTTAGTAACTTTTTTAGTGTCGTATAAGGTATTTTATTAAGTGATACTAGAACGTGAATAGTTTATTTCTAAACTAGAATGTATCAGCATTTATATTGGACTATCAGACTTTTGCAAAGTGAAAAAATAGGAGAGTTTCTCAGTGCGTTTGAACCAAATGTTTTTATTTTGATATTTCCAGACCTTACGTTTGAAATATTTTATATGGAAATAGAACGAAAAATAAAAATCCCTGTGGACGCTATGTTACTAAAATGTTTTATAAGACATGAATAAATAAATATGAAGACTTTGAAGAGTGAGCAGACGCCAAGATGACAGAATAGCCGAGCATCTGACAGTCTAGTTTTAATGGCTGTCGCCATCTTGTTTTGGTATCGTAACCCAGTTTTAGCACCGATGATGCGGCTGCCCACGACTGGGAGGGAAGAAACTTTAAGTAAATCGGTATTTTGACTCGTGATGACGTCATTTCCGGTTGATGTGTGACGCTCGTGGCAATCCGAGAGTTTATTCGACTTAAGGTTGCCGCCTACGTGGAGGAAAATATCCGCACATTGCGCTATTTTATATGGGGATTACATTTTTGAAGTTATAAAATTCATTCTCAATTAACTTATTAGAATTTTATTTTGTTATCATGTTAAAAAAATAAATTTGTTTGAAGAAATTTAGATCTATAAACATTTTTTTTTTTACAAATAGACATACCTGACAGCTATAAAAAGTAACAAAATCAACTTTCACTTATTCATATGTCAATTCATGTGTCACTGTCACTTTTTATATATATTATCAATAACTATAAAATAACACTAATAATACAAGCAACAAGCTATCAATGTTTACCACAAACCAATATGTTGGTATTTTATCAACGGTTCTTCCTATGAAAATTGGACTATAGCTCATAATTTTAAGTTGGAAGGCTGGAGTTTGATCCTGAATGATTACATTAAGGATGTTTTTAAACAATTTGATTTGTATCCTCTTTTAAGTTGCATCCTGATAAATTAGTTAAAATTCACCCATTATTTGTGTTACAATAATTACAATTACAATATTACAATATTACAATTATTAATGATTTTTACTATATTCAGTTTGTTTTAATCTTTGTGTAAAATTTAATATTTTTAAAATACATAATATTACTGTATTTATAATACCAAGGTTGCCTGAATTGACCTGAATGTATTATAATAAAAGTCCATATTAGAGCAGAATAAAGAACCAGTGTTTATAGTTCTTATTAGTGGTGGGCCGATACCGTTACTCAATTACTCGGTACCCTCGGTATCGACTGGTATCGCAATAATCGATACTTTGGGTTAAAATATCGATACCACTCTTTAGTATTCAACACGGTTAACTGCTAAAACGAGTTTATTTTCTTGACATAGATGTCCTATTACAACCTGACAAATATTTATAATATTTTATGTGGACTTAAAAGAGGTAATATGGCTATAAGAACTGACTTTCTGATATTTTATTACTTAATGAGTAATATAATTTCTTATTGTAGGCCTAGTACTAATAATTATAAATGTTACTTATGTCTGATTGCATCTTGTTATAATTTGTTTGAATAGCCTAATTGACTAGTTTCCATATTTTTACACATGGAAACCAATTAAATATTTTTCTTTTGACCTAGTTTCTATGTTTACAAAATAAGTAATTATCTAATTTCATGTTGAATGGTATTGAATAGGGTATCGAGTATCGAGGAGATGAATTGATAGTATCGAGCAAGTTATTGGAATCGATTAAAGTAGGTATCAGCCCATCATCAATTCCTATATAAGATATATTTTATAAAAAATATATAGTATAAGCTAACCTGAATTTGTTAGAATTAATTTATGTACAAAATTGCAATGTTTTTCAATATTGTTCCTTCATCAATTTACAACATAATATTTAATACGCTTTTATACAAGGATTTTGTTGTGCCATACAACATAAATATAATATATTTTTCTAAATATTATGTAATAAACTTTTACTATCTGTAGGAGTAAATAATGTAAAATTTATAATTAAGCAACTTTTTCTTAACGTCATAGCTGATCTAAAATAATAATACAATAAACACATTTTTTTAAATAAATAATAATCATGATTAGTATATTTGTCATCTTATTGAATGTAGATACATAATTACTTAAAACAATATAAACATGTATATATTCTTCTATATACGTGATTCCACGGTATAAGGAGTCATGTTTATAATTGACCAGATTGCCGATGACGAAGAGGTTTAATGTTGGCTGGATGCATTAGGGAATGATTTTCCAAATAGTATTTATCACTATGGTATTCCCATCCTCCCTCAACGGTAATGAGATTACATTTCCTCCAAAGAAACTTATTCCCCTACTCTTTATGATAAGTCTCTAATATCCGTGGTGTCCAAAGTTATAGTTAAAAATTATATGTGTAGAAAAAACAAACTAATCCCCGCAACGTCCTCTTGGTGATAGATTATACAAACATCCAGATTTCGACATTATTTTGGAAAATAAAGATAGTTGTTAGATAGTCCTCGAGTTTTCTAGATAGAGACTATTATAAGTCCGTATCACTCAATGGATAACATCAAGCCAAGGTACATAATACAACTTGAACCAGACGTCTCTTGGTTTATAAAACAATGGAATTGATACCATTGAAACTGATTTACAATATTTAAAAAAAACTAGAAAGAAATTGAAAAAATTAAGTGCTAACTGTGCACCGTACAGATTATCTTGCTCCTTTACCTAAAAATTGAGATATTTACTTAAAGCTCGATGGGTATGTGAAACGAAATAATATACTTCGTTGCAGAAACAAAATTGTATAAAGATCATCAAATTGAACCAAAAAGCTTCTGAAATGCATAAACATTGAGAAAATAACATCTCTGTCCTCTAACGTACATAAGCAATTCTCCTTTTAGATGCCATCACAAATATATATATTTTTTTCTATCAAAATCTCAAATTCAATTTTTTATGATCAAAATCCTTCTCCCTCCAAGGGGTCAAGGTAACGTAACTATGAAAAACTATTAAACTTACACCAATTTGGGTGTTGTCAAATGAAGAATGCCTTAAACCACACTTTAATGCGATTTTTAGTTCGAGCATGATTGTTATGAAAGAAGTAAATTACATTTAGGAATTATAATACTGGCAGTCTAGGGTAAGGTGCCGGACTTCTGTGCTGGGTGTCCGGGGTTCAATCCTCGGTCCCGGCACAGACTTATCTGATTGCCAAACCCTTCCTTCACCTCTGACAAGACATGTATTGATCACAACTTGTGAATGTGTGGAATGCCAGGCCTCCACCGTGGTTCAGATTCCACGTTAAACTGTAGGTCCTCCATTTCATCTCACGATCACACTACCATTACACATTAGCGTAAGTGCGTACAACCCTAATGGGTAGTAAGACGTGGTGCTAATAATAATGATAGTACTAGAGGAGAAAATGCCTTAAAGTCTTAAACGATGCAGGTGGTGAGAATGGGGAGGCTATGAAAGCATTGAATGACATCTAGGAACAATTGTTTTATTATTATTTGAGATGTTTAACATGCACTTTCTGAACGGACTGATTATATCAGGACATCATCATTTCTATGAGCAAGAGAAAAAAGAACCTACCACTTTGCCGGGAAATACAACAGAGACCATATATGCTCTAACTTGTATAAACAAGTAGTTTTTAGACTTTAATTAATATAGATTTGTTTTTATCGTTGTATCTTACTACCTGTTCAGGTTATGAGCATATAAGATCATTACTTTAATGGGGTAGGGATGAGGAAGGAATTATTTTAGAGGTAATCTACCAGCATTTGCGTGATAGGAAAGTAAGACAGCATTTAGTAAAACCACCCTCAGTAGACCCAACCGGGATTCGGAACCCACTCTCCCCGTAAACAGAAAGCCAGTCTAACACGAGCATGACGCCTTAGGGCTGAGACTGTTCGTCCACTGAGGTGGGTTACGAGTGGTTCGTATTTATCTATAATCAGAAGGCTTCGGACTTCAATACAGTACAAAATTCAATCTGGTGCGATGTTTCTAGGGTGAGAGACAGAAGAGAGAATTGAAAAAAAGAGTAATAAAAACGTACAAAGAGAAAGAGAGAGATATGGAACGTGATAATTTATAAATGATGAGCAATTAGTACTGTGCAGTCTTGGTGTTATCTGCACAGAAAGTGGGTAAAGGGATTTCCTGTGAAACGGACCACAATTTCCCCTTCCCTCACCGCCAGGAACTCATATAATATCCACTTCCTCCTCCTTCCTCTCTCTCTCTTTTGGTCAGGAAGAGTAGACCCGAATGGCAGACGCAACCGTACACCAGCCCTTAAAAAAGAACTATTTACACCAGGTGTAAATACGTTACTTCTGCCTAGGAGTCTAATAAGAGCAATAACATTACATTAAGTAAAAATCTTGAGAAGCCAGTCTGTATTTTTTTATAAGAGAAAAAAAAAGCTTCCCCTAACTTTCCAAGATTTATTTTACAGTTTTCTAGTTTTTGATCTCTGAACGGGATTTAAAATATTTGGAAGTTTGAATGTTTTGGTAACCAATTATCATCAAACCCACTTCGGTGATCAAATTTTCAAAGGCGTCCCGGCATGGTTAAAAAGAATAGGGGAATGGGTTGATAACGGGGAGATTGGGGGTCACATTCATGTAGAGTTTACTAAGGGTAGTTTTCCCTGAATGGTTTTTAAATCTCCCTCAAAGCATTTTTGGATACACTTACTCCAAATTCTACCTTACTCATACCTAACACATTAACGTATTTAGTACTGTGCTTAGAGCTCAAACGGGCAGGGGTGGATTAAGCGTGGGGCAAACCGGGTGGCTGTCCAGGGTGCCAAACAGAGCACCGACATATTCTACTGTATCAGGGGCATGATATGAAAATAATCCCCAAATCTTTAACTCCTCACCTAATGTAACCACTTTTGAAAAGTTCTTTTACATCCACCATACTGGAAAAATAGCGCCCTAAAACTTTTGTTTTTGCAATTATCTCGTAAATCGTTTATTATCTACAATTGCTTGTCTTATCAAAAATAAAAAAGATAATATTGACTACAAACATGTTTTTGTAATGTTCTACGTATTCATAACCGTTTTCCTATAATCTTGCAGTGAAACATTTACAGAATTATTACTATCGGTGTAATTTATTTTTATATTATATTTATATCACGCCCAGGCGACGTTAGGTTTGGATTTGTTAGTTTGGGGAATTATTTTTATGTTTTCCTAGTATTTCCCACTTACACAGGGGGGTACCAAAAAGCGATACCACCCGGATACAAAATTGTCCTCAGGCCGTCCCTGCAAACGGGTAGTAAGACGTGGCGCTAAAAGAAAAATTGTAAGCGATAAACCAAAAATAATGTTAAACGGGAAGATATCTACCGTTGTAAGCTGGACGAGAAGATATAAAATTTGATTATTGCTCATACCAACGAATCCGACTCCAAGTGAAAATACTAAATTCTATTTAAGAATAGTGCAGTACTATCAATCATTACACTACTACAAATTTGCACTAATTAGACAATTTTTTCGACCACGCCTTATCTATTATCAAACCTGTTATCTGCATTTAATTACACTAATGCTGATGATGTGATGAAGGTAAAAAAACATTTAAAGGAAATGCACCCACACTTCCTTGCCGAGAAAAGGATAAACCACTCAGTAAAAAGGTTACCTCCAATACACCTAGCCGGCTATCGAACCATGATATTATCTCTGTTACAAACCAGACTAGATGAGATTTATATTTGCTTCGCGTGCTACACGCTTCAATGATTTTACAAAAAAATTATAACTATAAATACTCACATTAAAATTTAGTTTTAAAACATTTTCCAAAACCATACGTTTAGATTATATTTGTTCAGGATAGCACATGTAGGATTAGTTTTAATTGCAGTTTTTATTCGAACAAATACTATATCAACAAAAACAACCATAGTTAATTGTATCCTCAGGAATTTTCATATGCGTATCGAGCTGGTTTGAGGTAATACAAAATTGGTTCAAATGATTGTTTTTTTAACAACTTTGTGCATTTCACTCTCGGTTAATATGGGCCACTAAACAACTTCATATATTCATAGAGCACCGAGGGAATAATTTCTGTTTAAAGAGCTGGTTTGAAATCAGTTCAAATATATTTTTTTAGTAAACTTTGGCAGGTATTTTAACGCATTTTAAATTATTTCAGCCCATTTATAACCAATATTTTTCAATTCCTGTAACCCATATTATATAAGTGTAACTAAACGTTATATGCAACCCTATGAACGGCTAACAAAATGTCCAAAATAATGATATTTTTTTAAATGTTAACACCATTGTTTTCTAAAGGCCAACATGAAAGAAGGTTAAGAACGAAGCCCAGAAGTGTCCTAGTCGTTTTTAGAATTTAATTAAGGTTAATTTATCAGTTAAAAAATAAATAAAAGTGGCACAATTGGCCTATATAAATAAAACATGGTCACCAAATAAGTATAAAAATATTCACATGAAAATACCGCTAATTTATTTAAAAAATCATTCCATAAAAAGTATTTGAAATAATGGAACTATTTGGAAAATATGAAAACGAATAATGCAACAAACAATTATAAAAAAATATATATACAAAATAAAGTACCTAATTAAAAATAACAAATAGCGTAGAGTAAGTTAGCAAAAAAAACAAACTAATCAAAGAATAATTTAAAATAATACAAAATATAATATCAAGTACGGTAACTTAAAGAAAATAAAGCATAGGTTGGTTAAAAATAGCACAAAATAAAACTTTTTGTATGCAAAATAACACAAACTTAATCAAGTAACGAAAAATAATACAAAATAAAGCCAATGAATAAATTATTAAGACAGTATTCGTCTCCGGATTCTGCAGAGCTATGCTCGATAGGAATCGCTACTATGTTTGGATGATGGAAAGGGGAGTGGGTATCGTGAGGGTAGCTAGTAATTGATGATGTTAGATTGATCCTCAGGAAGCAAGAGGATCTGAACGAACAACTGATGTTGCGATCTCTAAATCTTAGAAACTGCATATAAACCGGAAGGGCCTTTCCTGCAGCGTCATCAGAAAGAAATATAAAATATGTGTGGAGAGGAAAACAGCGCTATGTCACTGGATTTTTTTTTAAATGTCACACATTTTGGCTTTCAAAAATTTGAGGTGTCTTGTAAATATGTTAGGCTTACATAATTTCTAAATATTTCGTGAAGTTAAATATAAGACTAACAAATTATTAAAGTGAAAATAGTGGATTATGGTTTTATTATAATATATTAACTAAAATAATTTCACTTTTTATTTGAACAATTTCCCATTAATTTATGAATTATTTTTATGCATGAAATGCATTTCCATTATTTAAGTGTATAACATTTTATTTACAATTGTTTTTTTTAAATAATATTCTACATTTAAGAATCATTTTAAGCAATAAATAGCAGAATTTCTAAAAAAAAACGCAACTGCAAATAAAATAATATAATTCCCTTTTTTATACTCGTGGAAAATTACTGGCATGCTACAAAAAAAAACTTGACTGAGGATTTATCATCCCCTGTCCATATTAAAGCGGGTGTTTTTTTTTTATAAATCACCCTTACAAGCTCTACTCAATAGATTAAATTATTAACAACCTCTGTGGTTAATATTTCCAGGTACCAGCTTCTGTGACTGCGTGTTATAAGTCATCACACTCGCAATAGACTGGACTGCCTATGACTAGGAGGTCGGGGTTCAAATCCCAGTAGAGTGTAATTAAGGGTGGAATTTCCTAAATAATTTTCCACTTTCCCTCCACGCAATTATTGGTACACTTCATCTGAATTCAATCTTCCTCATTATTATAACATTAGCGTAATTAGTACATAGACTGAATGGGTAGTAAAGCCCCACTGCAAAAAAATACTCAATTAAATTATCTCTGCTTTACAACCTCCTTGCGTAGTTGGCTAACGCGCTAGTCGTGTTGAGCTTGACTGCTGAGGACGGGAGATCGAGGTTCGAATCTGGTCGGGTGAACTGGGGTGGTTTTTCCTAAATGGTTTTCCACTTTCCCTCCACGCAAATGCGGGTTCACTTCCTCTAATTCAACCTTCCCAACTCCTAATCCATTTGCGTAATTAGTACTTAAATTACCCCCTCGGTGGTGTAGTTGGCTAAAGCGCTTGTCGTGTTTAGCTCGACTGCTGAGGACGGGAGATCGAGGTTCGAATCTCGGTCGGGTGAACTGGGGGTGGTTTTTCCTAAATGGTTTTCCACTCTCCCTCCACGCAAATGCGGGTTCACTTCATCTAATTAAACCTTCCCAATTCCTAATCCATTAGCGTAATTAGTACTTAAAGCGTATAACCCGAACGGGTAGTAAGACGCGGTGCTAATATTTATTATTAATTAAGCGTATAACCCGAACGGGTAGTAAGACGCGGTGCTAATATTATTATTACAACCTCCTTGTAAAATAAATTTTAGTCCAGGCATGAGTCGAACCGGAGATACACATGTAGGCCTTATCAATGCACAGAGCTGAGGTGGTATCGGCTCGAGCGGATGTCGTAGTTTTCTTAGTGCGTCATCAAATGTATCGTACCACGTAGTGTTTGTTTTAACATTATTTTATGAATGGTATACTAGTGTGTTTTATGAATTAAAGTAGTATATGGGGAGAAGGGGAATTCTCCTTTTTTCTTCTCATTTGTGTCGTTATAGAATCATAGAGAGTATCGAATCGCAACTGGAAGAACCTCATCCGATAACTGAAAACATGACTAAAGACCGTATTTATAGCTTATAGTCTATTCTCAGAGGTTGGTGGGGGATTGGGTACTTTTTATGTAAGATGTTGGTGTATTGGGCATCGTCGATTTGACTAGATTCACTAGCAGGATTTGTAAACAGATGGATTGGGTACTTCAAAATAGATAGGATTAAATAACAAGATATTATTTGGAAACGAATACAATAAATCGTCAGACGACTTCAGTATAAGCCAACCAGAGGAACGTTAGCTACTTGGTACAGTATATTCGAGGTAAAAATAATTCTTAGTGAGAGGGGCTAGGTTAAGTTAGGATAGGCTAGAGTTTCCCAATATACCTTAGATGGAAAGTCATGGTGCCAAGGTAGCAGTCTCCAATCCAACTTAGGGGGAAAATATTGGTGGTAGTCTTGGGTAAAAAGCTGTTCCCAGTCCACCCACGCCCATCTAGGGAGCAAACCAGACTTCCGGTTTACTAATAAAAATTTGTTCAGGTTTATTAGGGGATTTTCTGACGTCCGAATATTGACCATCCTTTCACGTATTCAAGCGGCAAGCCAAGGGTTCTTTAGGAGTCATTTTTTAGCAAATATTTTAATTTTGACAGATTTACTATAAATATGATAAATTTTAGGCTCCATTATCCATTCAATGTTGATTTATTATATAAGCTAATAGATTCCGCTTATGTTTGTCAAACTATATTGAGAGAAAATGAACTTTTGAAGAGATTTTTTTGATAAATGTGTGTTATTTTTAACTTTTCGCCTATTTCACTTCTCCTCCTCCACGCATTTTAGATTAGTTAGCGTATTTCCTTATACTTTCTAAAGAAGATACTAATTATAGTTTTAGGGACACTGAATTTATTCAAAGCGATGGCTAAAATAATTGAATAAGTGTACTTTTATAGGCAAAGCTATTTTGTAGGTAAAATTGTAAAAAAAAAAAAACTCGTATGTAGACAAAACATAAAAAAAACTCAGTTAAAATAAAATATAATAAACTTTGGCCGAAGCGGAATTTGTAATGGCTATCATTATAGTTGAGGATTTTTTGCAGACTTTAACTTGCATCGGAGACTATGTGAACACGGTGGTCTCGTATTGCCCGGTTTGCTGGCTATGAGGGAGTTTAGGTTTCTAAATCTAATCCTAGCGCGGTGTACTAAAGGTGTTTTTTACTTGATGGTTTCCCCGGCGCATATGAATTGCGGGACAACTAATGCGAGCTCGGTAATACCCTTACACGAACTGCGGGGTAAATATTAAATTCATAATGATTTTGTTCAAATGGAACATGGTGTTAAGGCTAGGTTAGGTTAAATTAGGTTAGGTTATACTAGGTTAGGCTAGTGGTTAAGAATATTAATTATATTCATATTAAATTAGTAAGGAGGAGTATAATAAATATTCTCAAAGGAACGCTAAATACCAAACAAATATATTGAAATTAAATTAAATTAATTTTTTAATGTTCATCAAAAATTTTCGGATTATTCTGACAGTTCTATGTATTATCCATGTACCAATTTAACTTCTTATGTTTAATGTTTAACCATTATTCTTATTTAGACTCCGTATTGCCTGTATTTCATTTAATTGGCTGTGTTAAAGGTCACTCAAGTATTAACCACTTATTAATAGCATTTTTTAGTGAATAAATATTCCCTGTTGTCCTCGTCAATTTGTCATCTTCATTTTTTATCTTCAACTTACTTTCTTTTTATTATATCTATCCTTTTTCATAGTTCTTGATTTAAGATTTTCAATATATCTGTTTGGTATTGAGCGTTCCTTTGAGAATATTTATGGTTAAGAGTTTAATGGGATTATAGTTTGTCCCGCAATGCATATGGACCGGCTAACAGGTATACTTGATTCCGCAATTTGAGTGGGCCCTAATGAAATGTCTGCTGAAAGGTATAGTTTATTCCGCAATTCGAATGCACCTGGTTTTCCACTATAGCCTTCACACAAATGCAAGTACACCTCCTATAAATCCCACCTTCCTCATTCCAATTACATTAGTGTAATTAAATGTGGATAGTCCGGAGTTATATACCACAATTTTCTTACTAGTGGACATATATGGCAGCTATTAAAAGTTACTAGATTTACATAACTATATATATAGGTCAAGTCATGTATATGTATCTGTAACATTTGATATATTTAATAATAATACCTGTAAATTAAATCTCATAATATAGTAAAATGTATCCACACTTTATTAATGGCAGAAACTTAATAATCATACCTTGGTGGCCTCTTGTCATTTAAGTTGTATTATAAATTAAACAAACAAGGTGAGCTTGCTGCCTTTCAAGGTAAACGAAGTGTACAATTGATTAAAAGCCCTAAACTTTAAGTTTTATAAAAAAAATATAGAAAAGTTAAAATTAGCAAGTTTTTAATAAATGTTTATGTGAAATATTGCAGTCATGGCATCAAAATAAATCGTTAGACACATAATATCGAGCTTGACCTCAAATGTATAAATACAACTTATATATAGAGTACTAACATAATATTTGTATATAAATGAGGATTGTTTGAGTGGTTTTGAAGTTTTTAGAACTACCACATTCATAAAACCAAAAACCTGCACTGTCAGGACATTTTCCTTAAATTATGCGGACGCACTTTAAGCCCGTCTTGCACTCAGCCAGTGGTTATTGTTTCCAATGATGACCATCAACTTCACTACAACCTCCTGTAACTTCCTGTTCTTCCTTCCGCTTTCCTTCCGTTTCGACTCTTACCTTTATCTCTGGAAGGGTTGGAATTGATTTTGTTAGGCGTGGGGAGTTGGAACAGATTGAAAGCCATGAGACGGAGTTGCTTTAAGTTTTTTTTTTACAAAGACAAAGATAGGTAACACGACCGTGAGGGGTTGATTCTGTTCGATCTGTGTTCTATCCCCCCTCCCCTTACAACCAACCAACTTCTACTACAGAATCCTATATCACCTCCCCTCCCCCCTCTCCCTCACTTTCTTCTCACAGCCTAAGAAAACTTATGTGACCTGAATACCACAAAATCCAGATTTCGTGACTCCAAAGTTATTTAAGAAATATTTTTTTATTAGTAATTTGTAACAATTTAAAGAGTGCATTCTAAACATTGATATAAATAGTAAGCCTTATTTATCATAAATTTAATTAATTTAGATTGTAAAAGATAGTTAAAATATATTAAATTGATTCATAAGACAAACGCAGTGGTCACACCTGATGTCGTCAATTTACCACATAGCCAAAGGGAACCAATCCAGCACCTTTATACCCTTCGAAAATCGAACACGGGGTCCTTCTATCAATAGACAAGAGTTGTATCGGCTAAGGTAAGGTGTCGGATCTTTTTTAGCTCGACATTACTTACACATTAACTTAACCTAATACATTACAGTTAATACTGTAGCGTGTTTTCTATTTACAAATGATATATATATTTACACTTAAGGGTACACATCTTAATACAACTATCATACATCAATATATACACGTTTAATACTTGGACACCATGTCCACAACACTAGTTTAACACGACCAGTCCCAAACGAACTCACAGGAAAACTAAACTGCTACCTGACTATTTGCAGCTGTCGCCCCCACCCCCTCTTTCCACATTCCAGTTACAGAGGTGGGTACACTCACTGCACTTGCAGAATAGTCACTACAGCTATACGTTACACTATTCCCTCCTTTTTAAGAGGCTCTCCTGAGCCACTATAATACATATCAATCACACTGAGAGGTTTTTTCTTCTCTCTATTCAGGAAAGTCATTAGGATCACACATCTAGATAGTATCCCGTGGGCTTCCTCTGCCTTGCAGGATAGCGCCTCTCTGGAATAATCCTGGGTAGCACAATTAATTCCGGACTGTTAGTTTTTGTTTCATCTTCATTAGAAAAATCTAAACTAGAACTTCTTGGTAAAAGACTAGGCCCTAAGTCTTTCTCCGGTGACAAGTTTTCACTAACATCTGTCCCTTCCCTCTCTGTTGTTGACGTTGGTTCCCTTAGGACTGGACTGCATGGCTTCAGCCGGTTGAAATGTACAATCATCCGTTTCCGCTTGGGTGATTCACGTTGGATGCGGTAGACTACATCTGATATTTTGGTCTTCACAATATATGGGCCATCCCATGCCCTGTGCAGTTTAGGTGAGGTTCCTTTTCTGACTGCTGGCTGGTGCAGCCACACACGATCACCAACCTTATAGGCACTGCCCATGCACTTCCGGTCATACACATCTTTTTGTACCCGATGTGTTTTGCCGAGATGTTCTCGTGTCAAACGATGTGCAGTTTCTAAATTTGTTCTTAACTGCCGAGCATACTCTACAACACTGTCGGCAGGCTCTGGTTCTCCATGCATCACGTCAATTGGTAACCGCACCTCCCGACCGAACATGAGATAGTAAGGGGTGAACTTCGTCGAATCTTGTGGACTGGACCGGTATGCTAGAAGAACTTGTTGTAGGGCCTTGTCCCAGTTGTCCTGAGAGTTGTTGACGTACTGGGAAAGCATTGCGCATAGAGTCCTATTGAATCTTTCTACCAGGCCATCTGACTGTGGGTGGTATGGAGTTGTGCGAGTTTTCTCTATCCCAAGAAGTTGACAAATTTCTTGGAATAGTTTAGACTCAAACTGGCGTCCTTGATCTGTATGAAGTTCCACTGGCACACCAAACCGGCAGATGAACTCTTCCACAATAAGCTTAGCTACTGTTGACGCTTCCATATCTGGCATAGCATATGCCTCCGTCCATTTGGTGAAGTGGTCAGTCACTACAAGAATGTATTTGTTTCCTTGAGCTGTCTTTGGCAAGGGTCCCAAAATATCCGCAGCTACACGCTGGAGGGGAAATCCTGCGAGGTAAGTCCCAAGGGTGCTCTCAGCTTGGTGGTCGGTGATTTCCTTCTCGCGCACTCAGGACATTCTCTACACCACAGCTCTACATCATTGGTCATCCCTGGCCAATAGAACCTATGTCGGATTTTCTCTAACGTCTTTGTAACACCTAAGTGGCCACCAGTAACTGCATCATGCAACGATCTTAAAATATCAGTAGATAGGTGACGTGGTACTACAATCTGAAGTATGTCCGGCTTATTTTCTTCCAGCCAGCGACGGCACAGAAGACCCCGATGTACTTCCAGTCGTTTCCACTGTGCCCACAAGCTCATGTAGCTCTCTCCTCTACTAGATGCTTCACAGGCGGTTGGCCTCTCCTTGTCTTCCCGCTTTAGTTTAGCAATGTGTCCGATGGCTTCATCAGCGTCCTGGAGCAATCTGATATCCGTATCTGACCAATGAAGTGCCCAGCTTGAGTTATTTTGAGATATAGCGGATACCGGAAGCTCCTCCTGCCCACATTGTTTACATGGCAAACGTGATAGTCCATCCGCATTTCCGTGACTTTTTCCAGGACGATGCTCTACCATGAACTCAAACTCGGCCAATTGCTCTAGCCACCGGGCAACCTGCCCTTCAGGTTCTTTAAACTGCTGCATCCAGCGAAGAGAGTTGTGGTCTGTGCGTACTTTAAACTTTTTGCCGTATAAATAACTCCGGAAGTGTCGAGTTGCATACACCAACGCCAACATCTCTCTTCTAGTTACACAATAGCGACGCTCAGCCTTTGTTAGCGCTCGACTAAGGTAGGATACTACGCGTTCTTCTCCCTCCTGTACTTGACTTAAAACAGCTCCAATGCCTGTCCCACTCGCATCGGTATCCAAGATAAACTCAGTGTCCATCCTTGGATAGGCAAGAATTGGAGCAGATGTGAGACGTTGTTTCAGCTGTTTAAAAGCACAATCACACTGTTCACTCCACCTAAACCTTTCTCCTTTTTGTGTGAGCTGGTACAGGGGTGCCGCGATGTTTGAAAATCCCTTTACATAACGTCTGTAATATGAAGATAGCCCCAGAAATGCCCTGAGTTCAGTGATATCACTAGGTATGGGGTAGTCCACCACTGCACGAACTTTTTCCGGATCAGTGGCCACACCTTCCTTTGAAATAACGTGTCCCAGAAACTTCACAGTTGTTCGAAATAGATTACATTTCGATGGTTTCACTTTTAGGCCAGCTTCCCGTAACCTCTTGAACACCTCACGTAGTCTACTGATGTGCTCTTCAAAGGTTCTCCCAATCACGATTACATCATCCAGGTACACCAATGCCGTATCCCACTGGAGGCCCGATAGAACTAGATCCATCAATCTTTGGTAAGTGCTTGGGCCATTGCAAACTCCAAAGGGAAGCACCTTAAACTCCCACAGCCCATCTCCTGTTGTGAATGCGGTCTTCTCACGATCCTGAGGAGCAACCTCCAGCTGCCAGTAGCCACTCACCATATCGATTGTGGAAAATAGCTTCACACCTCCTAGAGAGTCCAGTAGATCGTCTATACGAGGGAGGGGATACGCGTCTTTCTTTGTAACATCGTTCAGCCGCCGATAATCTATACAAAACCTAGTTCCGCCATCTTTCTTCTTCACCATAACAACGGGTGAGCTCCATGGGGAGGTTGAGGGTTGAATGACGTCATTTTCGCTCATCTCTTTCACAACACTTCTCATTTCCTCCCTACGGTGGAATGGTACTCTTCTCGGTGGTTGGCGGATGGGTGTACTTCCACCCGTATCAATTTCGTGATAGACTAGATTAGTACGACCAAGGTCGTTTGGCCCCCAAGAACACACATCTGGAAAATTGTTCAACATGGCTTCTGCTATAGAACGTTGGGTAGGTGAAAGCTTGGCTGAATCTAAATCAAATAAGCTAGATGCCTTCTCGCCCCGGGTAGTTTTATCTCCAGTCCCTACCGTCCCTGCGATGACGCATGGCATCAGTGATCCGATATTTGTCCCATTATATAAAGTCACTGGATGGGGGTGTGGATTTAGCAATCTCACTGGAATAACCTTGTCCTTGGAAGATACTACAACGCGGGCCGCGAAAATTCCATGCTTCTCAGAAAGGTGACTATTTGTTTCTAGTACCCCCATCCCCATGTCCGCACTGACTGCTGCTTGAAGCACCACCTCATGTCCACTCGGTATCACGATTGTCTCTTTCAAAGACACCCGGCACACTCCGGGCTGTGGTTCCCCTTGTGTCTTATTTAGGGGTACTTCCCCTTCACCCACCCGCATTATTCCTTTCGAAAGCAAAACATCGCATTTGTTTCTGCGTAAGAAGTCAGTGCCTATAAGGTACATCTGTGTCAGTCCCTTTGCAACAATCATTTCCTGTGTTACAAAGTAGCTTCCTATTCTAACGGGTACACTCACTGTACCAAGCACAGTCATATTATCACCACTTGCATTTATAACTGACCTGTTCGTTGGCTGAAGTTTGCCATTTGACGCTCGTCGCCAAATTTTCTCATCTATGAGGGAAACAGCTGCTCCAGTGTCTATCAGTAAATCTATAGGCTCGTCCCACAATTTTCCCTCCACGAACACGGCTGAGAATGGGTCCACACTTCCTACTACAACGCAGTACTGTTTTGAATCAGAATTTACTGCCGGTGTGGTTTCGGGCACACCGGCGTGCACTAGTTTTTTTGTTTCTTATTCTTACCACACTTTGCCCGAACATGTCCCAGTTCACCACATTGGTAGCACTTTATTTCTCGTCCGCGTTGACATTGCTTCATTGTCTGAATGGTACCTGCAACATTTTTCAATGATTCACAAACATCGTGGACGGCATCCATTGTCTGCATCACCATGTTCATCATTTGTTCCATTTTGTGATGCTCTTGAGTTACAACACAAGCGTCACTCGTCTTTATCGGCTGCACTAACTCATCATCTGCGGATACTTGACACACCGGATCGGTTGCCTCCACTTGACCTATAGCTTCCAGCTCAAGAGCCAAACTCACGGCAGCGTCCAGTGTCTTAGGCCGCTCTTGCCGCACACGAAGTCTTATATCACTCCCGAGAGCTGTCAAGAACCGGTCCCGCGATAATTCGTCCCTAGCTTCGCTATTTACATTCGGGTATGCGCGAGTCGCGAGGGCTCTTAAGCTCGTAGCAAGCTCCAGTAGCGATTCGCCTACCTGCCTAGTTCGGTTTTGGAACTGTAATTTATCAAGTTCTGTTCTTTCACGTGGATTAAACTTGTCCCCTATCCGCTCCACTAATGTTGCCCATACCTTTCTCTCGCTATCTGGCAGGTCTCTGTACACACTCAGAGCTACCCCCGAGAGGAACATACCCATGAACAAACATTTTTTTTCATCACTCCAACCATTGATTTCTGCCGCCAGTTGGAACTGAAACAGCCACTCGCACCAATCACCAGAACCCGTGTATACAGTTGGTTTTGCACACATTTCTGCCATTTTAATTTGAGTTCACAATAACCGCCACTGCCACCAATTGTAGCGTGTTTTCTATTTACAAATGATATATATATTTACACTTAAGGGTACACATCTTAATACAACTATCATACATCAATATATACACGTTTAATACTTGGACACCATGTCCACAACACTAGTTTAACACGACCAGTCCCAAACGAACTCACAGGAAAACTAAACTGCTACCTGACTATTTGCAGCTGTCGCCCCCACCCCCTCTTTCCACATTCCAGTTACAGAGGTGGGTACACTCACTGCACTTGCAGAATAGTCACTACAGCTATACGTTACAATACGTACTATAACGAAATCCCTCGCGTTTGGTATATTATAATATCGAGGTTTCAGGGGAAGCTTTGGCGATATCTAATCTAGGAGACCAGGGCTCGAATACAACCGAAAATTTCTTAAAATATTTTTTATTTTTTTTATGTGGAGTCTTATCAAATATTCAGGTTAATACAAATGCAGTTATTATTTTATTAATTTTACTAATCATATTTCTATAGTTTAGATAACTAGAAGGTAGCCTAATGAGGCTAGAACGTAGGGTACAACTTATTTGTATTTATTCGCAAGTTTAATCACATATAGGCCCTACTATTTAACTTGTTAATATAAGTAGAAATTAATAGGAAATTTACCGGTATTTTGTGAGAGAGAAGATGGAAAAAAAACCTTTTGTGAAACACTCTTAAGTGGACCCAGCCTGGATTTTAGCTCTTCAATTCCAACCTATTGTGTAGAGTTGGGTGCACAATCAAAGCATGTTGCTCTAGTGCATTGGTGTTCAACCAGGGGTATGCGTACCCTCGGGGGTACGTTAATACATCTTAGGGAGTACGTAAACAATAATTTAAAACTTATGTTTTAAATACTGTACATTTCTTAGGAGATAATTTATTTTTCTATGTGGAGGTTGCAGAATATATATAGCTTGTATTATCTTAACAACAATTTTAGAGGTAAAATTTTGAAGATGAATCATATCTGGGGGTACGTGGAGCTATTTGATTTATTTAATTTATCTGAGGTAATTCACATGCACTTTCCGAACTGACTGATTATATCAGCACATGACTTATCAACTAATTTAATTCTAGTAGAGACACAGAACCCAGCTTCATCATTGTGAAAGGGGGAGCTCAAATTTCACCAATGATACATTTTTCGGCCATGTCAGGAATCGAACCCAGGACCCATAGCTCAGTAGACAGACACGACTGACACATGGACAGAAAATGTTGAATAATACTGCTATCATTTGTAACTATTAAACAACGAATGACAAAGGAAGAACTACCTATCTATGAATGTATGCATGCATTTATTTGTATGTATTGATTTAATTTCTCCCTTGCTTCTCTCCTTATTGGATCCTGATTTTATAAGTATTTTGCCTTAAGTTGGTACAGGGGAAAAAAATATATATATTGCAATTTGAACCCACATTAAGTTAAGTGGTAAGTTAATGGCCAAGAGTCTTACTGGTTAATTTGTCTTAAAATCATGTTAGGCTAAGCCCCAAGAAATAATATTATCATCTGAAAAAATAATCCAAATTTGAATTTTTTTTCTCGAACATTGAATATACAAACGGAATTTTTTCGAATATAGAATCTTGGATTTCTTCAGAATTTGAGAAATTTACCTTATTCTAATAGTCCATTCCAGTTTATACCCTATCCAAGATCGAACTAAGCTCCTCGACATCTGGACCCGAACTACATAATAGTCCATTCTCATGGATGAGATGTGATAAAGTGTTTACATGATCCTCTAAGATACGGCATTTAAGGGATTTGAGTTTTGGTAGAGATAAGTCGTTACTGCTTCTCTGATCAAAATCTGAATAACTCCACCAAAGCTGTTATTGGAGAGGGAAAGTAAGAAAACTTCTGACAGTTCGTGCCATTTCATCGCCTCTTCCCCGAGTCCATAAGGACGCAAGCATGCACTTGGGTCACGAAATCAGTGCTTACGTTCTGTGGTCTTTATAACCCCTTCACATTCCTGGGTGCAAGAACCAGCCGGGTGAGAATGGAACTTTAAATTGAGGTGTTAGGGAAGATTATTTATAATTTCAAAACATTTATTGATTTATCACATTATAATGTTTGTATGTTTATACTCTTCAATTACTTGGTTGCAGAGAAAGGGTAGGGGGTGTTTACTTGTGCATGTCTTAAAACTCAGATTATTGATTAGATCCTGATTCATGAAAGACTTATGTATAGTTACTTTTAGTTTTATAAACAGCAGAACTTACTCTCTTTTTTCAGTGGAACACTCAGAGGGTAAGTGGGGCCTTTGCCCCTCTCAAGTTCAAATATATGTTAAATGTAATGACTACATTTTAAGACTACTTGATATGGAAAATAATACCGTTACGTACATTTAAAGTGTTCCTAAAATCACCTATTGTAAAAAAAAAGTAGAGAAATAATAGTTTTGATACAGTATAAAGTACTATAAGCCCCTTCAAATGATCAAATTTGCTATTTTAACTACTATTAAAAAATCTACAAATAGCTTTTATGGGAATTTATTTAGTGGTAAATGTTCTTGGCTTACAGCTGTTAGGATCTTGTGCCCCCCTGGACCCCTCTCTCCTTCAGAAATTTCATTTTGACTACAACCGTGATCGTATACCCATTCCTAAGATAATGAATGGGTGTGTCACTGCTTCCATTCGAAATATGCCAAGTAGATAATTTTGAAAATAAATGTCATGTTCTTATCGTTATCTTATCTATGGATTTCAAATTAATATATCGCCTATAATTTTCCTTGGATTTCAAGTTGATATTTTTCCTTGATGAATAAGTTAGACATACAACAAACGATTACTTTACTTAATTATAAACAATGAGAATAACCATTGTTTACGTAGTTCAATACTTCAGTCAAGCAATAGATATCAACATTTTTTTTAATACACTCAAGGTGCTCGATCGATTGCTTAGAATTTTAAATTAAAACCAGCTGGGATGAGCTATTACTGATTGAAACACTTTCCGAGTATCCACCAACTCGAAACGGATAATCAAATCACAAAATAATGTACTGTGCATACGTCGCTCGCTCTTAGTTCAGGAAGTGCCAAATTAAGTTTAAAATTGGTAAAATTATTTGACAGTAACAAGTAATTAAACAGACAGATAAGCTGTCAAACGGTTGAATTAAAACAAGACCTTTCTTGACTCAGTCATTAATAATTTCTGTTCACATTTTTGATACATTATTCGTTAACGATAGATGAAACCATACGTAAAGCATACATAACTACATACTTCCTGAGTCAGAAAAAGATTTCTACAAAATAACTACTAAATCCATTTGTTTTTATTGTTATTGAGAATATAATAAATATGATCTTCAGCATATTGGTATGCATTTTACTTAATATAAGTAAATTCATGTATTTGTATATACAAAAAATCATTTTAACAAATTGAAAAATTCCATTGCAATTATTTAGTCACATTCAAATCTTAGATTCAGATTTAAATAATAATTTACAAATCTATTAATAAAAAATAGGTTCAATTTACTAGCACATTATCTTTATTTCTTGTAATTAAAATGTTAGTATATTTTACTATACTTCTATCCACTTCTGTGGCCCATGGTCTAGGGTGTCACTCTCTCAATTGACTTGACTGTCCGTGACTGAGAGATTAAGGTTCAAACTGAAAGTATTATTTTCCTCAAAAGTGTCCCTTTCAACCTCCACACAATTATATTTTAGTTGTTCCTACACCATTATTGTGAAAATTCGGAAGTCCGAATGTTAGTGAGACTCAATGCACACACACACACACACACACACACTTTTCTCTCTGCACTCTTGTTAACACAAAATAATTTATGCCGAAGTTTACTTTTACATTCATTATTGTTTCCAGCCTTTGGTTTGGATCAGTTCTTTTAGTCAAGCACATATCTTCACTGCCGGTTCCTTAGGCCTTCGTAGCTTCATATGTCTTATAATCTATCTTAAGACCAGGACGGGCACAACATTCAGTCCCCACCCGTCAATTTATCAATGTTAAGGGGTAAAATCCATATATTCATCAATTATAAATTTTAAGCTATGCTGGGAATCGAACCAGATACCCTTATCTCTGTAAGCAGACACGCTATAATCTGAGATAAGGTGTTGGAATGGTGTATAAATATGTATTAAATAATTATGATGTTTTGGAGGAACAGTTATATTATGTTAGAAGGATTGAGAATAATTGTGTGGAAAAAAATCGTCTGGTTTGGAAACCCGGACTCACAGATAAAAATTAGTGTATACTATTTATTGGGCCATCCCTGATTGTGACGTTCGTCAAAACAAAGTTTAGTTTTGTACACAAAATGAGCTATACTATTATTTGTACAACAAATATTATCCATATTTTACCTTTTATTGAATTGGTATTCTTAATCATGGGGGATCAATAACATATATTATTATAATAAGGGATAACAATCAATAATAATTGTAATTCATAAAGGTTAAAGTGTTTACATATTAGTGAGAGAAACTGCCAAAATTAAGTATTCCCTTAAATTATTCGTCCATTTTATACTATAATTTTAAATGATTAGTTCTGATTGAGTAAAATACCAAAATCTAATAAAATAAATACCACATTTTTTAAGCTAGAAATACATTGGTTTTAGTTGCTTGTCGCTCATTAAATACTGCTCACGCGGATTTAGGTTATTACACCATGGGTTCCCTAGGGAAATCACTAAACCACAATGCAGGTTCGCCAACTACTGTAACTCGCTCACACCACCTCATAATTTTCGGCACCAAAATGTGGTACATTTAATAGAGGGGAGGAGGTATGAAGTGGAGGGGTAATTAAACGTTTAATATTCTCCTCAGATGATGGTATTAAACGAGATGTTTTACACAGCCAAACAAGAGCTAAGAATAAAATGTATAATTATAATATATAAACGTGCTACGTCAAAAAAAATGTGTAGAATATTAATAGGTTAACTAGTTTTCATTATTTTATCAGATAAAAAAATGCAGTTTTAGTCAAAGAATTAACGTACGTGTATATACTAATATAAGTTCAGGAGAATAGAATACCGACCATCCAAATTAATTTGTGACAAAGCTGGTTCAGGTAATATAAAATTAAGTTGGTTAGATTAAGAGAGGAGATATTATTAATAACTTTTAAAAAAAGATATGAATCACAATAATATAATGTTCTTACTTACTTACTTTATAACATTAGAATCTCGAAAGTTCATTGCCGCACTTAAAAGTACTCCACTTATCTTTATCTTGAGATAGTTCTATCTAATCCACCCCATTACAACTGATATTTTTCAGGTCCGTTCTAATATTGTTACCCTCCCATTTGAGCCTACTAATAAAATTTATTTTATCCAAATAGATGCTATACGAAAAAGGTACAATGCCAATTAAGAATGGATATGAATGGACAGAAATAGCGGCCACATTATCAAAAAACTAATTTGACAACATTCATTACAAAGTCAAACTCCGTCTTATTTAGAGAGAGAAAAAACGGGAAAAAGTAAAATATCTAAGAATATTATTAATGATGTCAAAGTATTTCCCACCCCCCTAAGTCTAATCCACATTTAATCAATGTGTTTGTATTTTATAAAGGCCCTTCCTATGAAAATTGGACTGTTACAAGAATTCACTTTCAGGAGCTTCTAAATATAGTTTAACACTTTCCAATTCCCCACAAAAATATTTAATTAAAACTGGACAGAGATCTACTATTTTTCAGAATAACATACAAGCAATTTTCTTATGTTTTTTATAATACTGTTTGTTAATTTGTAAATATATTGATCTGTTTTTACTCAACAATCGAGTCGGTAAAAAAAGTATATTTTAAAAAAATAAGAAAAATATTTTGTAAGATGTCAGGAAAGATATGAATAAATAATCAGATTTAAACAATATTTTGAAATAGCTATTATTTTAATATCTAGTGAATGGTTAGATACTATTAAATATTCACATATAAATAAGTAAATAGATTAGATTCACAATTTATAATAGTGTTATAAATAATATAAAAGTACTCATTGCAGTTCAAAGCGATAAAAAAAATATTAGCAGAGCGTGGTTTCGATCCACGGACCTCTGGGTTATGGGCCCAGCACGCTTCCACTGCGCCACTCTGCTCTCTTTACATTTAAGTTAAAAGTTAAACATTAATTACTTACTTCAGACAGACCCAACTCTGTGGTCACATGGTTCAAAAAGTCACTTCCGCTAAAGACTGGACAGTATTTTTTCCTAAATGGTTTTCCACGATATCCCACATCCCTAACACATTAATGTATTTAGTAAATATGCGTATAATCCTATTAACAGCGACTCTATGTCAAACCCTATAACTCTACAAACCGACACTAATTCAAAAACGTGATATTTTTTCCTTTCAATCACTGTATTTATTTACAAAACAATTTTCTGATAAATAAAGCACAAAAGAATTAAAACAAGCCTTTTAATACTGATTTATCAATTTACAAGTAATACGTAAAAACATTAATCACACACATACATTTTATGAAAATTTTACTTATTTTTATATTCAATGGGATAAATTACATGTTTTACTTTGGAAGACCTACCTGAAATTTGTAGGGAGTACATCTATAAGTCGAGATCTGAATGTATTCATTATAAAGCTCATCTTCAGAGAATCTCCATCACACGAATATGTTGAGCCAAACATTGTGAACCATTTTATGGCTAAGGTTTTTAGTTTCGGGTATATACTATCGCACACATATTTAATCCAGAACAGTTCGCATTAAAGAGTATTTGGAGCTATAGTATATTTTTTCTTTAAAACGCAGTCTACTGCTCTCTTAAGGCGGGGTGCTAGTGAGCGCGAGTTTAATGCATTCATTTTGCAGTTTTTATAGCACAAACATCATTTGGCCGAAATAAATAAAATATTTCTTCTATAGAAACATAGAGTTTTGTTTTCTGTACATGCTAATCTCAACAGTTGTTGAATATCTGTCATGAGCATGGCGGCATTTGGTGACAAACTTTTCTCTTTATTTAAAAAGTTTGTCACCAAATGCTACCATGCTCATGACAGATATTCAACAACTGTTGAGATAAGCATGTGCAGAAAACAAAACTCTATGTTTCTATAGAAGAAATATTTGATTTATTTTGGCCAAAAGATGTTTGTGCTATAAAAACTGCAAAATTAATGCACTAAGCTCGCGCTCACTAGCACCCCGCCTTAAACGAAACAGCATCATTTCTTCTGTTTATCAATATCTCGTCGTGCTTTATTAAAAATGTGTCTGCGGTCTACTATTTGGTGACCCCTGCTATACCCCAAATTGAAGTACTTAGTCAAGAAGCCGGGGCAGTGAACTTGAATGTGATTTAACATCAGGTATATAGGGAATACATACATTGTAGTTAAGGTTTACGGCAACAGACCACAAAGGTTCAAAGGTTAGATTACATCCTCCATCCATTTTAACCCCAAATAAAACATTGTTCAATTTTTGTTGACCTTTTTGTATTAAAAAGAAAAAAGGCCGACAAACGGATCACACAGGTGGATGAATGGGGCACCCTTCAGCTCTCCGCACACAAACTAGGGTTGAAAGGAAACGTCTTGACCATAGATTTACTTGCTTTCTGAATGGCGGACGATTCAAGAATTTTAACAATTGCAGAAGAAAATGTCGGTGATATATATATAACCGGCTCCTTTTAAGGTGGGCTGCGTAATGTACAGTAAGCTCAATGAGTTCAAGACACTACAGTATGATGGTAAATTAAATAAGCTTTGTTATTAGTTTTATATTTAAAGTACGGTTAGTAGACAAAAAGGCATATCATTTACAAACTAAATTCACCTTTTATTTATTTTAAGTATATTTGATAAACACAAGGCTCAAAATATGGCTTTACAAATAAGTTATCCTTAGGTATAGATTCACCGCCTGGAGACACTTTTCTAAAATAAAAATTAAATTAAAAATACTACAGACACAATTATATATATATCAGATGATTTGTTCTGTAGCTTTAATATATATATATATATATATATATATATATAATATAATATACTAACAATCATTACTGTTTTCAGTCTGTGGACTGGCTCAATTTTTTATTCCATTACCGGTCGGCTAGGCCTGTCATAGCTTCATATGCCTTTTAATCTATCTCAAGGCTAGGACAGGCACAACATACCGTCTCCGGCCGTTAATTCATCGCTGTGAGAAGGTATATCCACATTTTCGTCAATGATAAATTTTCGACCGTGCGGGAATCAGACCCGGGATTTTTAGCCAAATAGGAGGATGCACTACCGACTGAGCTAAGGTGTCGGATATATATATATATATATATATATATATATAGAGAGAGAGAGAGAGAGGCCCATATATTTTCATGACGTCAGCCTACGATTGATCCATACCGACCAGGCGGCCACCACCTGTTGGCGAAGATGGTGCCAGATTATGTGGATAGAGGGTGTCATGTGGTCAGCACAATGCACCCTTAGCTTTTAATCTCACTTTTCTAGACCGTAGCCGCTAGTTTTTCATTCAAGTGAGCCACTTGAGTTGACCTCATTCTAGAATCAACTGCTTCACAGAAAATATAAAAGCACCGGGGATCGAACCCGGGATCAGTAGATTTGTAGCCAGGAACTCTGACCACTTAACCACAGAGGTATTATAAATATATATATATACTAAAATAATTTTAAAATATGACTAACACACTTAATTGAAAAAAGCCCTATAGTGAGGTATTTGTCCCTTATATACATTTAATTACTTAATTATATGTTTAATAAAAGTCTTACTAACAACTTAGTCTAAGAAGGTTATTTAAAAGAAATTCACACGAATCTACTTGGAGAGAGAATAGTAAAATCATAGTAATCTTCACACGAGGAAAGAATACCACATTTAAAAACCACACGTGAAAAACCAGATCCATTGCACCCAACGGGTATTCAGACCTTAACCTCCACCATCAAGTGAAACGTGATTTTATTAATTTAGACTTAACCTATTATACTGACCCATTTTTTTATGCCATGAGCTGTACTTTGAATAAAGTTAAATCTCCCCCACCCTCTTTCGCGTAAGGTAGCCGTTTAACTAATCTTTTCACACCTTCCCACATAAATAATGGCTTAAAACTCGAGTCTAAAAACCACTGAATCCATCGCCTTTTACAACAGCTAAAGCTACTAAGGTCCACACATAGTGCTAGAATGTACTATATCCATGATTTTTAATAATATTTTTGGCACTGCGTCTTACTACCCTTCCGGGCTAGACGCTTAAGTACTAATTACGCTAATGGACTACGAATTGGGAAGGTTGAATTTAAAGGAAGTGAACCCGAATTTGCGTGGAGGTAAAATGGAAAAACATTTAGGAAAAACCACCTCCAGTTCACCCGACTGAGATTCAAACATCAATCTTCACATCCTCGGCAGTCTATCTCACCATGAAACTAGTGCGTTTGTAGCTAACTGCATCACCTAGGCGGGTTTCATGTTTTACTTTAAATATATTTTATTTCCATATTACAGGTAAACACTTGGACCAGGAATAGCCATGAAATACTTTTTAATTATATATCGACACGTATCACCAAATCGGTTTGGGCTCGGTGCAGTTCAAACTAAAATTATGGACACATAGTGAGAAGGGTAAACTAAACTTTAAGGAAATTCACCAACATTCGCATGGAAAGTAAATAAGAATCCAACGATGTAAAAAAAAAAAGTGAATATGTAAAAGATTTGAACCTAAGCGTCCAGAGTTAAGAGAAATTGTCACTATCTTCTAGACTGGTTTATCAAGGACGGGTAGGTCTAGGTTTGAATCTCACCCAGGTGTATTGAAGAGCTTTTTACTCTTCTAAATGGTTTTCCCATCCTACTCCACGTAAATACAGGTATACCTCAATTTTGGTAAGAAAACCATCTGGAAGGCCTTTTTTTTAAACAAGGATCCTACTATTTTGTAGGATTATGGAGGAAAAAAAAAACTTTCCATTGCTTTTTTCTACCCAAATCCTCTTAAGACTCAATATTCCTCATGCCTACCACAATAATGTAAAATACAGATAATGTGGATGGGTAGTAAGACACATAACAAATATAGATAATAATTTTAGTAAATTTGATTGAATATATCAAATAAAATTATTGTTCCACTTTTTATCGGGGAAATAAAACTTAAAATTTTTCCTTGCAATCGGTTGGTAGTAAACCCCGCTTTCCAGTTCCAAAGTCAGGAAAACTAACCAGACTAAAATCCTTACAGGTTACTTGTGTTGTTTTTAGTATGTGAGATAAGGTTTTAAATTAAAAGCAATTAAATACAAATTACGTTTCTGGTAGCTATCATACAACAGTTTAAATACAAGTCAACAAATAAAAGAGATACTAGGATGACTCTTTTGATTTAGACTAACGAGTGACAAGAAAAACGGTAACGAGGCAGATAACGGGTTTAATAAGTAGTTAGCGCCCTTCAACGTCATTTAATGAGACTTAATTGCCCCTGGAAAAGGTTGGCAGATGCATAAGTATTTTTTAATTGGACGCTGGCATTGCCACCTGTCATAATTGACAAACGTATAGGACTGACTCGTGGAAGAAGTTAAAGAGTAATAACATATCGCTTCTATATCTGTCGTAAGCAAGAGTGCTAGTCTTCTGTTCCATAGCAATATTCCTGTCATAAACTAGAATGCTAGTCTTCTGTTCCATAGCAATAGTCCTGGCATAAACTAGAATGCTAGTCTTTGTCCTGTAACAACTGAGGAATTTTAAGGCGAGTATTGGGAACGTGAGTTAAGGTAAGTGTTTTTGCAGTTTTTAGATCAAAACACACTTCACTACAAAACACAGAGTTTAATTTTCTTCATATCATGGTGACTTCAACAGTTCTTGAATATTTGTCGAGGGTGTCTTGTAATTTAATGACAACTTTTTCTCTTCATTTAAAAAGTTTGTTATCTAATGTTGCAATGCTCAAGATGGATATTCAAGAACTGTTGATATCATGTGAAGAAAATTAAACTTTATGTTTATCCTGGAGCATTATTTTATTTATTATAGCAGGATTTTTTTTGATCAAAACTGTATAAATGCTAACCTTAACTCGCGTCCTCTAAACTACCACCTAAAGGGTCGTATAGATTATGTTTGGACTATTCGTTTTATTTGACAATGAAAAAAAAAATTATTTCTACAATAATTTTGTTTATCTGTCTATACGTCATACTGTCTATTTGTTACTTGGATTATAGCCAAAACTGTTGAATGAATTTTGTTTAAACTCAATATTTGAATGTTAAGATAGACATACAACGGATTTTTTTAAATATTAGACCCCTATTATAGCCCTAAAATTTAATTAATGAATGATTTTCAAAAATAAAATGAAAAATAAATAAATAAAACTATTTTATTTAAAATGGATATCTAAGGAATATTTGATATGATAAAATATAATACTTTACACTAGTATTTTTCTTGAAAAAATTGTTCAAGTATGGTTAACTGAACAATGGTTTTAGAAAATTTTGTCATAAACTCTAATAGATTAAATGAAAAAGTATGTACGATATTTTTTTGAGGGTGGGGTGGAGGGAAACTATTATTGTATGGTTTCTTCATCAACAAATATTTTATACCGTTGAATTAAACATTTTTAGGTATCATCTTTAATATTTCCAAATACTTTCTAAATACATAATCTATTGAAACAAAAAATGCAATGTTCATAATTAATTTTTGACCTAGTCTTAGAGCGACTGTCGGCCTGCTTAGTGTTATTATTTGGCTCGGAAAAGATTTAGTAAGCAAGCACTTGTTTTCATAAAAATAGATAATAGAATACTAATTATTATAAAGCTTACTGCTTAGTATGTTTAAAAAACAACAACATAAGGACCGTGAAATCAAAGGTTGCCAACCCCTGCCTTAGTATATGATATTAGGATAAAGAAAGAGAGTAGGATAGAGTTGACACTAAACGGTATAATGCAGCTATTAGGATACACATGGTTCAGTTTTGTTGGCCATAATGAAAGAAGGTATGGCAATAAATGCAGAAATTGTATTAGAGGCTGGTAAGAAAATAGGTTTTGAAGTGACGTTGTATAGAATAATTATGTGATCACATATAGAACACATATTAAGTATGATCATTTATATAGGCATATAATTACTGGGAACAACATATCAGAAGAAAAGGTTAACGAGTTTAAATATTTTAGGAACTATTTTACCAGTAATAACAATATTAGATTGGAAACTATGAAATGAATAGAGTCGGGAAATATATGCTATTACTCGGACAGTACTTTGTTGACATACCGCCTGCTGTCAAGGAATGTAAAACTCAGAATAAACAAAACAATAATTTTACCCGTTGTTCTTTATGGGTGTATAACGTGATCTCTTACATGACATGACGAAAAAAAATGTAGGGGGTTCTGAAAACAAGGTGTTTAGGAAGATATTTGGTCCAATAAGGGATAAGTCTGCTAGGGATTGTAGGATGTTACATAATGATGAGTTACATATCATGTAGTCATCACAATACATTGTTAGGATAATCAAATCACTCAAATTACAGGGGAAGAACATGCATAATGGAAGAATCTGCAACCTTTTCGGGGTATTGACTGGCAAACCCAATAGGAAGAGACCATTGGGAAGATCTAGACTCAGATGGGAGGATAACATTAGAATGGACCTGAAAGAGATAGGATGTAATGAGGTGGACTGGTTAAAACTAGCTCAAGATAGGGATAGGTGGGATACTTTTATAAGTGTGGCAATGAACTTTCGAGTTCCTAATGTCATAAAGTAAGTATATAACAATTACAAACATGTTTATAAAAGTGTTATTGATTTTTTTAAGTAGTACCTAAATATAAATTTCATATACTATAAAATAGATCTTATAACAATGAAAATATTAAGGAAAGTCCCTAAAAATGTTTATTTTATAAATAAAGTCGAGAGAGTACAAACTATTTCTCAACAAAAAAATAAATAAAACATTAAAAATAATTCAAAATTCGCTTAGTATTGTATTTCGGGTTGGAAATTAAAATTAATAATTATGCTCCTAGTTTTCTCATCCTCAAGGACAATACTAATATCTACTTACCTATTCATTCGGGGATTTATTAAGGTTTTTCTTATCTCTAAAGACTGCAGTACAATAAGGCTGAATCCTTAACATAAGTCCGGACACTTCACAAGACTTATTACAGTCCAATTAGGGTAAAAAAAATTTTTAGCAGAGCATGGTTTCGATCCATGGACCTCTGGGTTATGGGCCCAGCACGCTTCCACTGCGCCACTCTGCTCTGTTAATGTTAGAATATTATTCATATGTTAAGACCATAGTCCAATTTTCATTAGAAGAGTAGTTATAAAAGTTACTAGATCTACATTCAAGTACTGATGCGTCAAGTCATGCGATTTGCGGTGGTCATTATAGATATATTATATTATCAATACCTTTAAAATTACACTAATAATGAAGTAAAATTATATCAATATTGACTATACAAAAATATGCTTTTTCTTTTCTAAAATATATGCGTACAACCCGAACGGGTAGTAAGACGCGGTGCTAATAATAATAATAATAATAATAATAATAATAATAATAATAATAATAATAATAATAATAATTTTCTAAAATACCCTTCCTATGAAAATTTAACTATAGTTTTTCAGTACTCTAAAGATTGTATCCCTCCTCACTGGGTTTGATCCACCCCGTAAGGGAATAAAACTCTCATATAGTGCTAGGCATCCTCGGATTTTGAAAGATTTTATCAGTTGGATGACGGCACCATGTATATTCTCGACCTGAGAAGTTCGTTTTACTAATTTATTATTTAGATTCTAACATGTGTGTGTTTCATTTTAAATATTTGACCTTCTCTTTTCCTCCAAAATTACATTTCTGATGCCCTTTTTTTTAAATATAGATCGTTAAGAACAATGATTTGTTTTTGATTATAATTTATTAAAAAAAAGTCTAAAATATGTGACCAAGCGATAGATTTAACCAAGAGAGATTTGTGTAAATATGATACAAACCAATTAAACTCATAAGAACATATTTTGTTCACTTCATTTTGGAGAAATAAATCAAAATAGAAATAAATATTAAAGCTAGTAAGCGAATTAAAGCCTAAGGAAGTGACCAGCCTCGGTGGCGCAGTTAGCTAACGTGCCAGTCATGTTGAGCTAGACCACCACGGACGGGGAGATCGAGGTTCGAATCTCAGTCGCGTTAACTGGGGGCGGTTTTCCTAATTAGTTTTCTCTCTCCCTTCACGCAAATGCTGGTTTACTTCCTATAAATTCAACCTTCCCCATTCCTAATCCACTGGTGCAATTATTATTAAGCTTATAACCCGAAAGGATAGTAAGACACGGTGCTAAATTAATTAATTAATTAATTAAAAAGGAAGTGATATAAGATGGAGGGTGTAGGTTAAGTCAGCTCAGGTAACAGAACTGTGATATATTATGAAAATTGAAAAATGACACCTGGACACGGGAATCGAACCCGGGACCTTCGACTTAGTACGCCACTGCTCTTACCACTGAGCTATCCAGGATTCGTCCCGTGCCCATGGTCATTCTTCACTCATAGTTTAAGGCAGAGTCTAAGATGGACGTGCGGAGGTCGTCAGCTTTATAAACACGTGATACACAAGATCACAGCCATCAGACCACGCAGCCATTATCGACTCGGTAGTTGGCAATTTTGCAGCCATTGGACAATTATATATATATAATTGTATAGGATTGCATATATAGTGAAACGATAGCCGGAACTATTGTTAATGCATTTTAGTGAGGATAACACCTCTCCGATATCATATTCTGAAAATTGAAAAATGACACCTGGACACGGGAATCGTTTCACTATATATGCAATCCTATACAAATATATATATATATATATATATATATATATATATATATATATATATATATATATAATTGTCCAATGGCTGCAAAATTGCCAACTACCGAGTCGATAATGGCTGCGTGGTCTGATGGCTGTGATCTTGTGTATCACGTGTTTATAAAGCTGACGACCTCCGCACGTCCATCTTAGACTCTGCCTTAAACTATGATTGAAGAATGACCATGGGCACGGGACGAATCCTGGATAGCTCAGTGGTAAGAGCAGTGGCGTACTAAGCCGAAGGTCCCGGGTTCGATTCCCGTGTCCAGGTGTCATTTTTCAATTTTCAGAATATGATACCGGAGAGGTGTTATCCTCACTAAAATGCATTAACAATAGTTCCGGCTATCGTTTCACTGTGATATATTAGATATGCCGGTTTTTTCTCATCCGTGATTTTGGCCGTTAGTAGAGGCCAGTCGCTAACAAATCGGATTATTTAGGTGTTTCTTTTTAACTAAAGCTATGTTTAACTCTGACCCCATGAATCGTTTTAGCAATAGAGTCAGATGTGCAAACATTATTTAACATGCATGGGTTGGTTTGAGGTGTTGCGTAACAGTTTTTGAAAATTACCAACATGTTTGAAATTGGGCAGCATGAGTGGGCTTGTTTGAGTGCTGTTGCATAACATTATGGCCATTTGAGGAGATAGCTTTTATAGAATCAACTTTTTTCGTTTCGTTCTATAATTAAGTCAATATCATAAAATAAAGTATTTAGAAGAGAATTTATACCAAAATATTCTGTAACATTAGAAATTGAACAGTGAAGTATTCTAGAACCACAGTTTTAAAAACGTAGATTAAGAAAGGCGTGTTAAAAATCAAGGAATCGCCATTTTATTTGCATCAGTTTAAGAGATTTATTTTCATTCGAAGCATGCAATACTTATGGCCTAAACATGTCGCTTTGCATATCTTTTACTCAATGTAACTAACTCACTTCAGAATGGTGCTTTGCAGAGTGCGTGTGGGATCATATGCTGTGCAGCGCCATGATGCGCAAGTTTGATTGGATGTGTATAGACCACTTAATGTAGGAGTGCAAGGAACTCCAAAAAATATGTTTTTTGCAGTTTTTATAAGAATTTTTTTTTGCTATACTAACTAAAATATTGCTCCAGTAGAAACAAGATATTTTCTTCACATGGTGATATCAACAGTTCTTGAATATCTGTCATGAACAATGTGGAGTTAGATGATATTTTTTTAAATGGAGAGTACAAAGTTGTCATTAGATTCCAGGACACCCTTGGAAGATATACAAGAACTGTTGAGGTCACCATGGGGAGAAAAGCCGGGACTCTCACCCTGACTTGCTTATCACCCTGCAAACCAGACTAGAAGATCATGACGTCTAGTCAGCATGCCCTCCAGAGTGGGTGAAGTAAATGTAGTTCTGATTAAAAAATTAAGAAAGAAAAATTTAAATATTAAAATAATAATAATAATAGCTTGAATTTTTTGTAAACAACTCCATATCAAGTAGTCAATAAATGAGTTGAACGAATTGATATTATTAACAAATATCAATTTTAAATATGATATTTTAGTCGACTAAAGAATATTAAAATGGCAATATATATATATAAAATATATATAAACAATATATAAAAGCATAAAATAAATATAAGGATAAAGTATTATTCGAAAATGACGATTAAAAGAAGATAACAAGTAACATTTTAAGATATAATGATATAATTTTATGAACAATCTTAGGTTGAAGAATAGATTTGAAAATAAAAAGTTATTAATAGATAACAATTAATGCTGATGTAATATCAAGAAAGATTTTAAGACAATTATAATTTAACAATTGTGTGCTTTCACTTAAAATTAAATTTTATAGGATTGAATAAAGGGGTCTGTTATATTACGTTGAGCTAATAATATAGGATAATTTTATGTAAACATAAAACAAATTAACACAAAATTATCCTATATTATTAGTTCGACGTCAAACAACAGTTTTCTTTATTCAATCCTATAACATTTAATTTTAAGTGTAATTATACATTTGTTCATCTCATTTATTGACTACTTGATGTGGAGTTGTTTACACAAAACATCAAGTTATTATTACTTAAATTTTTGAAGTTTTACTCCTTAATTAATTAATCTTAAATTTATCATTGCCAACAAAACCATGAATTTTATTAAAATGTAGTTCTGGTAAATTCTCAAGATAATTAGTATTTGTTAGATGGTTAATACGTTCTAATCACACATTATTCTACTTTAATGAAGGGTAAAGGAGAAAAGGAGTGAATTCTCATTTTAGATCAAATTGAGTTAGTTCTACCATCTGTTAAACAATCATGAGACTTTTCTAATAAACTTTAGATTATGGTTTAAAGAGATCTCTGTCAAATTTATATTACTTAAAAAAATTAATTTCTGGGGTCCTAATGTGGTTTGAAATATAAAAGTTGTTGTCCTGTAATATATGTGTTAAGTGACTTCCCCCTTTTTCTCTTGTAGCCTTCAATAGTCACGTGACACAGATTGACATTAAAAGATCCATTTCTATAAAACCATATAAGATACAGTAACCGTTTTGAGTTTTTCTTGATTCTTGAGATTATTGAGGGCAATAAGTTACCATGATTGAGATTACTGAATGCCTAAAGGCCCCCTTCCCCCCTCCCCTACTTGTCAGAATATAGATTCAAACCTCACGCGTACTCAAACAGAAAGAGAACATAAAAAACACTTTTTTTTAGCGGCTTGACACACTTCTATAAAATCTCAAAATATGTTTCTTTAAATATAATTTTAACTTTATCAGTAGTTTTATTATACCCTCAAATACCCAACCTCAAAATATTTTATGTTACCATTTTAAAATTTAACAATCTTTAAAAGAAATAATTATAATAACACGTGTTATACAGAAGAGAGGTGTCTTAGAAATAAGTGAAGGCCTTGTGACTTACAAATTCTCTAAGAAGGCCTTGCCTATGATGGAATTCAACCCTCTCACATACTCGCAAACACCAATAGGGTTGGTTGACTCAAGAGAAGAGAGAAACTGTCAAGTTTGTTTGCGTGACGTCGACCGTAAACCCTTCTACCCACGCACGCCAACCCCCCCCCCCCCCCCTTCCTCCTCTTACCATCCTAATTCACCAACCCTAAGGTCGAGTTGATCAGCCTTGGTTTCACTAACTATGTTTGTTCCAACACCCCCTTTCTCTCTTGCCCCTCCAACATCCGTTTCCCTTTACACAATCTCTTATCAAAACAAGGAGGTTACTGCTCAAATTTCTAGGACACAGACTTCACTAATTTTTTATACGCTATGACCTTTGAAGATTAACTAGGAGATTAATCTCTCTTAGATTGTGCAACGTTCGTCTAAGAGGAAGTTATACACTTTGGTGGTCATATAGGCTAAGGCAGGCGTGTCAAACTGGTTTGATCACATAGACCACAATGAAAATTTAAAATACTGTAGGGACCGTTTTTCCAAAAATTAAATATTGACACCTTCTTAAATAAAAGAAAAGTTTATAAAATTATGAATCGGGCCACATTATATGTTGGTCCAAAAGTGCCACGAACCACAAGTCTGGCATTCCTTATATTACCTAGTTAGTAAAGCCATTAGATCTATAGATGGTTTGTAATACTTAGAGATAAAGCATTCGATCTATAGATGGCTCGTATTACTTAGAGTTAAACCATTCGATCTATAGATGGATCGTATTACTTAGAGATAAACCATTAGATCTATATTATTATTATTATTAGCACCGCGTCTTGCTACCCGTTCGGGTTATACGCACTTACGCTAATGTGTAATGGTAGGATGATTGTGAGATGAAATGGAGGACCTACAGTTTAACGTGGAATCCGAACCACGGTGGAGGCCTGGCATTCCTCACATTCACAAGAAGTCTTGTCAGAGGTGAAGGAAGGGTTTGGAAATCAGATAAATCTGTGCCAGGACCGAGGATTGAACCCCGGCCGCCAGCACAGAAGTCTAACACCTTACCCCTAGACCACCAGGTCACCGACATTAGATCTATAGATGGCTCGTATTACCTAAGGAGTAAGACCATTGGATCTTTAGATGGATCGTATTACTTAGAGATAAACCATTCGATCTATAGATGGCTCGTATTACCTAGGGAGTGAAACTATTATGCTTTTTGTTGACTTGTTATATTACCTAGATAGTAAAACTAATATATATTGTTGGCTCGTTATATTATCTAGATATTAAAACTATTATGTATATTGTTGGCGTGTTATATTATCTAGATAGCAAAATCATAAGTTCTATAGTTTTTTTAGCACCACGCCTTACTGCCTGTTCGTACGTACTAATTACGCTAATGCGTTAGTGATAATGAAGGCTGAATTTATAAATGTGTACTCGCAATCACGCGAGGGATAGTGGAAAACAATTTATGAAAAACCACCCTCAGTATTCTAGCCGTGATTCGAACCCCGGCAAGCATCCGGCCGCCAAAGTAGGGAGATCTACAGTTCGGTCATCTTATTATATAGGTAGTACAATCATGAACCATTGGACTTGTCATAGGAAGTACCTGTGTAAGGACCTTAATATTCAATCTAAGTATCTCGGATCAGTCTTCTTGTACTTGCCAAGTACTTGACAACATTAAACGGCTACTTGAAGTGTTTGTGATGAGAATAGTATGCCTGGCTGGGTTGGAAGTTCTGAACTCGAGTCAAACCAGCTATTCTTTTGTTATTTTCTTTCGCGATCATAGAGAAAATAATGCCTTTTATTTAACCTCTTTTCAAGTGAATATTTCTGAAATTCATTAACTTATATTTAAAAAAATGGACATTCTATTTTAATTTCTTTAAAGCATTGTTCAAAATTATCTTTACATTTCAAATTCGATTCCTAATCTCATATGTAAAATAATTGAACAGTGTGATAGGCCTATATTATTTCACAACGATTTATAATTCTTTGGCAAATGATGTTAAACATATTTTAACAATAAATGAATATTACATTATAAAGAATGTATTAAACCATATTTTTATTGGGTTGCAGCCTAATGATACCAAATATATCTCTTAAATTTAATGCTCACATAATGTATGGTAGTTTGGTAACTCAATTCTACACTTAAAATAAAATTAACTGTATCATCGAGGCTTTAGAAAACTTTTGGTGAAGTTTGAAGATCGTGTTGTGAGGATGATTAGCTGCTATGTGTCAGGGCGCCATCCCCTACGTCAGCCAATCGGGACGGAGGAGGGAAGGAGGGGTATCCAGTAAGCTTGTTGGTTGCTAGGCGACTCACGCCGCGCGTCTGGCATCCAAGTCACCACGACACACCATAAGGGCTGACGTAATAGGCTTTTAAAACAAAGTTGTTTTTTGTCCTGGAAGAACCTCTCTAAGAAGAATCTCTTTAGTGGGGTTGAAGATGTTAGCTGGAAAATATTATGTCCTTAGCAACTTTGATATAATATACAAAACTATAGTTTTACCGGTTGTTCTATATGGGTTTGAAACGTGGTATTTTTACCTTATAAAACAAAACCAATTTAGTGGTTTGAAGACAAGGTGCTTAGGAAGATATTTGGTCCAAAATGGGATTAATATAATGGAGAGTGGAGAAGGTTACACAATGATGAGCTACATAACCTGTACTAATCACAATACATCTTTAGGATAAAAAAGTTTCATGGATTACTATAGTTAGGACATGCAGCGCTAATTGGAGAATCCAGAACCGTGTCCAGGGTATAGACTGGCAAACCAAATGGAAAAGGATCATTGGGAAGACCTAGACGCAAATAGAAGGATAACATTAGGATAGACCTGAGAGAGATAGGGTGTAATGAGATAGACTAGATAGAACTAGCTCTGGATAAGGATAGGTGGCATACTTTCCGTCAGTCCGGCAATGAACTTTCGAGCTTCTAATGCCATAGATTTAGTGAGCTATTTTAACGAATTTTGTGAAGGGACGAGAAGTCGATGTAGCTTTATTGTACACTAGTTCAGCGAAAAAGAGAGGGAGTGAAATAATAATAATAATAATAATATTATTATTATTATTATTATTATTATTATTATTATTATTATTAGCACCGCGTCTTACTACCCGTTCGGGTTATACGCACTTACGCTAATGTGTAATGGTAGGGTGATAGTGAGATGAAATGAAGGACCTACAGTTTAACGTGGAATCCGAACCACGGTGGAGGCCTGGCATTCCCCACATTCACAAGATATCTTGTCAGAGGTGAAGGAAGGGTTTGGAAATCAGATAAATCTGTGCCGGGACCGAGGATCGAACCTCGGCTGCCAGCATAGAAGTCTGACACCTTACCCCTAGACCACCAGGTCACCCGTGAAATAATAGATTCATAATATAACAAACCATAAACAAAGGAAAAATAGTATTAGGATTAAATAATCAACCTAGCTTGTGGCAATCTGCTTTATCGTCATAAGCAGTCGCCAATAATATTCAAAAACGAATAGAATAAAACCCTTCCCGTATAGTAGAATATTGAAATAGTTTAATGATGCAGGTACAAAGACCACATATGATACAAGATAATGAAAATATTAAATTGTATAGTTGTATCCAAAAAATAAGGGGCTAAAATTTCTACAAACTTATTTAAAAAAAATTAAATCTGTACTGGGACCAATCTCTCTTTAACACCTAATTAATTCCTTTATGATCTTTGTTGAATTGTGATGCGCTTTTTTTTACATATGTTTTTGTAACAATGTAGGCTATAAGAGTATAATTTATTTTCTAATATCTTATGACCATTCTTTCGCAAATATTAAATTTTCTATGGATTGCGTTCATTTGTGTACTCAGTTTATGTGCTGATTAACGTTAAGTTTCAAATATTGTTTTTAAAATTAATTGGTAAATATATTTTATCTAGGATTGTCATGTTTATCTTGATCTTGTACAAGAATAAATTATCTAAAGCGTGCATCCGGATGTAGAGTACTTAATTTGATATAGTTTTGATATTTTTCTGTCCGTATGAGAAAATCTAACACTTCTAAAGATCTTATAAATCTAAAATTTGGAATTCCGATTGTTCTTAAAACTTTCTAGGTCTATTATAGTACTTACATATTTTATTTTAAACTAAATCTTTCCTAACTTTAACATTTTACTATTTTATTGGTGATAATATATATATAATTTATTTATTTGAGGTATTTAACCTGCTCTTTTGAACCAACTAATTATATTAGCATACAATATAGAGCTAAAGGGCCTACAAATTTTGCTGGATTTGATATATTCACATATCTTCCAGCAACCGACATGGGATTAACGACTTTACATCCCCTTCGAAGGAAGTTGTTCTACAGATCTTTATCACTCAATAAAAATCCATCGACCCCAGTTGGATTAGAAACCATGAACATCGGATCCTGAGACAAGCACTTTACCCCAAGACCACTAAGAGACATAGATAATTTTTTATCAAAAATGACATCTTCATATCAAATGAATTGACGTACAAGTATATCAAAGTTGATCTTTAGCTGCCAAATAAGAGCCTTCCTAATATTGGGCCTTCGCTAAAGATAGCTTCGGTGGCGTGGTTAACTAACAGGCTAGTTTCGTGTTGAGCTCGACTGCCGAGGACGGGGAGATCGAGGTTCGAATCTCGGTCGGGTGAACTGGGGGTGGTTTTTCCTAAATGGTTTTCCACTCTCCCTCCACGCAAATGCGGGTTCAATTCCTCTAAATTCAACCTCCCCAATTCCTAATCCATCAGCGTAATTAGTACGCGTATAACCCGAACGAATAGTAAGACGCGGTGCTAAATTTAAAAAAAACTCTGAAAGTGTGGAAAGTTGCGTATATCGCAAGGAGCCTAGTGAAATACGTCGGCTCTCATCAACCCGTCAAACTGTGTGAGCTACTGGTTGCCTACCTACGATATTGTCCTGAGATTGTGCTACAACCTGTATACATATATCAAACCGTGTACTGTGCTAATGTTAATGGATAACAACTGACTGAATAACATTCTAAAAAAAAATCTATCAGAATCCAATTTCGGAAAGGATGACGTTATTAACCCTACTTATAATACTTTCTCAAACGCAGCCACCTCGAATAATATCTGCAGTTAACACATACCACAAGCTTATTCGGTGGCCTCATGGCTTAAGGCGTCACTTATGTACTAGACTGGACTGCTAATGACAGGGAGATTGGGGCTCAAATCCCGATTAGGTCTACTGTTGGTGTTTTTTGCTAAATGATTTCCTGATCTCTCTATATTCACGAAAATGCGGGTACGCTTCCTCTAAACTCAACCCTCCTCATCACTACCCCACTAATGTAATCAGTACACAGGCGTATAGTCCGAAGGGGAAGACGCAGTACTAGAGAAAAATAAAAATTAGAATAAATAATTTTCAATATAATGTAGCCCACATCGGTGGTCACATAGACTAAAACGTCACTCTCGTGTTGGGCCAGATTGTCAGTGACGGGGAGACCGGGGTTCAAATTCCGGTTAGGTGTACTGAGGATATTTCTTACTAAATGGTTTCCTACTCTCCCTCCAAGAAAAGGTGGGTACATTCCCTCTTAAACTATACTATCCTCACCCCTATTCAAAAAACTTTGTTACCGGTTACGTATAGCCCGAATGAGTGCTAAGACTCGGTGACAACACATTTATTTATAATGTGACTTAGCCGGTTGTACGCCTGTGGCTTTCATACATGTGCGCATGTATATCGTAGACAAGCCGTGGGGTCAATGGCGCATCCATCACCTACCGATATTAACGCGTCAGGTAGCGGGATAAAACACGCCGAGTTATCCAAACTTTTACGACTTCTTGCCCGCTTGAATCACCCCCACCTTCCCTCGCCTTCTCTTCCCCTATAACCACCTTTTCCGCTCTTGATGTCCCTCCCCCCCCCTTCCCTCAATCTCTATTTATTTTTACAAAGGTGGACAACAACTACAACCGGACGCTATGGCGGCCTACGATAAGACGTTCCCGTTTTGGTTTATGGTCTCGTATAAATGTGTTGTGTTCCGTATCACGACATAGCGTTTCTCCATACGAGCGTATTGTAAGTTATAAATATTCGTCACCACGTTTCAAATTCACATTTCGAGGATGTATATGGTTTTGCTTTATTTTATTTTATTTTTTTGTTTACGATTCTAACGTAAGAGATAATTTATGATGAGCTTAGAACAGGATCAATACTAAAGTTGACCTTATAAATAGAAGAAACAATTCTTTCTCCAACAGTTTAATGGTGGAGCTTAAATAATGTAATGCCAGATTTTTTAATGATTTGGTTCATTTATTCAAATTTAAAAAATTATTTCAATAAAAATTAATTTGGTAATGTAATCCTAATGACATTTTAGACTAAATTTCACCGTAGTCAAATGAAGTATATTTTATACTATAGTTAGTATAGTGTCACTCGAATCTGTGGGAATGTGAAGTAAATGTCGAGCTTTTTTTTTTATAAACCACGTCTTACTACCTGTGCAGGTTCTACACATATATAATAATTAATTTAATGGGCAAGGACGAGAAAATAAGTATTTTAGAGGCTATCTACCAGCATTTTCGTGAAAGGAGAGTGGAAAACAATTTTGAAAAAAAGAACTCTCAGTAGCCCCGAAAGGAATTCAAACCCCGTTCTCCTCTCCTTCAGGAAGTGAGTATAACACGAGAGTGACACCTTAGACCATTCGTTTGCAGAAGCGAATACAAGTAATGCTCATCTAGTATATAATTTACCGGTGACGGAGAAATCAGGGTTTGAATCCCAGATTAGACACCTTGGACTGATTTTTTCTTAATGATGTCCCATCCTCGCGATCCACAAACGAAGGCGCATTCTCTTTAAATACTACCTTCTATATTCCACCACATCTGCGCAGTTAAAATTAATATAGATCGGGTGAGTAGTAAGACATGAGGGGGGGGGGGGGGGACGACGACGAGACGAGACGAAACTACACATACCTATACTTATCACAATATTCCAAACATAATCATTTTACAGTTATCTGTCTATTTCAATAATCTGTAGATTGGTTCACAATAGTTCTCAATTCTGCTCTTCTTTTTGCTTTACTCTTGAGTTCTTGGTATGTCGTGCGACCATCTCCTCAATTATCTGGTCAATGAAGCATAGTAAGGTCCTTCCTCTGCTTCTCTTCTCTTCCAAATATACTTCTAATATATATTATAGCATTCCCCTCATGTCTCAATATATGGCACAACCATTCAATCTCTTATTTTTGCTAACATCTTCCAAAGGATTACTTTTCACCTATTCTTCCGATAATTTCTTAGTTACTAAATTTATCCATCCATTTTGTCAACAATAATGCAAAAAAACTTATAAAGTGACATTGTAAGATTTGGTTTGGTTTGGTTTGGTATGTTGGTCGGGTCTTAGGATTAAGATCATATGGGTTTGTATGCAATAAGGGGAAGAACTCATCTATATATATAATTTGTTTAGCAAATCAATATTCTAGCTACACAATTTTTGCGGTAAAGTATTTAAAAATTAAAACTTGTTGAATATATTTTTAGATACCAGTGTTAAATAGAAATTTTTATTTCTTTCATGTTGGCATGCCACCCAAATCATAATGGCATATTATATGTTTGGCATCCCTGGAATGCGTCAGTTACTTTTACAATATACTGTACTGCTGATGACGGGGAAAATGGGATTCGAATTCCAATCGAGTGTACTAAAGTGCCCCTCCCCCCATGAATTGTTCCCCACTGTTCCTACACGCAATTGCGGGTACAAACTCTTCTCAATTCTACCTTACTTATCCTTACAAAATTAGTCAATTAATATAGATGTGTAAAAATCCAAAAAAGATAGTAAGATACCCGACGTGGGTAGGGAAAGTAGAGTTTCCCGTCAATAACAATACCAACATAATTAATATTAAAGCCGCACCGATGATCACGTGATACAAGACAACAAAGTCTCAACATTTCGGACTAGCATTGACGGAGAGGACGAAGTTATAATCTTAAAGCCATTTCACACTGGCATCCACGGTATCCACTCTAACCGTGGATGAAATAAATGTTCACGGACGTGCCAATTGCAACCAAACGTCCGCGGCATTTCTTATGCCCGCAAACTTGATTTGCGATGTACTCTAGTTTAGTGTAGGTGATCGCCTGCTCTTCAAAACGCCATTGCGCATATTCAGTCCAAAACGTCCAAGTGGACGCCCTATCGACCACCCGGAGAGTAATCTGAAAAACATCCGTACCACGGATACCTCAGTCGTTCTGTGACACCGTGGCAGTCAGTGTGAATTGTCCCATTTGATAGGCTGGGAAGCGATTTATTTACAAAACGTCCAACCACGAATTCTACGGATACCGTAGATGGCAGTGTGAAAGGGCCTTTAGTGACTTACCACACATTATTAATCAATAGAGTTTTAACATCTTCTCTCTACACTAATGCAGCTACGCGGATGCGTTTTCCTTTCAATTGCCCACTCAAGCCCTATATTAAGTCAATAATACATTTTTGAGTTAAAAACAAAGGAAGTTAGTTATTTAAAACGTAGACGTAACTCTTTTTTACGAAGAGCTATTTACAAATCTTTCTCTATTAATAAATAATAACTTTATTTTAAATACACCATTGCAAAACGATATTGATGTTATTTACATTACAGTCAATATATTTTATATTTTTAAATAATGTATTATTATTATTATTATTATTATTATTATTATTATATTATTATTATTAGCACCGTGTCTTACTACCCGTTCGGGTTATACGCACTTACGCTAATGTGTAATGGTAGGGTGATTGTGAGATGAAATGGAGGACCTACAGTTTAACGTGGAATCCGAACCACGGTGGAGACCTGGCATTCCTCACATTCACAAGATGTCTTGTCAGAGGTGAGGGAAGGGTTTGGCAATCAGATAAATCTGTGCCGGGACCGAGGATTGAACCCCGGCCGCCAGCACAGAAGTCTGACACCTTACCCCTAGACCACCAGGTCACCCTTAAATAATGTAAATCCATTTACAAAACGATTTAAATCGGACACACAAATTTGACCTTAAGGCCACAAAGAAACCTATAAAATAATATAAGTTATAGGTAAACACCTTTTTTAAGTAAAACTCTCATCATGTTAATATTTGCTACTCAAATATTAAGAGGGATATAACTTAGTTTATAAATGTTTAAGTAAAACTAATCGATATAAATCAAAAGAGTTTCTTTGAAAGAAAATAAGTGGTTAGTAATATTAGTAAACTCTAATTTGACCATTTTCTACCAGCGTATGAAAACTATCTAGCTTCCTCTAAACAAAATATGAAGGGTGTAATTAACAAATAACTCCCCATCATGCCGGTTGGAATCATACCCCTTACCTTCTGGCCAAAGGCTTGATGGATGTTCTCTAAGCCCAAACGATTAGTAAAATAATGATCCATCTTAAATCTTCCATAGATTTATAAAACAATAAAGTTATTCCATCAGAGATCATAGGTATACTCGGTTCTATATTACTTTGTATTTTTTCTGATAGCTGAAAAGTTACTTTAAATACATTTTGGTGTTGATTTGACTCACAAATATTTGTTGTCACGTTGACAACTGATGCCAATTAAATCAAATTAGCCTGAATATGAAACTAGTGTTAGTAATTTTTCAATTGTCAGAAAGAGTAAAGTTATCGTGAACTGACTCTACCACAAAACTACAAAATGCGTAATTGGAGGCAATCTCTAGATATAGATCTAAGTGTTGGAATCAACCTCAATATTTTATCGATCCAAATAAACAACCTTATAAACCTTTTACAAGTGACTTAATTCCATTGAATGAAGTTCGAAAAGGTTCTTTTTTTTTATGTTGGATAGCTTCGGGACACATCTTTATTGGTTGGGTTAGGTCTTTAAACTAGTGAATTAAGGAGATGCGTCCTATAAATCTTGATATTTTATTAGACGGCTGTTCGGGCTTGACGTTGATGGAACACAGCCGGAATTTCAATGAAAACATAAAATGAAGCGATGGCTACGCCAACCGACAATGTTGACATTTAAAGAGGAACAAAATAGAATAGACGAAGAGTTTTTTCTTTTTTGTATATGCCATCCTACTACCAACCCTGACTATAAGCATATTTTTACTAATGAGAATGGGTGAGAAGTATTGAGAACGTGGGAAACAATTTAGGGAAAGAAATACTCAGCACAACCAGCCTAGATTTGAACCCCAACCTTTCCAGTCACTGTAAAATCAGACAAGATGAGTTTGAACTCTTATTTCACGTGCCCACCGATGCATAATGATATAATTTAAAGGAATCTGAAAATAAGGATTAGGTCTCGATATCCTACTGAGTACACTGGTCTCCCAATTATATTTTCTCATCTACCCTTCTGAAGAAAGATGGTGCAACTCCTTAAAATTCAACCCCATCTATCTGTTATCTTATTATAGCTTGATTGATTATTCATTGATAGAATCTACTGACACCTAATGTCTGTCATAAATAAATAGCATAAGAGTGTTGACTAGATCATGCGTTTCTGAGACGAAAGGCTGAAGTTAATTTATCCTGTATGACATTATTTTCACAGCTTTGATTTACATTACTTTTCTCGGTGAATTCTGTTCTTTAATTTATTTATTCCTAAAATAATGATCCTCTGAGGTTGTTAAAAGTACTTGTGACTCCTCCTACGGGTGGTCTAGAAGCTTAAGATGTCAGACTCACACTAATATTGGTACCCTTTGACGGAGACTTCGAGGTTTCTATCTCAATCGGTCTCTAGTGAGATCTGTGTACACATGAAACAGTTTCATATCTTTTTTTAATTCTTTCTTCAAACTAGTACAGGTTCATTTTCTTTAATTTATCCTAACCCTCTCCACCCCTTCGATTAAGATGTTAATAGATCTTGTATTGATTGTGGTAGACATAATAAACAAGATCAATTTACTTTTAGCCTTCCCCACTGGGCACGCCAACAAAGGCATCAGTAATTTTTAGTCTAATTTAGTTTACTATTGATGAAGAGCCAGGAGGTCAGGGTTGGATTACCGAATGGGTAAACTGAGCTGTTTTTTCCAAGTGGTTTTCATCCCCCACCTCTTTAACTCCATGCAAACTTTTTTTAGTGCCGCATCTCTCTACAGGTTCGAGCTATACGATATGCACTAATTACGCTAATGTGTTAGGGATGAAAGGTTGTATTCAGAAGAAGTGTACCCGCATTTGCAAGAAGGGGAACGGAAAACTATTTAGGGAAAACCACCTCTAGTACACCTAATCAGGATTCAACCCTGATCTCTTCGTTATGTTTAATCTAGTCTATTGTGAGAGTGACACTCTAGACCATGCAGCACTGAGTGGTCATCTCTCTAAGTGTTCTTCCTCCTTGTACGTGTTGCTGTGAGCTAGTAAGGGATCAATTCCGGCGTAAACTGTCATTAGTGAAATTGAGGTTTACCCTTTCACAGTGATAAAATTAACAAGGACATGTGTTGTGTCTGTTTTAGATTTAAGTTAGTTTATAAGTCGTGTGCTGATATAATCTGTTGGTTCAGAAAGTGCAAGTTAAATACCTCAAATAAAATTAAAATATACCTTTCCTCATTCCAACTCCATTAGACTAATTAATATATACACGCACATATAAAAGAGTGTAGCACAAATTTGTAGGAAGACATTGATGAATGTTAAAGATGGGGGGGGGGGGGGGGTGGGTGCGAGGTCCACTTTTTTTCATTTCGAAGAGAGCTCGAATCGAATATATGAAATATCCTCTAAGCAAAATCAAAGCTCAAATATTTTTGTTAGTTGTTTTATGATTGAAAAAAAATATTATATTGTAGTTATTTATACATAGCTTTATGTACTAAAATGATTTGAAATTGTCCAGTTGCACAGTTGTTTGTTTTATTATGATAAATTAAGCTATCATCACAACGTACTACCAGTCAATTAATTTAGCTTTTTTGCTATATAAATATTAATTTGTTATGTATAAAACAGCTCATAATGAAATTAATTGACCAGAAATTGAGTAGTTTAGCTTTCAATGTATGTATATATATTATCACCGTGTCTTACTAGCATGTTGGGTTATACACTTATAAACTAATTAAGCTAATGATTTAGGGATTAGTAAGGCTATATCTAAAGGAAGTGTAACCGCATTTATGTATATGGAGAGTGGAAAACTATTTTGTAAAAACCAGCATCAGTACCCGATCAAGAGTCGAACGTTGATCTCCCAGTTTTTGGCAGTCTAGCTTTCTGCGAGAGTAGCGCATTAGACCAAGCGGCCATCGAAACGTGTTCTAAATATATTGATCGGTGAATCTTCGTAATTGTTTAAGTGGAAGCCAATATTTATTTTTTTCCGAAAGAAACTATAAGCTGACATTTGTTTCGAAGAACACCCGTATACTAAAAAAAAGATCAATTTGATTGTGTCAATAGTTAGGCCAGTATCCAGCTAACAAACTCTCCATTTCTTGTTTATTGACTCTTGTTAAGAGGCCCACGCATGTTTCTTAGTGGAGAGAAGTTGTTAAATCAATTATTATTTCTTCTTTTCGTTCGATATCTAAGAGTGATTGACGTCTCTCACTCCCAAAGGTGTTTGTCGCCCAGGTGAGCTAGTCTAGGGTAGAAATAAAAGATGGGATGATTTTGAAGAACCAGTCACGTGAAAATAATAAAAATAAATAACACTGGCTCTCTCGTTTCGTCGACCAGACACCATGACAACGCGCAATTTATATTTTATAACAAATGCCATATCCGGACAGTAACGACGTATGAAACACAAATTATAGGTATAGTACTGTTTATATGTTCTTTATTGATGAAAATTAGCCAACCCGGACGCAAAATAGGCAATACTTAGGTAAAAAAGAAAAATTATATTATTCTCATTAGTAAAGACTTTCTCTAAACTATATAAAATAATTATTTTCGCAAATAAAAAACACAGAGAGATGTAGACTTAAATTTTAAAGAAACTTTGGGCCCCACAGCCCCAGTGGTTCCGGAGATGCATCTGGCGGAGGAGGGGGTGGCAGGGGGCAATGGTTGGGGGGCGGGGGGAAGCGGGGGGAAAATGGTGGGGGGTGGAGCGGAGGAACGGGTGACCTTTAAAATTCTCGATCAATATGGTTGTAATTTTAATAGTGATTGTACATATTCAGATCAACACAATTTTATTAAAGTCCTTCATTTGTCAATTTATATTAATAAAAAAGTTCGATTTTGGATCTTACAAGAATGTATTATACTTTTGTATTAAAGGTATAGAATACTAAAACAATAATATGCTACCAAGTCTTAGTACCAGTTCGGGGTACACTCATATAGTACTTACTATTATTATTATATTAGCACCGCGTCTTACTACCCATTCGGGTTATACGCACTTACGCTAATGCGTAATGGTAGGGTGATTGTGAGATGAAATGAAGGACCTACAGTTTAACGTGGAATCCGAACCACGGTGGAGGCCTGGCATTCCCCACATTCACAAGATGTCTTGTCAGAGGTGAAGGAAGGGTTTGGTAATCAGATAAATCTTTGCCGGGACCGAGGATTGAACCCCGGCCGCCAGCATAGAAGTCTGACACCTTACCCCTAGACCACCAGGTCACCTACAGTATTTACTAATTATGCTAATTTGTTAGATATGAAAAAGGTAGAACTTTATTTACCGTACTAGCGTGAAAAGAAGTTTTATATTGGTAATCAAACTTTAACACTATTAGAGATTCGAAACCTCTACTACCGATCTTTGACGAACTAGAACATACAATATTGACGCCTTAGCACTCTTGGACACCCTTTAGGGTTGAAAAGATGGTGAAAAAACACTAAATAACTTAGAAAAAAGTTTCATTGTAATCGGCTGGAATCGAATCCTGGTATTCTGAGTCAAGGTAAAAAAAACTTAAATTGCTGGGAAAATCCCGCGGTTATGACCTTATAATAACATACATGAAACAGTGGTCATGAGGTTAAGGGTGTTGAGCTCACAATAGAATGTATTGTCGGTAATGGTAAGGTTGAGGCTCGAATCTCAGCAGGTTTAATTAGGGGCGGTTCTCTACGTGCAATTTGTCACTGTGGTTTTTCCATCGTCCCTCCATGTAAATGCATGTGTTTTTCCTCAAAAATTCTATCTTCTCTACACCATTAGTGCAATTAATATATGTGGAGGGAGCCCAAACGGATTACAAGAATTAGTGAGGGAACAAAACACTAGTAAAGAATATTTAAAACGCACCAATAATAGTTTACGTTTCTCTATTCTCTGGGTCCGGGGTTCAATCCTCGGTCCTGGCACAGATGTACCTGATTGCCAAACCCTTCCTTCACCTCTGACAAGACGTGTATTAATCACAGCTTGTGAATGTGTGGAATTCCAGGCCTCCACCGTGGTTCGGATTCCACGTTAAACTGTAGGTCCTCCATTTCATCTCACAATCACCCTACCATTACAAATGAGCGTAAGTGCGTGTAACCCGTACGGTTAGTAAGACGTAGTGCTAATAGTAATAATAATAATCATCATAATAATAATCTATTCTCTGGACATGGCATTTAGTACTAAATATAAATAGTGCGTCGTAAATCCCTACCTGTTAAACTACGTGAATAACTTTGGTACTAAACAAACTAATTGAAAAAATTTAAATAAAATTTATGTATTTTAATTATGAATGGTAATTAGTTTTGAACCCGATTCGGTGACCAAGTGGTCTAACGCGCTAATCTAGTATTGGACTAGACTCCTTAAATGGGGAGATCAGGGTTCTATCCCGGTCAGTTGTATACATAGGCGTATAATTTGAATAGGTAATAAGACGCGGTGCTAAGAAAAGAACTAGTATTTATCAGGAAAATTAATCAGTAAAAATTATATATCACTTCCGCATATGGCCACGTAGACTAAGTCGTAAGCCTCGTCTGGTCAAGTTTGCTAGTGACTGATACTTGAATCCCAGTCGGGTGTATGGAGAGTGGTTTATCCTGAATAGTTTACCCACTCTTTTTAATTTATCACTATCTTACAAGTAGAGAAATTATTGTGATCGTAAAAAAAAATCAGAATCGAGAATTTGATGAATTTTCACGTTTCATGACTCCTCGAATCTAAAAAAAAGGTTGTTTTTGAATTTCCGTCTGTCTGTATGTATCTTGGAGTGGAGCCTAAACTATTTTACCGACCAGGCTAAAATTTGGTAACTAAGGTTAAATAGGGTAACTCCAAAGGATTTTTGAAATTGGATAGCCAACCCTAAGATTAATGGTAGTTTCCTAAAGGGCAAAAAGAGAAAAATCGATTTTGTCAAAATTGGCTCAAACTATTTTGATTAAATTTCATTTCTAAGCATTGATAGATATTATAAATAAAATGGCTACTCTAATTTTTTCGTCAAAATGACTTTAGGGGTTCCGGTCTGATGCGTTAATTCTAATTTGTTATCATATCTCCGAAATAATTTGAGATAGTAAATTACTTATCATTGAAAATATGACGTAGGTATATTTATAATACAAATATTTTATTCAAGAAATATTTTATAAAACCAATAATTTTCAAGCTAAACGCAAATATATATATTTTAACTTTTTGAAAACTAAAGGTAAAGTATTGCAACCGTAAAAAAACCTATCCCAAGATGTTGATGGATGTCGAAGTATCATGACCCCCGAACCCTAAAAAAATGTTTTTACAATGCCGTCTGTTTGTGTATCTAAACCTAAAATTAAGAGTAATTTAATAATGGGCGTAAAGATAAAATCAATTTTCTCAAATCGGCTCAAACAATTATTTTGATTACAATTCGTATAAATGCTTTTATTAAGATTATAAATAAAATTAATATTTTCATTTTCTCATGAAAATGAATTTTAGAGTACTTTACAGAAGAGGAAATGTCCATATCTCCGCAACTATTTGAAATACTAAATAACTTATCATTGCAAAATTGTAGTACTATTAAAAATAAAAAACTTTTATTTGAAATATATTTTTATAGAAAACCATAGTTTGAGATATTGGCAAATATATTAATACAATTTTATGAGATTTAGTTGTGAATACCCGCCTTGGTGACGAAATTAGCTAACGCGCTAGATTTGTGTTGAGCTAGACTGCTGATGATGGGAGATTGAGGTTCGAATCTTGGTCGGGTGAACTGGGGTTCGTTTTTCCTAAATAGTTTTGCAGCCTTCCTCCACGCAAATGTGAGTTCACGTCATCTAAATTCAACTTTTCCAATTCATAATCCATTATCGTAATTAATACTTAAGCGTATAATCTGAACGTGTAGTAAGATGCGGTGCTAAATTGATTTTGTTGTGAAGAGATACTAAAGTTTTAACGCAATAATTCTCTAGTTCCATAGAGTAAGTAAATGTTAGTAGGTCTCTCAAAAATGTCATGTTATTTTTCCTTTAACCTCTTAAGGGAAATTTTTGTACATCACTGATATATCTCTATTATTTTAGACTCAATAGTCAATATTTACCTTTTTTATCAGTCTAAATTTATAAATGAATTTAATATCAATGCGATAACCATAAGATAAACAACCCCCCAGTAAAATATCGAAAAGTTTAACAGGAAGTCTAAATTTTAATACGAAGTGTCGAGCCTTGTGGACCCAATATTTATATTTTTTTATTGGTCCAAATACACAAACAAGGACATAATTTTAAATTAATTAAATAATTTAAAACTAGGAGTCAAAAAAGTTTTACTAAAGTATAACAAAATTTATATTTGGGTTTGCTAGTATGTATTATTTAGTTTCACATGTATCACGAGTTTTATGTAAATATCTCCATTTGTAAACAATAGAACGGAGTTACATACCATTTATTTTTTCACTCAAAAGCTAGTACATTTCCTTTAAATGTTACCTTTCCTATCCCTGCCTTACTGACATAATTAAATGCGGATTCTCGGGACAATAATTAATACTTTTAGGACGCAGACTAAAAAATTTTTACGATGAAAGTCTAGGGGCTCCCAATATTTTTAAACATTCAAAACCATTCCAATCTTTCCAGAATCGTAAACCTCTCATAATCGACACACGTTAACCCTCTTAAGATTATATAGGTCTTAAATGTGTGTGGTTTCTTATAGTTTTGATGTATTTTAAATTGTTTAGTGATAATCAATTTAAAAAGATAATTTTGAAAGGTAATTAATTAGGGGTGGGGCAGTTGGTGTTCTCATCTATGTATTTCAACCCGCATTTGACGAATTTGTTAAGCGATCAAACCTATTTTAGAATATGATATTTTTTAACGCGTTATACTTGTAGGGGAATGTGATTCAAGTGACTTGACTTAATACTTCTATTTTTGAATAACTTAGTAAAACTGTTTCATGTCAAAAAAACGCAAAAAATTGTTGACTTGTGCAGTTGTCCATTGATCTGTACGGAAATATTAAATACATGTCGAAACATGCATTTCGCAAACCATGAATATTGTTGTATTCGTTTAGGATGTAATCAGAATAGAGACTTATTCGAATTTATTACGAAAATAACAGTCATTTAATCTTTGTTAACATTTTTGTTAAAATCATTGTTTTAAATTTTAAAACCGCAATTTTGAATTCAATTTTATTAATTGTTTTTATAAATTTTTGTATGATATTAGGACATTTTTTTTTTTTACGTTTTACAAACAAACAATCATTTCTAAGTTTTGAATATTTTTTTATTAAAACACAAATTAGTATGTTATTAATCGTAAAGTTAAAAACTTGTTTCATAAATTTTAAGCTTATTGAACTATACTTTGCTGGCCAATTTTTTCCCCACCACCAATGTTCTTTTATTTAATTTTTAATTTCTCGCTATCTTACAGGTAGAGAAAGTATTGTGATCATCAAAAATATCGAATTCAAGATTCAGATGAATCTCGACCTTTCATGACCCCCTGAATCCGTAAAAGTTGTTTTTGGATTTCCCTCTGTCTGTCTGTCTGTCTGTCTGTACATCCAACCAAAGCCTAGGCTATTTTACCAATTGGCTAAAACTTGGTTATAGGGTTGCCCCGAGGGGTTTTTGGAATTGGATATCTAACCTTAAAATTAAGGGTTACTGAAGGGCAAAAAGAGAAAAAGTCGGTTTTCTCAAAATCGGCTATAACGATTTTGATTAAATTTCATTTCAAACATTTATAAATATTCTAAACAAAATGACTATCCTCAATATTTCGGCAAAATGGATTTAAGGGCTCCGGTCTGATGCGTAAATTTAATTTTTTTTTATAATATCTCCGAAACTATTTGAGATATGAAATATCAAAACTACAATTTATATTAAACTATTATAAATATATGTAAAGTATTTTATATAAATTGTAGAGGGAGAGAATATAGAGAAAAAGTATTAACATAATACAATACAAATTACAAACTATTACAATTTATATATTAATGTTAATTGACTAATTAAACAAATAACATGAACACGGAAATCGAACACGGGTTCGCCAGCTTAGTGCTCTCTACTACTACTCTACTAATCCAGGGTCATTCTTCACTCATATGTAATTAATTGCATAGCGTTGATTCCTTCCATCGTATTAATTTTAAGTTTAGATATATTAATGATCATTATACTATAGGCATTACAGATAATCTGGTAATTTGCTTTTTAGTGTTCTAGTGTAGTTCCAAACAAACAAGAAAGCAACGAAAATGCTTTTCAGTTTTGATTTTACCAAGATTTTACTCTCTAAATATTTTAAAAGGTTCTTCCTATGACGAGACTATTATAAATGGCATTGTCATAAAATAGTTCCCTCAAGAAGCTATAAACCCATATTGGTGGTAGTGGGGCTTAAAGTATTAGGATCGCAATAGTTGGATTGATAGTTACAGAGAATATTCAGGTTCAATTCTCGACCAGGATAACTGTGAGTGATTGTCCACATGTTGTTTAACACGATGTTTTTTTGTTTCTCATATTGAGAAAGTATGCCCTATTATAATCGGTAAAATTTAATGCCTCAATATTATGATGGATCTTTACGTTTTGTGTATCCCCAAAGGCCAAATTACTGTATGTCTGTACTTGAGGATACAGCTGAAACCGTTTGATGGATTTTGATCAAACTTGATATCTAAATGTTATTTGGTCTTAGTTCAGGGTGTTTTCTAATGTTGATTCTAGCCCTTAAATTATGTTAAGTTTACTAATAAGCCTAACTGACTATTTTAAATTTGAGATTTTTGAACATGGCTTAACGATTTGGTATTATATAATACAAAATCGTTATTCCATTAAAAAAAATCTCGAATTAAAAAAAACTGAATTAGTAAACTATATGTATGTATAGTTTACTAATAACGGATTTTTTTATTCTAGAATTTTGAAAATGGAATAACGATATATATATAGGGAGTGTTTTACATAATAAAAAAGGCTAGTTTACTGAATAATGAGTTTTGAAAAAATTTCTCACAAACTATGTTAGATCAAATGAAAAGTATTTACAATTGGTTGACCTTGGTGGTCTTGGGGTAAAGTGCTTGTCTTAGGACCCGATGTCCGTGGGTCCATCAAACCCAGTTGGGGCTGAAGGATATTTCTTAAGCGATAAAAGTCCGTAACACATCTTCCTTCTGAGGGAAGGTAAGGACGTAGGTCCCATGCCGATTTTGGTAGGTATAAGGACCTTGAATGGTATGGTAAAGTACCTTTCCCGGAAAAATTGGTAGACCCTTTCACTCTCCCTCATAGAAATTTTCGTTTGCCGATATATCAAGTCAGTTCAGAAAGTGCATGTTAAATATCTCAATTAAATTTGAAATCTACGATTGAGTTGTACCATTTATTTGTATCACTACCTCACAAGAGAAAGTATAACCCGCCTTGGTGGCACAATTATCTAACGCGCAAGTTTCGTGTTGAGCTAGACTGCTGAGGACGGGGAGATCGAGGTTCGAATCTTGGTCGGGTGAACTGGGAGTGTTTATTCCTAAATGGTTTTCCACTCTCCCTTCACGCAATTGCGGGATCACTTCCTCTACGTTCAACCTTCCCAATTCCTAAGCCATTATAATAATTAGTACTTAGACATATAACTCGAACGGGTAGTAAGACGTGATGCTAAGGTTTAAGAGAAAGTAAGTAAAGGTTATTTTGACCCCTTTTACCTTACCAAGATCACGAATAATTTTAATAAATGCTTAAAATATATTTAATACGTACAGTAAAACTTTAATAAGTGCACTAAGGATGTTTTGAAGCGAAAGGATACATTTCAAGATCAGTATTAAGATTTGATATAATAAGAAGCTATTCCACTATTCACATTAAAATTTACAAATTGGTACAAAGTACTTAGATAATATAGTACACCCCTAGTAAGTCAATTTCTTGGTTAAACATTTTCATAAGTTTGATACCTTAGCTCAGTTGGTAGCGTGTCTACCTACTGAATTTAGAGCTCCAGGTTAGATTCCCGGCATGGCCGAAAAATTGATTGTCGTGAAATGTGAATCTCCCCTTTCCCCGGTGATGAATTAACGGATGTGGGGCTCTATGTATGTGTTGTTATAAATTTAATTTAGTTTATAGGTCATGTACTGATATAATCAGTCGATTCAGAAAGTGCACGTAAAAAAAAAATCCGTATCACAATCCTAGCTGAACCTCTGATTTATTCTCATTAATAACACACCTAAAATGAGACCGTATCGACGACATATTTTTCCAGACCCGGGGACTAGAACCCCAACTTTAGATAACTGCATCTGTATCTAGACAGGCGATGCAACGAAACCGCAGGGAAGATGAATAATTTGTGAAGGGACCATTTTCTTCCAGAGATAGTGGGGCGCGGTCATGTTACGCCCAAACTTGTTAAGGGGCTAGTTGTTTGACAGCCTCACCAACCACCCTCCTTCTCCCCTCTAGAATATTAATTCCCTCTCTCTCTCCCCCTTTATTGTGGTACCATCTTCATCATCAAGTCAAGTCATCAATATCTACATTCAACCATCAACATCACTCAACTATTTTATCGTTCAAAATGAGGCTAACTTAGAGACTACGTAAGTAAATTGATTGAGTGATAATATCCCATCTTATTTATATTCTCTACCCTGATCCTATTATGTAGATTAGCTTCATCTCTAAACGATTCAATTTTTCTTTAATTTAGAATATCAAATGTTGCTTTGTTACTCTACAAAATAAAATTAACTACATACTAACCTAACTTAAGACAGCATATTTATTGTAATGATATAGGGGGTACAGGGTTCAAATTCCTTAATAACAGAAAATTTATAATTTGTGAATTGTCGGCTGAGGGACTTGGGGATGTGTCTATTCGAGTATTAAGTCAGATTGTAAGTTGTGTTCTGACTAGAAAATTAGGTCCTCGAAAGTGTAGATACATTAAATAACCTTAGTTAGAAAAAATTATTATTGTGCTAAAATGTTTTTTACTTTGCCATTGTTTGAAACAAACCTATTACGCAAAAACTTAAGAAAAACAACACCATTATACTCACAAATAGTAAGAAGCAAGAAAATCTGTTTATTAATTTACTTGTTTTTTTTTTAAATGTTTTTATTATCTATCAGTTTTCAAATTGAGAATTTGTATAATTCCTCTCTAAATATTGTTTTATATTTATTAAGATTTCATTAAAGTTTCGCAGATGATTTGTTTTATTTGTTGTATATTAAGTTCTTAAGTAAACACTTTTTTTGAAGTTATACTTCTTTAGGCGCGTTATGAAAAAATGATGAGAGTGAAATTTTAAGATGCGCGTGCATCACTGTAACACAAAAGTAACAGGTTGAAGCTAAACCGCTCATTAAGTCTCGAAAAAAAAAAGCTATCAACAAAATAGAAATAGAACCTCTGTTAGTCGTGCATGTTGGTACGCTCATAGAGAAATGTATACTATGTTATTCCTTTCTCTATGGTACGCTCGTCGCCTCTGATCACTGTTTTCATATATATAATATTTATCCACATGTTTCTGGTTTCTACATTCACAACACGTGTTTTAGTTTCATACAAGTGCGAATTATATATGTGCTAATAAATTATATTCAGTAGTGATTTAAATTGAATATTTTGATTAATATGATTTACTATTCGTAAATATTAGTGGAAAAAATTGTGCTTATAGACTTTTTCAAGTGCTCCAATATAATTGAGGTTAACTATTCGTATGTATTATTTATTGATATAAATTAAAATATTATTATTTAACATAATTAATACTAAATATTATCATTTTATTGTAATTAATGATTTGCATGCAATTAAAAACTATTTTTTAATGATGCCAAAGAAGTATAACTTCTCGCGCGCGTACATAAGTACACACACCCATTTTTTAATTTCTTTTTTAGATTTTGTTTACAAGGTATTTTCAAACAATGAGCTGAAGAATACTATATGTATTAACATATGCTATGCTACGTTTACCATATTTCAAAGATAGATACAGTAGCCCCATGGCTTCTTTGGTGCTGACTGACAGCCCACAGCTGATAGCTGAAAGCTTTAAAACGTTACCAGACCAAATTATGTAGCCCTACGCCAAACCATATTAGCTGAAAAAACATGTGTTTAGCAGCTGTCACTTCTGACAGTCAACATTTAGGTACAAACCTAAATGTTGACTGTCAGAAGTCAGCTGTGAACTGTCAGTCAGCACTAAAGAAGTCACGGGGCTACTGTGGTTACCATTTACTTTACGTTTAATGCATCCTACACATTTGAACAAAACGCTTTCACTCACAATAAATTAGAGTAATAGAGGTGACCTGGTGGTCTAGGGGTAAGGTGTCGGACTTCTGTGCTGGGAGTACGGGTTTCAATCCTCAGTACCGGAACAAATTTATCTGATTACCAAACCCTTCCTTCACCTCTGACAAGACGTGTATTAATCACAACTTGTGAATGTGTAGAATTCCAGGCATCCACCGTGGTCGGATCCACGTTATGTGCTCATTCCATCTCACAATCACCCTAACATTACATACTAACGTAAGTTCGTATAATCCGAACAAGTAGTAATACGTGGTTTAATATAATAATAATAATAATAATAATAATAATAATAATAATAATAATAATAATAATTAGGGTAAGTCTCTTATAACTAGCCCTAAATCATACACTGAAATATATATGACCACCACTGCAGCTTATAGTTCGTTGTTAGCTTTTTTATCACATTTTACTACCGTAAGAGCTATCTGGTTCGAAGCTCGCCAAGGTTTCCTGGGTGAGATTTTCTAAATTAAATTTTTATCAATGTGGTTTTACCATTCCTTATTCACACTCATGCGGTGCATTTCCCCAAATTACATTCCTTATATTTACCTCGTAGATTAAGCGTTAAAAAATACCTGGTCTTAAGACATAGACTTTAAACAAATGTTGAAAAATAAGATAATTTAAAGTTTCTAAATTTGGTTATCGTCATATCTTTTTTAGGAATGGATTAAACAAATCTTGTTTCGGTAAAATGAAAATTTATGAAAATTTTACTACTATGTTACCTTTAATTAGTTTAAATTAACTTATCAGACAAGGTGAAGCCATTATGTTTCGAACGTGAAGTAAAAGTATAAAAAGGTAAGACTATATAGAGGCAACTTTAATTAATCGTCGCACGTTTATACCTATTTAGATAAGGGTACTGGTTTTGATCCCCGGTATGGCAAAACATATTTATCATGTGACTAAATGGCCAGACGACTGGTTGTTGTGTCTGTTTTAGGGTATGGTCAGACTGGGCGAGCGACTAAAAAAATTAAAATAGAACACATTGGTTGTAATGAGAGGTGGCCAGACTGGAACGCGCGACCCGAGCGAGGCACTTGAAAGATAAAATTGGTTCTATTTTTCAAGCGCGCGCGTTCGAGCAGGAACAGTCTACTTTACGGGCGCTGGGCAATATTATTGTATGTTGGTCCATTGAGGGTAGGAAAACTTCTCAATTTACATGATACTTGACCTTTTTTTATTATTATCGATAGGTTTAGTACACCTTCTTCTAACGGCCTAATTTAATTGGTAAGACCATAAACTATTTATACATATAACTGATATGTTAAAATACTTCAATATTATAATCAAAGTAGACCCTTACAAATAAAAATCACCATTAGCGTGGAGAAAGGATGGGAAAACCACAACAATAAATGACTTGTCAAAAACCACCTCAGTTCAATGAGCCAAATTCGAACCTTTGCCTCCTTGTCAACAACTATCGAGAGCTATTTGCTAATCACGCGCTCGCTCGCACGCTTGTCAGTCTGGCCGAACCCTTAAACCTTCTGGTCACGTGCTGATATAATTATCAGTTATATAAAGTGAAAATTAAACATCATAAAAAAACATATTGTTATGTCAGGCATATACCTCTGTGTTCTAGTGGTAAGAGTTCCTGGCTTCAGATCCAGAGCTCCAAGGTTCAATCCCCAGAACTTCAAGATTTGTATATGAAACAATGAGTCTGTAATGGGGTCAAACTCAGCCCCATTAGGACAACTGAGGAGATAGCCGAATAAATAATTAGTAGTTCCTGTTTATTAAACTGAGATCAATGCCCAAAGGTTTGTTTTGACCATATGACACCCTCTATCTTAATATGTTTGCACTATAATCGCTAACAGTGACGGCCGCTCAGGCGGTATAGCTCGATTGTGGTTTCACGCCGTGGAGTCGAGTCATTAATAGAGATTTTATTCTCTACAAATACGATTAAATATATTTCTTCTCAAACAATAATATGATCGTGCAATGAATCTTCTACTTATTTGAATGATTGATACTAATTAACTTATAATATAATACCTTTCATTTCCATGGACGTTCACTCTACCCTATCACTATCAGTTATAAATTACTAATGGTTTGTAAACAAGACTGTATGTATCTCAGCGGGAATGTTTGCCCAGTCGAAACACGCAACACGTTTATTGGCCGTATAACCTACCGATCTCCTAGAAGATATATAAATATTATCACCGTCAAAGCTTCATTATGTTTAAATTCGTTTGAGGAACCCTTGACCATAATAATTTCACTATCATATTATTATCTTAAGAGCCCATCTTAAGACCGACTAACCGCGATATTAGAACTCAAGATCACTCTTAAACCAGATATTAAATCGTAGTGCGGTTTTATGCATTCTTCATTTGACAACATTGAGATTGGTATCGTTGATTTTTTTAAAATATTTCGTTGTTGAAATGTTGGTGCATTCTTAAACGGTTTTATTGACCTCAATCCCAATGTTTTATAATGATGACACTTGCTTCGATGGACGCGTGGTCTAAGGCGTCACTCTCTCAATAGACTGGGCTGCCAATGATGGTGAGATTGGAGTTCAATCCCAGTTGGATGTATTGAGGTTCTGTTTTCCTAAATGGCTTTGCCACTCTCCTTCCACGTAAATGCGGGTACATTTCCTCTAAATTCAAATTTACTCATTCCTAACACATTAAAGTAATTAGTACAATGCTATAGCCCGAATAATAGTAATTAGTATATATATATATTAATATATATATATATTATATATATATATACACACACATATAAAACGAGGACTATAGAAAATCACACGATGATGCGATACCAGCTTCAAGTTATATTACTTACAGTCCAAGTTTCACAGGAAGAAACTTATTCGACATATTTTTTATTTTGTTTTTAGCCCCGAGGTATAAGTACCCATCCGGGCTACACGCATACCTTAATCACACAAATGTAATAAGAAAACGCACCTCAATACATCCGACCGGAATTCAAACACCGATATCCCAGTCGTCAGCAATCATATCTTATAAAAGAGTGATGCGTTAGACCCGTGTGACTATTGATGCGGGTGCTATAAAGCCACTAGATTTACATTCATGTATTCACACGCCAGATCATGTGATTTTCATCTGCCACTTTTAATAGATATTACCTATAAAAATAGTAATAATATTATTAAAAAAACGTTACCATTTCTAACGAAAAAAAAGTTTAAATTTTTCAAAAGTTTCTTTTAAAAAAAAATTAGAACCCCACTATATCCAAATTACGCATTCATCCGTAGGGTAAGACGGACTCTTATTAAAGTTCGGTCCCTAAATTCAGGCGTGGCTACCTTTTCTCTATGGCTAGGATAAGAAATCATCACTACGAATCGAAAACCTCAGGAATAATAATTAGTCGGAAGAATTCACTTGAAAGAAATTAGGGAATGTTTAGTAGTGGTAGAGCAACGATCATAAATTATAATGATATACATCATTAATAAATTTAATTTTGAATGCCCTCATACTATCAAATATCTTAGATTATTCTTTACCTACAACAACACTACATATTAATATACAACTCACGCATTAACCATGGTCAGCGTCTTACCTTGAATGATCACACTATGTCCTATCTTATAAACAACACCATAGTGAAACTAAGCAAGGTAGGCATGTTAGGTTTACTGTAAATATATTATACTGTACATAGATTTATAATAGTGTATACTATATTAAAGTAAGCTACTTAAATTTTTTAGCAACGATTGTTACGACCCGTACGAGTCTAATTCTTATGTGACAATTACTCTAAGATGTTGGGGATTAGGAAGGTTGAACTTAGAGAGAGTGTATCCGGATTTGCGTAGAAAGAGAGTGTAAAGTCATTTTGGAAAAACCCTCAACAGTACACCCGACCAAGGTTCGATCCACAATCTCTCTGTCATCGGCAGTCTAGCTCAACACGAAACTAGCACGTTAGTTAAATACGCCCCCGAGGCGGGTCTTATTAATGGTAGCTTTGACTTTTAACTTAATCAAAGCAAAAACTATTTTATGTGTACATTTTATATATAATATATATATATATATATTTATATTGGGCATATATATATATATATATATATATATATATATATATATATATATAATATTATGTATATATTACATTTATATTATATTTATATTATATATATAAATATTATATTTATATAATATTTATATTTATATATAAATAAATATATTTATATACATATATATATGACACCCTGGCATGGGTGATTCCTGGATATCTCAGTGGTTAGAGCATTGGCGTTCTAAGCCAAAGGAACTGGTTTCGACTCGCGTGTCCAAGTGTAATTTTCTAATTTTCAGAATATTTACAAAGTGGATAAAGTATTTTGATTAAAAATATATTAATTATTTATAAACAAATTTATCTAAGAAATTGTATCCAAATAATTTTCTAAAATTAATACTCTGTAATGCAACTAAACAATACAAAGTTGAACAGAAACAAACAAAACACAAAACAAACGTTTTTGTTACAGAAATCGTTCCTTTGTTTTGATGCATCCTCTGAGACTGCGTGTCATGTTTTTTTCGTACTCTATCGATTACACCTGAGGTATTACGTATTTGAACACATACATTTACGATACGCTCTCTTAAAACGTCAACATCATGCGCAGGCAACTTTAAATATCCCCAGAGATTAAAATCCATTGGGTTTAAATTTAGTGACCGAGCAGGACATTCAAAGGATCCCCCACAACTAATCCATTAGTGAGGGAAACATTTAAATAACTATAATATAAAGAGTTTATTAAACCGTGTTTAAATGAACTTTTCTTAATGTTTTAGTCGATGAAAATACACCCCTATTATAATTTACACAATTAACATACACCTTGTATATCAAACAACATCTGTAGATCACATTACTTGACGTATGAATAGGTAAAAGTAAGCCCGCTTCAGCGGACGAACCATTACTCTCGTGTTAGAGTGTCCTGCTAATGACGGGAAAATCGGGGTTTGAGTCCTGGTTGGTTATACTGAAGGTGTTTTTTTACTCAAAAAAATTTCCCACTATCACTCCGAGCAAACGCATGTTGACAATCTCCGAATGCATCCTTCCTTATCTTTACCTCATTAGAGTAGGCCTACTTATCATACATGTGTGTAACCTGAAAGAAAGTGGGACCTATTGAAAAAAATATAGATAAAAGTACATATATGTATTAACTCTTCTATCTGTCATAGCTTCCTTGAAAACTGGACTTATAACAAGATGTCAATACTTTGCCTTTTATTTCCTAAAGAGTTTGTATGCTTTTCTGTATATTTATATATGCTTTAGCCGATTTTAATCAAATATGTAAATATTTATATTATAGAAGCATGAAATAATGAGTTACACACCGTTTACCGTGAAAGGTAGCGTCTTGTATTGAATGATTATTCTATGAACTTATCTTGTAATCTACGCCATAGCGGAATAAACAAGGTGAGCTTGCTACCTTTCAGTGTAAAATGAGGGTATATCATGTCACTTCTTATCTTATTGATCTACGCAATTGAATAAACAGTGAGCTTGTACTTCGTAAAATGAGGTATACATGTCCTTACTTATCTGTAATCACGCAAATGAATAAACAAGGTGAGCTTGCTACCTTTCAGTGTAAAATGAGGGTATATCATGTCACTTCTTACCTTATCATGTAATCTACGCCATAGTGGAATAAACAAGGTGAGCTTGCTAACCTTTCAGTGTAAAATAAGGGTATATCATGTCACTTCTTTTAGAAATGTGTATAGTTTTTTAGTTGTTTTTTTTAGAGGAAGGAGACGCTCTGTTTTATAAAGGCTCCAATTTATATAATTAAAGCATTTTCTGACAACTATAAAAGTTACTATATCTATTTTAACGTATTGATACGTCAAGCATGTAATGTGCAACTGTCGCTTTTGATAGATAATATCAATAGCACCTATAAAATAAAACAAATATTAAAATATATTATCAGTATTGACCTAAAAAAAAGTTTATATTTTCTTAAAGCGTCTTCCCATAATTTAGGACTCTAGTTCGTATTCATAGAGGTTATAATCTATAATATAAAATTCATGCCATATCCATAACGCTACTATTACAAGGTTGAAAGTAGGCGGGTGACCTGGCGGTCTAGGGTAAGGTGTTGGACTTCTGTGCTGGGGTCCGGGGTTAAATCCTTGGTCCCGGCACAGATTTATCTGATTGCCGAACTCTTCCTTCAACTCTGACAAGACGTGTATTAATCACAACTTGTGAACGTGTGGAATTCCAGGCCTCCACCTTGGTTCGGATCCCACGTTAAACTGTAGGTCCTCATTTCATCTCACAATCACCCTAACCATACACATTAGCGTAAGTGCGTACAACCCGAACGGGTAGTAAGAAGCGGTGCTAAATAATAATAATAATAATAATAATATAAAGGCTGAATATTAAGGATCGCCTATAGACATTAAAATAAAAACTGCTGGTCGCATAACTTGGGAAAACATTATGTTCATTCATTCTATATGTCTCTATATTAGTATTTTATTTCATTTAATTATATTTCAAATGAGCATAAACTCCCTGGCAAAGACAGGTTTAAATACTAGTTTAAAATATTAAAATTATGCAAGGTATTCTTTTAGCGAGATATTACTCGTTCCCACATGGCTGAGAGGTAAGGAAGGACAACTATTAATGAAGTCGTTGATGAAAGTTCAATCCCAAGTAATGAATAAAATGTTAATATTTGTATAAGAGGTTTGTTTCATTACTCATATAATAAAAATTCTAGTATTAATGAGAGACGTAGTTATCTTTTAAATAATGTCTGATACAATACTATATTTTAAAACCTGAATACCCACTTCGGTGGCCTCATGGACTTTAAAGCGTCACTCTCGCAATAAACTGGACTGCTAAAGACAAGAAGACCGGGACTCGAATCCTGGTTGGGTATACTGAAGGGGAGGGGGGTGGTTCCAAAAGTATTTCCGATACCCTTCCACACAAATGTGGGTACATATATTCTAAATTCCACTTTCTTCAACCCTACCGTATCAGCATAGTTAGCACATATTTGTAAAACCCGAACAGGTAGTAAGACATGCTGCTAAAAATAAATACAAAATAAAATATCCTAAGAACTAAATATAAAATGAAGTTCAATAAATAAAATATCCCGTATTAGTTTATTCAATAGTTGACCTGGTGGTTCAGTGGTAAGGTGTCGGACTTCTTTGCTGGGGGTCCGGGGTTCAATCCTCAGTCCCGGCATGGATTGATCTGATTGCCAAACCCTCCCTTCACCTCTGACAAGACGTGTATTTATCACAACTTGTGAATGTGTGGAATGGCAGGCTTCCACCGTGGTTCGGATCCCACGTTAAACTGTAGGTTCTCCATTTCATCTCACAATCACCCTACCATTACACATTAATGTAAGTGCGTACAACCCGAACGGGTAGTAAGACGCGGTGCTAATAATAATGTATTCAATATTTTTTAAACTACTTGCCCAAACTCATTCCACCCCTATATTTGCCTCCTTTCACTGGGGGGAATACAATCCCCTCCGAAAGGTGGTTTTCAGGAACTACTGGAAATATTTAACTTCCTGTTATACCTACCTTTTTTTTCATAACCCTCAAGAGGTAGCACATAAAATATGTACCATTTTTCCGTTTATTAAAAGCTAAGCTCTTTTAGTTTTTGCATAATAGAACAAACATATTGTTACTTTATTTATGAAGAGAGATAGAGGAATTTAAACTCAAAGACATACTAACAACTCACTTAGAGAAAAATAACAATAAAATAAAACTTACAGAAACAAAAATTATAAAAACAGGACATGATCTGTTGTGTGACTGTTTATATCTCGTTTAGGGTAAATTTCAATTTTGATGAGAAGGACCTTTAAGAATTACATACGTTTTTTTTTGCGGTACAAATTGATAGTATTGTACCATTTTATTAAAGTTATTTTATAATGTTTGATAAAATATATATCAAAATACACACCGCAGAACCCTTTACTTGAGGTATAAATACGTGAAAATAGATCTACTAACTTTTAAAACTGTCTGATTAAGCCTTTCTTGTGATATTATTGGCCTCCAACATACAAACAAAATAATATAGTTTCTCCCTCCACACACATATCATGTATACCTCCTTTTGTAATCCACTTTACCAATTACTACCCTATCAGTGCAAATTTGTGGATTGGCCGAATAGACACGGATCAGGTAAAAATAACTGAACCAAAAATGTATCAAATAATAGTGTTCTGACCCGATTCGATGGTCATATGGTCTAAGGCATCATTCTTGCACTAGATTAGACTGCCGAAAACGAGGAATCAGGTTCTTATTTGGAAGTTTGTAGATAATTCTGGAACACAGTGCGCCTGCGCAAATCTTGTCTTTACGGTGGTCTTTGGTAGCAACCGATATGACTCGCCATGGTCAGAGTTGCTAAACACGGAAAAATGTGCAAAGCGCAGGCGTCAGTTTGAGTAACTGCCATGCAACTTGTCATGTAGCTCAACTTGAGGCCATCGCGCATGCTCCGAGTGGACCAGGAGAGTTTTAAATCACGGACATAGCTTTTTATCTTAACGACTATAGTTGTGGATGGAGAAGGCTGTCATTAATCACATAATATAGATAGGTCCAGGATGGGGTATTTACTGTTCCCACACAATAAATCCTCCCCCCTTTGGTGGCTACTCATCAGATCCAAGACAGTCCTTCCCTCGAGTCCCTTAAGCAGCTACCAGAAGAGGTCAGACATATCTAGATGTTATCCGTGTTTCAGCTTTCCAATGGACTCCTATCGTAATTTACAGAGACAGAGGCAGTTTCCTGAAGAGAACCTTTGACTTGTTGGTCTGAAGTTGGTCACGAAATGAGGAAACGGAAATGGTTACCAGGGAAACTTAGGGGTCACCAATAGTCTTGTGTACTTAACACACAATATACTGGATCAACACTCGAGACAAACAAGGATTAATACTGCACATAATCCACAAGAAATTGCCTTTCATTGGCTAATCTTATTACATCTTATTTCTTCTTAGTTATAAACATGCACTGAAGCGTCCACATAACGCTTTCTATCAGGAATACACAGATATTTGCATACAAATTATGATTTATAGTTTGATGTGCTGTAGGTACATCTTTTTAGGGCAATTTTCCCTGAAAAAACAGATATTCTCAGACCTGTGGTTACACTAAATATTATACATACAATATATTCAAATAAAGAACAAACCAGTATAGGTAGTTTAGGGATTATTTACTGGTCCCACGCTACAATCATGCCACGCAAAATTTGGGTACATTTAATCCAAATTATCCTTTACTGATCCTTAATTAATCGATGTAAACGTGCGGATAGCTCAAATGGGAATAAAACGCACACACAGACAAAATATTGTTTGGCAAAAAGTATTTTACTTTTGTATTAGGTCCTACTGCTTGTTTGGGCTCCCTACAACTTTCACTAGCATACTAAAAAATAATAATTGTGTATTCATTTAAAGAAATTCTTCAAGTACCCGCTTGGAAGGAGAATGAAAATCTATTGATGAAATATTATCCAAATAATGCTTGAGCCCTGGTTTCTCGTATCATTTTCAGGGATTCAAACCGCTATTGGAACACTTCCTTTTTTTGGAAAATATACAAAAACTCATAAAGTTTAATATATACCTATATATGTTTTAATAATATTCATAGATAATTGTAGTAAGGAGATATTTGAACATACTAATATAAGGAAAGAAACTTATGTTACATTTGAAAATGACTTGTTAGTTTTGCAAAAGATTTTACGTCAAAATGTGATATGATATATCAAGTTAAATAAATTACTTGGCTATATTTTAACACATACTATATTTATTGTAGATACAATAGTAAAAAAATAGAAATTGATAAAACCTATGACTTTATCATATTTACATTTTTGAAACAAAAATTATAAAAATAGACAACTGTTGAAAGTTGTTATATGTTACAAAAACCTACATTTTAACTAACAAGAGTAGTTTATTTTTATAATTCTTAATTAATTATTATTGAATGATTAATTTTTATAATATATTTATGTATATATTAATTTAAATTAGTTGAAAATGACACCTGGAATTGGAATCGAACCCGGCAACTTTGAATAGCCCACCAATGCTCTACAACTGAGCTTACCAGGAAAGGCTATAAGTGAAGAATGATCTTGAACACGGGATGAGTCTTGTATAGCTTAGTGGTAGAGTATTGACGCGCTAAACCAAAGGTCCCGGTTCGATTCCCGTGTCCAGGTGTCATTTTTCAACAAATTTAATTGAAAAGAGGTCCCTTCCATACTGACAGTGACATAATTACACTGATATGCAACCTGTGGGTTGATATTAATGTATGTATATATATTTAAAAGAATAGTAATAAACAACATTATCCTGAACAAAGGTCACTATATATGATAAAAGTGTTGGAGTGAAAAGGTTACTCGAACGTCCGCTTACCAATATGTAGATGATCTATTATAACTTTGTTTGGTAATAGAATAAAGGATACTTTTCTCTGTGGTAATAATAAGGAAATTGTTGTAAGAAATACAAAAATCGCATTAGTAGCTAGTAAGAAAATATGTTTAGAAGTGAACGGTGACAATACTACGTATAGGATCATAGTGAACATAGATCGATGACTATAATTTAGAGATTAATGTGAACAGTATAATATTATTTGACAGGGCTAGTGAGTTTAAATAGCTAGGAACAATATGAACTAGCAATAGCTATATCAGAGTTGAAATTACGTAAAGAATAAAGTCGGAAAATGTATGGTATAATAGTTTTACATTCACAATAGTTTTACCGGTTGTTCTATATGGGTGTGAAACATGGTCTCTTACCTTACGTGCTGTAAAGACATTCAATGTGTTTGAAAACAAGGTGCTTAGGAAGATATTTGGTCCAAATTGGGACGAGGCTACTGGTGAGTGGAGTATGTTACTTAATGATGAGAAACAGTACATATACCGTATTCATCAAAAACCAATATTATACTTGTCAACTTCAATACCTATTTAAACTTTAAACATTGTTTCATTAAATAATGCATATCTTAAAGTCGTTGTATATCAATACTCAATCATTTCATTATAACTTATTTGCGAATGTTAACTTCTTAACCCAAATTTTATAATTTCAATTCTTAACTTAACTGAACTTGAACATTGTTTTGTCAAACCTATTTTGTTATCTCTAAGTTTTACAACCCTTTTATAACGTGTTTTCATGTATTTTAGACTTATTATCACCTAATATATTGCTAAATTGATGATTAATTAATTGTTTAGATGTGTAATGTTCATAATTTGACAATATGTTATTACCATAAGTTAACCTAATTATACATTTTAATCTGCAATCTCAATTTATTCCATCAATTAACTTAATAAACGTATTATTCAATTCTTTCTACATATTTTTGATCTATATCTCTAAGTCTGAAAGTATAATTCAAATCCCTCCTTACTTTCAACTTGTTTAGAATGTTTTCTAAAATGTAATATTATGATAGTTAAATCTCACGGTTTACGAAGGGCAGGGAATGCAGCGTGAATGGAAGAATCTAGAACTTTGTTCAGGATGGGAAGACCTAGATTCATATCAGAGGATAACATTAGAACGGCCCTTAAAAAGAGATAGGGTGTAAATAGGTGGACTGGTGAGAACTAGCTCAAGATAGATATAGGTAGCGTACATTTGTAAGTGCAGCAATGAACTTTCGAGTTCCTAATACTATAGAATAAGTAAGTAAAGTCGAAAAATAATAACTTTGGACAGCAGTAGACACCACGTTCCAATGAAATATTCTCACGTGCCATATTGGGCACGCATACAATAGGTTTGTTACCCCTGCTCAATATAGTTCCTGATCAGTTTTGTTTATAAGCCGTTCAGGATGCAAACCCTCACACCACTGTGAAAACCGCTGTTTCTCCGTCACGGGAGGGCCCGGTATAACCCCGGGATTAGTGCTTGGAGCCATTGTGCCAAGTCATTAACATAATCCAATGGTGGTCGGGGATCATAACCAAGATGGTAATACCATTTGTTTCCAAGAGTAGCGTCTGCACTAATAAATATATTTTAATCCATATTGATATGGGGTCATTCGAACAATGAAGATATTGTTTCCGACCTACACTTTTGGGTATGCGGATAAAGACGTGAGACTCGTCAAATCTGATTTTCCAGTGACGTGAAGGCTGGGGTTTCAATCTCGGCGTTTGTACTGGTGAGATAACTTTTTTAGATGGAAAGTAAGCTCTGAGATAATAAAGTAAAATACTTTATCGGCATAAAAGAAATAGGGATTTAATATAAAATAATTTTCTATCTTGTAATAATAATAGAAAATAGTATTAATAATAATTTGTGTGTTTTTGTTTGTATTCATTTTTCTTTAATAAAGTGTGTATCAACCTTACAAAGATATATGACAGGTCAGCAGTGATAAATATATTATATATAAAACACATAATTGTTACAATTAGATACATAATATTACAAATATCCAGAATACTAAAATCTACTTTTTGAGTTCGGACACATATAAAACGTAAGACATTTGTCATAATATAAAGGTAGAAAATGTTCACAATTACAATACTTTCTCTTTATACGAGAAAGTAACATGTATATATAAGATATGAAGTAATACATAAGGTGGTAGTGTAGACAAAGGTGAATAGTAATTTTTAAAATATCTTATTTTCAAAAAAAAACATCAACACATGAGATAATAAAATAGTTCCTTAGTAAGCAATCCATAAGCGGTAGTAATATGATCCATAACAACTAAATACACGCAATATAATATGAAGAAAACATTTGAGAATATATTTCTCTGTTTCATCCTAGAGATCACTTTCAAGGAGTGTGAACTAACTACCTTTCCACCTCTACTCCGATCCCCCTCCCCCCACCCCTCCCCCAACAATCCTTCACTAACGAAGTTGTACTTCCTTGTTGTGTTTGATTTGACAGGGAGAAAGAAAAAATTTTTCATGTCGAGATCAGCTGGTGGCCGTTAGCAAGCGGTGAGTGAGTTATTTTTAGAAATAAGGAGGGAGAGTGGAGGGGTGTCTGAAAAAGAACAAGATGGAGATAAAACAAACTGAGAGGACAGAGAAGGAGGAAATTGAGGTATTACAAACTGAGAGGACAGAGAAGAAGAAATGGAGGTATTACAAACTGAGAGGACAGAGAAGGAGGAAATGGAGGTATTACAAACTGAGAGGACAGAGAAGGAGAAATGGAGGTATTACAAACTGAGAGGACAGAGAAGGAGGAAATGGAGGTATTACAAACTGAGAGGACAGAGAAGGAGGAAATGGAGATATTACAAACTGAGAGGACAGAGAAGGAGGAAATGAGATATTACAAACTGAGAGGACAGAGAGGAGGAAATTGAGATATTACAAACTGAATAGAGGAGGAATGAGATATTACAAACTGAGAGGACAGAGAGGAGGAAATGAGATATTACAAACTGAAATAACAGAGGAGGAAATGGGGGTATTACAAACTGAGAGGACAGAGAAGGAGGAAATGGAGATATTACAAACTGAGAGGACAGAGAAAGGAAGTAGAGATATTACAAACTGAGAGGACAGAGGAGGAGGAAATTGAGATATTACAAACTGAAATAACAGAGGAGGAAATGGAGGATATTACAAACTGAGAGGACAGAGAAGGAGGAAATGGAGGTATTACAAACTGAGAGGACAGAGAAGGAGGAAATGGAGGTAATACAAACTAAGAGGACAGAGAAGGAGGAAGTGGAAATATTACAAACTGAGAGGACAGAGAATAGGAAAGTGGAGATATTACAAACTGAGAGGACAGAGAGGAGGAAATTGGAGATATTACAAACTGAAATAACAGAGGAGGAAGTGGAGATATTACAAACTGAGAGGACAGAGAAAAGGAAGTAGAGATATTACAGACTGAGAGGACAGAGGAGGAGGAAATTGAGATATTACAAACTGAAATAACAGAGGAGGAAGTGGAGATATTACAAACTGAGAGGACAGAGAAGAGGAAGTGGAGTTATTACAAACTAAGAGACAGAAAAGGAGGAATAGCGATATTACAAACTGAGAGGACAGCGAAGAGGAAGTGGTGACAGAAATATATTACTGATAACGTGATAGATCATATGAGTAAAACGAATTGTATCTCAGAAGGATGCAATTATCACAAACTAAATTTGTTTGTATTGTCTTGGTTGTGGCGAAGGTACAAAATTGTTGATAAGATAACAAAGGAGACTCAACTTTTAGTTTAAAAACTATCTAATTTATTGTGTATTTACAAATCTATGTACACATTAATAGATGTTTTACATATCGAATGTCTAGTGGTCAAAGTTTCTGGCTACAGATCCAAAGGTCCCGGGTTTGATTCCAGGCCTTTCCAGATTCTCTATGAAGCAGTGGATCTGGAACGAGGTCAACTCAGCCTCGTAGGAAAAATGGGGAGATATTTAAATTAAAATGTAGAAGTTCCAATCTAGAAAACTAAGATTAACGGCTGAAGGGTCAATTGTGCTGACAACATGACATCCTCTATCCTAAGAATCCAGCAATAACTTGCGGGATGAGGCGACGGAGTTTTTTTCCACACATGAAAGGCCTAACTAGGGGACACTTTTGAAAAATGAGTTTCCAAGAAAACGACGTTGAATTATGAAAGTTTTTTGGTATTTGTCTTTTATGCCGCATAAAGCACCAATTGATATTGAGTTGGGCAGAATTTCACTATGTTTACTTTTGGAAAATAGTTACGGTATTTTGGTACATTTATTTAAACATAGAACCTAGAAGATATTATTTTCTAGTTTGCATATATTTATTTCTATTTGTTCCTGAGTGCATTAGTTCTTTCAGCGAAAAGATCCGCCCTTTTGGCAATGGTCAGTGCGATCTTCAAGTGCTTACATTTCATTTGTTTGTTTTTATACAGGGTGACAATTTTTAAATATGTTTCTTATAGTGGCACCAGTAAGCCACGCAGAAGAGGGATGGATATAAACTATCAACTAAGTAAGGACGAGCTTATAGCCCCCAATAAATTAAACAAAGGCCCAATTTCGGGTTTGGAAATGGAATGATTTTTAATCTTGAGAGAAGCCTAACACGTAGCAGCAAATTTATAACGAAACCAGGAATCGAACCAGATTAACTAGAAGTGCGCTTTGACCAGAAGTTGTCCACAGCTCTTGAAATTATAAAATGATGTGCACATGAGTTGGATTGTAAAGTATGTATTCTTCATTTAACCCGCAAAAGGGTGAGCGTTTGAAAGTCTTCGTGCTGACAAAACCAAACTGACCTATTCTAACTTGATAACAAAACATTGAGCTCCTCTAAAACTTTTATTAAGGTTTCGTGTTATTTTTTCTTTTCTTTATCCTCTACGTGCATGCATACATCAAATAAAGAAGTTGTCTTGGATCTTCCCTCTTTTATCAGAAGGATGATCTATAACCTATCGCACGCTTCCTAAACATTCATCTTTGCAGAGGAAATAAGTCTAGACGCCGTGAAATGTGAAAAGTCAACTAATCAGCTAAAATAAATGTTCACCATAAATTTCACTAATGGTTTTGCGTAAACTTAATTTGTGTTCGAGATTCATACTGATTGTTTTTACTCTTCAATAGTAGATTATTGATAGTGGGAGGCTGTTCGTTTATATCCCGGAATATTCCAAAAATGGTTTAATTTTTATGTGATAATTGGTTTTTAAAATCAATAACAAAGCTAGAGTTGAATTAATAGTACTTGATCTTCAATCTTAGTTCCTTAGTCATCTGGTAAAATAGTTCTGTATTTATAAAATATTGAACGATTCTTGTTCTCCAGATCTTACTACCTATCGATGCTATCCGAATATTTATAATGAGAGTGTAAGGGCAAGGAAGATAGAATTTCAAGGTCGTGTACCCGAACTTTGAGTAGGGGGAGAGTGTGAAACCATTTAGTAGATTTAGTACAATACATATTTCTGGGAATCAAGCCCTGATTTGCTCATCCCTAGTAAACCATAAGAGATTATGATAACGTGTTCTTCACGTGCTCATTGGTATATGTATTATGTTAATTTTCAAAATAAATTCAAACTTTTGCAGACGAATATAAAATTATATTACAATAATAACTGGTTAATTAATTGATTAAGAAAATTTGAAAGTTTTATCAAATATGAAATATTTGTTTTGTATTAACAAGGTTAGTTTTGTACATTTTAGTAATGGAACTTGTTAATATAGACAATTTTTTTTTCTCCCACAAAAGCAGAGCCGTAAAAATTATCCTAACCAAACAAATGAGGTGGATATAATTGGAGACATTTTTAATTAACAAAGTTACTTGCCAACACATGTTTCACACTCTTCTATTAAAACTAATATGTTTTTGAAATAAACCAACATTACAGATAATATACCTTCATTTAAGTAGGCCTAGAACATTAATTTGTGTATTGGAGATTATATCTATCTATCTCTATATATATAGACATATATTAAAAGTTTCAATTGGGAGAGTAAAAATGCAAATGAGTAACATAATGGCTTAGTGATATTGTGATATTGGCATTGTGTGGATTTAAAATTAAAGTCACCGTTTAAAATGCGCCGTTAAATTTAAGTTGAAACTACTCTGCTAATGGTTTAGACATCCGATTCAAAATGTCCATGGCTTCCAATTTTTCGTTTAGCAATATAGCTTTCATAAACGTGCATCTTTTTGTGCTCCAAATATTTGTTTGCTAGCTACTACCCTTTATCTGCAAATTGTTTATTAAAATAACGCATATTTCAATTTAAAGCAAACTAGAAATATTTTATTATGGTGAGGATTTTTATAATATTTATACATAAAATTACTACTTTGAACAATACGGTTACTAACGGTTAAGAGGTAAGGGAAATGTACCCACATTAGCGTGGAAAATATATAGTAAATCTAGTGATAAATCACACGTGAAAAACTACCCTCATTTCAACTTATTAAGATTCGGACCATGACTTCCATGTGAATCCATTGCCAGTCCGACGCCTTAGCCCTCAAGGCCCTCAATACCCGTCTGTGGGATTATTTTTTAAATTTCAAATAAGTGAATTATCTACATTTTATTGGAAATTTTATACTTGTGAAATATTTACATGTAGGGAAACAATCGCATATAAAGGACATTGTGTGAAAAGTGATAAATTTGTGGAAAAATGGCTATTAAAAAAAGCTATATTTGCTAAAATTTTAACTCTATGTATTAATTGAAAGGTTTGGGACAATCTTCAATATTACATTTTTTTTTTTTAATTTTGTAGGTAGTACCCAACTGGGCTGGGGTGTATCCGTGTGCTTACTCTAACCCCTATGTCAAAGAAAGATGGTCTTCGATGGAAAGAGTCCTGCCCATTAAAGGTGTTCACTATTTTAAGGACCTACAATTATCTTCCTGAACTTTGATGTGATCTCTCCTTCATGTAATTTACTGCGATTGGAAACATTTTCACGTACTAGAGTGAAAGAAAAGAGCTTTACTTAATTTAAAAACTTAATTTTGAATATGTAGGTTCTAAAGTATGCCCTTTTCGTTTGTATATGTTCGCTACCCAAAGGGGTTGTTCCTTCGCGAGTTTATATGTTTTTCCTGAGATATTTTATTTGAAGGCATCACCTACTTGAAGGAAAAACCTCAAACATATGTAATTTAAGTTGTGACCATCACGAAAAATTACAGAATTGGGTTTAGTAGGTAAGACTTGACCTACCAATAATATTACTACTACTATTACTCGGTCAATAAGCTGTTTACATATCCCCTGTTGTCAATAAATGTAAAACTCAAAATATATATAAGACAATGGTTTCACAGTTTGTTCCTTATGGTTATGAAATTTGTTCTCTTGCCTTATAGGACGACAAGAAATTTAGAGTGATCGAAAACAAAGTACTTAGGAAAATATTTGGTCAAAAAAAACAGATGAGATAATGGATAGTGTGGTCACATAATTATTAGTTACATAACCTCTACTCATCACCATACATTGTTAAAGTAATCAAATCTCGAAGGCTACGATGACACACAAAGTGAGAATGGGATAATCTAGGACTATGTTCAGGGTATTGATTGGCAAGCCCAATGGGAAGAGACAATTGGGAAGATCTAGACGCAAATGGGGGGATCATATCAGAATGGACCTGAGAGTGATAGGGTGATATGAGTCGAACTAGCTCAAGATAGGGATAGGTGGCGTATTTTCAAAAGTGCGGCAATGAACTTTCGAGTTCCTAATGCCATACATTAAGTAAATAAGGCTATACCTAGAACCTTTAACTTAATCTCGTAAGTTATACAATTTGCGTTCCAAATGGAACTTTAAATTCTAAATAAGAGGTAACATTATAATGGTTAATCAAACCTTTTGAAGTGAGTACTTACAAAACTTCACACCCCATCCTTCACCCCTCACAATCCCCACACCTTCATCCCAGCTTTAGCTGAGGTGCAGCCCATAGGATTTTTTTTTCTTAGCTCAAAAATGTATCTTTATTAATAAAAAAGCTACCGATCCCTGATATAAACAAACTTCTTAACGTAAAGGGTAGGCCTAGTACCTACAATTAGCCTCCTTTTGAAACGAACTTTTATGTGGATTGCATTAGGATTATGAGTGGAGATATTTTAACATATTATTTGGAAAAGTGAACATATGCTTTATTTTAATTTAGAGATTAGATCATTTTCACTCAATCAATAATTTATTCTTTCAATTAGATGTTGATATTATGATAGGATTTAATAAAATGTGATCTCAAATACAATATTAGACTTAGGTTATTCTACATTCAAAAACTAAAATAAAACATCCTAGAAATATTAGGATATTTGTAACATCTAGTTGAAGTGACATATTTTCTCTTAAATGCTTTATTATAAAAATCACAGTTTTGAAACTTCAAAAACACTTAAAAATATTATCAATGATATTAAAATTTTCTGTTGGGACCGTTTATATATTGAATATGTGAGAAAAGGTGTATTACGTTACTTCCCCATTTATCTGAATCTTGAAATGTGACATTTCTTGTAAAGAACTCATATATTTAAAAAAATATTAAAACTTAAATTATTTAGATACATTAAATAGCCGAGCTACGGTTACAGCCGTATCTAAATATAATATCATTAATTGAAAAATGAGACCTAGACATGAGAATCGAACCCGGGACGTGTGACTTATAATAATTAACCAATATAATAGCTTTTCTATTTGATCCCTCATGGTATGCGCATTCATACAGTTGCTATTGTAGTATTGACAGTATAAAGCCCTCCCGAGTCGAAGATGGCTACGTTATCTGACAGCTTGTGATCTTAATTGATCACTCCTCACTATGTAGATGACAATATCCACACATCATTCACAGGTTCTGCCTTACAATATGAGTGTAGAGTGCGTGCCTAGGTGTCGTTTTTCTTCTTTTTTAGAATTTTAAACTATTTAGTTTATAATTGTATAAGAGTATATTCATAATTCTTCCACCCAGTTTGCCATGAACAATTTTTTAAATGACAAAATAATTATTAAATAGATATGTATATCTCAAAACGTGCCACAATACTCCAGCCCCTTCAGACAACAGGACAACTTTTTAATGTATGAATAAACTCCTCGTAACCTAAAGTCAAATCGTACCGAGTATATTATATAGAGAGATGGTTAAATAATTCACGCACAACAATAGTCTCGTTTGCGCAACGGAGATTTTAATCAAACGTTTTAAATGTCACCCTAAGTGTCAGAATGGTGAAACGATGGGATATCCTGAAGGAAGAGGTAAACCATAAAGGTCCCTCTTTATATTTCCTGTGGCACTGATAGATTCAACCACACGAGTTCCTCTAAGCAAATTATGGTTTTATTTATCTTTAAACTGTAAAGTTATAGTGAGTGGTTCATCCATGAATACTGAAGAAAGTTAATTGGTTTGGCTCTATCCACTGCCATGTTCGATGTGATTCAGACATTTGTCTTTAAGAAACACCCGATCTTTTCTGGGAGTTTTGTTCTAGTCTGGGTGAGGTCAAAGGCTTGTTTTGGTCTGGTATAAAAGTAGTGTAAAGGGGGACATGAAAGATTTTGAGTGTTTGACGATAACAAGACCTTTATTTTAGTGAATTTTAAACAATAATTTAAACAGATATAACATTTAATTAAAATTAATATATTTACTACTTAATAGCCTACAAAAATTATTGTTGTAGATATTCTAACATATATAACATTAAAACACACAAAAAGAAATAATAAATATATATATATATATATATATATATATATATATATGTAAGGCATGAACTAGAGGTTTGTATTAATTATAATACAAACACATTTATTTACTTTAGTATCAACTAAAGACACACTTTTTTCATATTAATTTGATGTGGATATATTTATTTAGTGTTATTTTTAAAACCATGTGATAAAAAACTACAAGCTACTTATATTGTGACAACATTGTTCATAAAATCTTATTTAGAAATCTATTTTGTATAAAATATCGAAAATAGATCTAACACTGTTTCATTTAAAACAGTAGTTAATAGATAATTTTACAATAGTATTTAAAATGTAAAAACTAAACTAAAACATCTCATTTGGATGGATATAACTTGATTCCCAATCGTATTGTTTGTCTGAAAACAAAAACCAAACCTAATCAAACAAATTGAGAGTTTTTAACATCACAAGTCGTTAGAAGGAAGGTATAGTTTTATAAAGTTACATTTCAGACTGAGGAAAATTGCCAAATTATTACTAAATGTTAAAAAGAAAAATTGACCTCTCGATATGGTTTTACAAGATTTAACTGTAGATATAGAGAATTAGCTTAAAACGTATCGTTTAAATATTTGATCAAAATTTAAGATCACACAAATATGCTTAAATAAGTATACATATTTTTAAAAATACAACTTATTTTTTGTAAAACCAAAATGAGTAAGAATAAGTAAATTTTTCAACAGAAAATTTAATACAGAATTCATCTAAATATATTGGGAAGAAGTGTTTTGGTGTGCTGAATTTCATCCTACTTGTTACCAAATTTTGATACCCGAGTAATACCTCGTCTAGACATATGATTATGGTCCAGAGCCCATAACGTTCCATGACCTACTTCCCCCTGCTACCCCAACCCTCCTACTAATCAAAAACCCAAGTTTATACACTGTACAGTCAGATGCAAAACTAGTTTTCCATGCGTTCAATAATGTGTGTATTTATTGCATACGCTTTGTAGGAAAGCATATATTGTCAAGTTGATGAAGAACTAAAATTATAGAAATTTATTTGACAAAAATGTAAGAGTGTGTTATTTGAAAAGTTGGTTAGTTAAGAGTTTATTAGCCATCGCACCGGTATGCATGTGCACAAGGGCGTAAGTGTAGTTGTGTTTAGTTTACCATCGATGGAATGGTCAGTGTACGAATTCCGGTTGGGTGAGCTATAATATTTCTTCCTAAATTAGTTATTCGCATAAATTTCTTATTTTCTACCGTCTTGATTCCGATTTCATTAGTGTAAATATTCGGATAGCCCAAACGGGTAATAAGACAGATTTGAACTAAAGTTTCACACTCTAATTTATATCCGCCTGGCTAATATGATTGTGGATATCCGTAGGGCTATAACAGACGTAAGATCACGTTACAACCATTAGAAAAAACAATTACCACAGAGATATTTATATAAAAAGAATTAATCCATTATATGCTCTGTTGAATATTATACAGATATATTTTCATCATTAGGTATATTTTATGAGAATTTTTTGAACCAGATAGATACATCCCATTAGTATATCCAAACTATCTTAACGATATAGAAGACACCAGATCCAGCCCTCTGTCAGTATAATCGTGACTTGAGAAACCCCAATTCTACCAATGAGTAGTGTTTTTATGTAATTCTGGGGATTCAAACCTGGAATCCTTAACTCAGGAAATAAGACAAGTACTTTAATTATCTAAGGAGTGTGACAACTAAAGGAGTGGATTGAGAAAAAAGTGATTTGCTAAATCTCGGGAAAGGAAAGAAGGAAGAATTACTCTACAGATATCAACAAATCAAGGGTGTCGAAATAAAATAAAAAAAGATCGAGGATCGGACGACGAACATTCGTCTTAGTGTAGCGCGGGGCAGCGAGAGATGTTCATTTGCTGAAGGGGGAGGGGACTGTTATTGACTGGCTGACTGGGTAGTTGATATCGCTCTTAGTCAGCTGAGAGAACAGACAGGGATTTACGAACAAGGAGAAAGAAAAGGTGTAAGGAGAATGTAGGAGAGAAAAGCTGATCTATAGGTCCTGGGCTCAACTTTCGTGTTCTAGGTGTCATTTTTCATTAAAGAATATGATATTTATATGCGGCTGTAAACGTAATTACAAATATAATAGCTTGATTATTTGATCGACCATGATGTGCGCATTAGTACAGTTGTAATTGTACTATTGGCAGCATAAAACTCTCCCGAGTTGAAGGTGGCTGCGTTTTCTGATAGCTCGTGATCTCATTTGATCCGTCATATCCAGCTGAAAATGTTTACACTTCCATCCCAGACTCTGCCTTAAAATATGAGAAAAGGATGACCTCGAACATGGGACGATTCCTGGATAACCCAGTAATAAGATCATTGGCGTAATAAGCCAAAGGTCCCGGGTTCAATTCCCGTGTCTAGGATTAATTTTTCAATTTAAAGTTTAAATTATCAAGATAGAAATAAATATGTTATTGCCCTAATACATCACAGCCTAACAAATTGTCTGATATAAGTTGAGATCAATTTGGGATGGTTGATCATTTTATGTCACGCATCCGCATGGGTAGGTATTGGATTAAGGAGTAAATCTTATATGGTATGGCTTTCCTGTGACTAGAAGGTCGGTGTTTGAATCCTAACCAAGTACTCTGAGGGCGTTTGTTTCTTAAGAATGTTTTACACTAATCCTACACGCGAATGCGGAAGAGGATTGCGTGTAATAGGAGTGGAGTCCGCCGGTTAATCGAGGTCCACCTTGCTCTTGGTGTGCACTTACCTACATTATGGTATTAGGAGCTCAAAAGAAACTCCAGCTGCACTTACAAAAGTACGCCACCTAGTCCGTATCTTGAGCTGGTTTTATCCGGTCCACCTCATTGCACCCTCCATATTCTAATTCAGGTCCATTAATACAGGTTATGTTATATTTCAATATAATTTGTAAAAAAAATTTATTAATAATTTAAAAAAACATTAAAAATAATGCTCATCTAGTTTCACTTTAAAGTTATTATTGGTGCTAATAGTTACTAATTACTGTATGAAACTTAAAGTATTTACAATATTTGAGATGCATTTAATTATGATTAAATAACAAATGTAATCCTAAATAATGAATTATGAAAAGTTTTGCCTAAAAGATGAAAATATCTCACGAGTTTGTGTTGAATTTTTTTATAAACACCTTCACTAGGCTTCAGACTATAAGATTTAATAGGTAAATAACTACACACACGATATGACATATTGTACTTTGAATTTCTATAAAAAAAAAACTACACGGCTTATAGCATTTGTTCTTTGGATGTCTATATCAACTATGATAAATTAAGTGCATTAACTTAAGAAGACAAGATGAGGAGAATATATATTAAGTTAAACAACATTAAGGAGAGTAAACAAATTGTTTAATGCATCCGAGCTATACAGAATAGTTGTAAATTCTCAGAGAGAGTCAGTAGTTAGTCCTGATGGGTGAAATACGATATATAAAATAAAATATCACAACTAAGGTCAATGTGTTTCACGAGTGAAAGTTTGATGTTTTATAAAGAAACTGTACATGTAATGAAACCACTAGAAACCCAGAAACTTTTAAGACCAAAACTACCATCCCCTAATAATATGATAAGTATTTAACTTCAATCGTGCCATGCTCATTGGCTAAATCTAAATTATTATTAGAACCGTGTCTTACTACCCATTCGGGTTATTCGCACTTACGCTAATGTGTAATGGTAGGGTGATTGTGAGATGAAATGAAGGACCTAAAGTTTAAGGCCCTGCCTACCCATAAATGCACGGTTCTAAACAAAAGAATTTAGAACAAAATATATTTAATAATTCAACCTTGTTGTTTTTTATTTATTTTAGTAACATATCTGGGCATCTTTCATAATTCTTATGGAATTTTCAAACCATGCTAAAAATAGTTATTGAAATATTTTCATTAAAATGTTTCCATTTCAATGAATTTTAAATGGGAAAACAAAAATTATTAATGGATTTATTTATTTTCTTTGTACAATTAAGCTAAAGTGTTTGTTTATAACATACTATTTAATGAATACTTTCTTTTTCTTTTTAGACATATTTTTTAATTTGGGTTAGCTTCAATAATCACGACGATATTGAGCTCTAACGACTCCCAAGTCGACTCTCTAGTCAAAATACATGGTTTTAAATACAACTTTTCCTTCTGCAACTAGTTGTCATAGCTGATAATAGGTGCCGTTAGTATGATCATTACCCATTTACAAGCTAGTGTCGTTTTGCAAGCGTTGGCTAACCTGCTGTATCGGAATGCAGGCGGCAATGGAGGGTTAAACTAATCTCTGTGACCTTCTTGAGTCAAAGAAACATTAATACCATGTACGTTAGGATAAGAAGGGCCAATGTCCAATTATGAAAATTTGCGTAATTAAATATAAACAATTAAACATCTTAATATATTCAGTAACTAAAATACTCACAAAGTCTTCCTGCTGTGTGAATAAATATAGTTGGTCCCTACTTACTTCAATGAGAGTATTACTCTAGTGATACATTATTTTCAAAGAAAAGAACCACATGCTTCTCCATACACAAAGTTTTATGACATTAGCCCTTATTTAACTGAGACAGTAAAACATGTAAAATTCTTCACTCTTATCTTATATTCTTTCTTGAGTTTTCTCATTCTTTAGCACTACACGTTGTAATAATAAGTGTTAATATTCAAAATAGATGAAAACTACTGTACATTGAATTTTTAATCCACTATTATAATAAATATAAATAAACATTCCTGCTCATATCAAACATAGTTATTTTAAATAAAGTTTGGTCTAAATGTAATTTGGAGACGTTCTCAGTATAATTTTATATACTAGTTTTTATTTTACGGTCTAGGATTTGACTCTCATTGGACTTTGGAATAAGTTATTTTTCAAAAAGTTAATGAACGAAGTTTTTGGTAGTCAAGATGTGAAAATGAAAATTTTATTTTATTAGCGTGTTAAATGTGATTACTTTTAATTTGAACTTGTTGCATTCTCGCAGTTTGTGCGCTCGTTTTGGAAGAAATGTATCGAATCCCGAACAATAAGTACCCACGGTGATTACTTTTTATATAATTAACAATATGTGACCTTTTTGCTTTCGAACAAAATCCAAGGGATTGTATAAATTTTGAGGTGGAGAAGTATTTACAAAATATTTTTTTATATCCTTGTGAATAACAAGTTTATGAAGAAAGGGCGCACAAAGAAAAGCAAAGATATAATTGATTATTTAACTTCTTGTAGTAAAGGATAAGTTTTTTTTAACGGTATGCATATTACTGGCGCTTAGGCTATCTGTATCTACTAATTTAAGTACAATGGATGTGCAGCGATACTATTTTATTCACTGTAGAAATAATATCAAAATTAAGATACAAATAAATACTTCTATATAACAATGCAGCGATTATTCTGATATTTCAAGTACTTTTTTTTTAAAGAAAAGCTCTTAGCTGAAAGTAAATGTTACTAACACTCTGTAACGCACTTATTGTATGTTCAAAATCTCTTGTGCCTTGGCCGAGTTCGTATCACGCTAGTACTAAGTAATTTCAACCTAACAGGGAATCGAACTAGTCAAGTTATTGAGCTGATTAATTTACGCACTTAGTGCTCAGTCATAGAACTTTAGCAATATTGACCACGACATGAAGCCGATGATAAGTAAATATATATTTAAAACCATTAAAATTAATGAACTTTTGTGTTTCCTATGCCATAAAGTAAGTAAGTAAGTAAGTAAGTATTTGATACCCGACCGCCTCTGTTGTATAGTGGTCAGATTTACTGGCTTCAGATACTGAAGTGCCAAGTTTGATCCCCAGTGCCCCTAATTCTGTCTGTGAAGCAGTGGGTCTGAAACGGAACCAAAATCAACCTCGTGAGGACAAATGAGGAGATAATTGAATGAATAAGTAGCGCTTTAGTCTAGAAAACTGAGATAAAAGTCTGGAGGGCTCGTTGTGCTAACCACATGGCACCCTCAGCTTGAAAATGTTGGCCCTATCTTTGCCAACATACGGCAGCCTCTCGATTGGTGTAGCCTGCTTGCAGGCTGACACCATGGAGATATTACTCAAGTTAAACTCTACCAATAGGATAAAAATTTATTCCCAAAAACATTTATTTCTGGAAAATTGTGTAAATCCTATAGATGTTTGTAAACTGTAAACACCGTATTAATTAACAGATACCCACTTCAGTGGCTGAGTGGTCTAAGGTGTCACTAGTGTTAAATTGGACTGCTGATAGCGGAGCACTTGGGGTGCAAATCCTGGTCGAGTCTATTGAGGGTAGTTTTTCCTAAATTGTTTCCCCATCTTCCAAAATAAAAATGCTGGTAGATAACCTCTCAAATGCTTCTTTCCTCATTACCACCCAATTAGATTATCATATATGCGTATAACATGAACAGGTAGTATGACGTGGTAATATCAGTAATAAAAATAACAGATATATTTATAGTCAAAATTGTTATAGTCTTCGAAATGAAACTGCTTTTAAAATATGTTATTGCCACCTTGGCCTTTAAATTTTAAAAATTAGCCAAAGCACAGTGGCCAAATTTAGCACATTAAATTTTAGTTATTTTTTATTTTACCTGCTTACTAATAAACTCAAATAAATGGTACGACAAAATCGTAGGCTATATACTCAATCGTATAGGTTATTTATTATAGTTAGTGACAAAACCTTCAAAAATAAGTTATCTCTAATTTTACCTTAAATAAATTTTTCTCTGATAAATAAGTGTACATTATTATTTATCACTACCCTCACCAGATATTTATTTGAAAAAATTTCAATAGTGGTACAACAGCATTAACCTGGAGTCACGTGACACTTTGATATGCTAATTACTCAAAATGGGTACGGGTACAAAACTTTCTCTTTGTGGTACAAAATGGTACAGAACTAGTACAAAACTTTGGCATGAAAAAATTCAAAAGTGGTACAACAGCATTAACCTGGAGTCACCACTTTGATATGCTAATTACTCAAAATGGGTACGGGTACAAAACTTATTTGTGTTACAAAACTATTACAAAACTTTGGCATCAAAAAATTCAAAAGTGGTACAACAGCATTAACCTGGAGTCACCACTTTGATATGCTAATTACTGAAAATGAGTACGGGTACAAAACTTATTTGTGTTACAAAACGGTACAAAACTATTACAAAACTTTGGCATCAAAAAAAGTTCAAAATCAAAAAGGGTACAACCGCATTTACCTGGAGTACGTGGAGTACTCACTTTGATATGCTAATTACTCAAAACGGGTACGGGTACAATACTTTTTCTTTCTGGTACAAAACGGTACAAAACTAGTACAAAACTTTGGCATCAAAAAATTCAAAAGTGGTACAACAGCATTAACCTGTAGTCACCACTTTGATATGCTAATTACTGAAAATGAGTACGGGTACAAAACTTATTTGTGTTACAAAACGGTACAAAACTATTACAAAACTTTGGCATCAAAAAAAGTTCAAAATCAAAAGGGGTACAACCTGGAGTACGTGGAGTACTCACTTTGATATGCTAATTACTCAAAACGGGTACGGGTACAATACTTTTTCTTTCTGGTACAAAACGGTACAAAACTAGTACAAAACTTTGGCATCAAAAAAAGTTCAAAATTAAAAAGTAGTAAAACAGCATTAACCTTGAGTCACCACTTTGATATGCTAATTACTCAAAATGGTTACGGATACAAAACTTTGGCATCAAAAAAAGTTCAAAACTCAAAAGTGGTACAACTGCATTAACCTAGAGTCACCACTTTGATATGCTAATTACTCAAAACGGGTACGGGTACAAAATTGTACAAAACTAGTACTAAACTTTGGCATCAAAAGGTTCTAAATTCAAAAGTGGTACTACAGGTTAATGGACGTCTAGCTGACTGGAATGAATAAGCTAATTTTTCTGCTCGAGAGTGTGATTGTATCTTGACGTTATGACTTCCCACGTTTAGTCAAACTTGGTCGCCTACACACTTTACGGTCCGGCACTACACTTCTTATCTCTCTCAATTCTTGGAAAAAAAGTTGCTTTCTGCCTTTACTGATTACCGGTCGTGGTCGCCAGTCTCCCAATTGTTTAAACAAACCAGTAGTTCTGCCAACCTGATGGCTGGAATCCACCAGTTTGTATAACGTTAGCAACGCCATCTATTTTAGAGCTGAAAGCTCAACACGCCGCCAGGAAGGGTAGGCAGGGCCTTAACGTGGAATCCGAACCATGGTGGAGGCCTGGCATTCCACACATTCACAAGTTGTCTTGTCAGAGGTGAAGGAAGGGTTTGGTAATCAGATAAATCTGTGCCGGGACCGAGGATTGAACCCCGGCCGCCAGCATAGATGTCTGACACCTTACCCCTAGACCGCCAGGTCACCTTTAGTGAAGTTAAATAGTGGTGAAATGTCTTCATTTTTCAAAGAAAATCCTTTTATGAGTCACGAGGCATAGAGTGTGTAGACATTAGATTCAAAGATAGGCGGAGAAACTGGACCAAGCCGAGGGGAACAACCGTACATTTCACACGTTAAAAAGAAAGTCAAGAACTAACATGAATGGTAGGATGGATTGTATAGCGGGCTCTAACCTCGGTAAGACGAGCTTCACTCCCGACAGGGATGGAAGGGAACTTTTTATTATTATTTATATTGTGATTTTACACACTTCTTGCTCTTAAATCAGCCCTTAAGGTGGGGATGTAAGGAACGCGAGTTAAGGGCAGTGTTTTAACAGTTTTCATCGCATAATATTATTTTGACCAAAACCAATAAAATATTTCTCAAGGGATATAGAGTTTATTTTATCCACGTGGTGATATAAACAATTGTTGAATATCTGTCAAGTGTGTCCTGGAATTAAATGACAACTTTTTCTCTTCATTTAAAAAGTTTATCATCTAATGCCGTTATGCTCGTGATATATATATTCAACAACTGTTGATATCATTATGTCAATAAAACTAAAATATAAGTTTCTACTGGAGCAATATTGTAATGATTTTTGCCAAAAAATGTTTTGCTATAGAAGTGAAAAAACACTTCCCTTCGTTTGCATTCCCTAAATCTCAGCTTTAAGGTTTATCTGTACCTTCATTTTTTAGTTTTTTTAAATACTTTTTTTTATCTGAATCTTACATTTTCTTAAAACTTTTCATCTATAAACTTTTTCTCTACCTTTGGTTTTACGGTTATCTTCGAATATAGTTATTTACTCTTCTTACTTGTACTATAATGTCCTCTAAGGCTCTCTATTCCCTTTCCAAGAAACTTAAATAAGCCTTTGTGAAATATCAAACCTCAAGATGGAACTAGAAATTATTATTATTATTTTGAATCGCGCCTTCATATCCGTTGGGACTATATTAAATTGCATTAATGAGATATGAATGAGTAAGATATAGTTTTAAAGTGAAAGTGCCCGTATTGAGGTGGAGTGATAAACAAATTGATAACTAAACACACTCGGCACATCCACCTAGGATTTGAATCCTGATCTCTCTATCACCGTCAAACCCAACCTAATAATCTTTACACCCTGACCCACGTGCTCACCGTTGTAGGTTTATAATATCGTATTAATACATTATTAAGAGTTTTTTAAACCTCCTTTTTTTTCATTAATTTTCTCTCTAATTGTATTTAACTTGTTTTATACGTGATTTTCTTTCCCCATCCTAGTTTCTAGTTGTATTTTTCACCCTCTTTTCTCACCAAATACTTCTTTGTTTGTATTTCTTCCACCCCTCGAGGAAAGAAGGGGGTTAGAATAAATAGAGCGGTTAAGGTAAGATAAATATCAACTCAAGAGAAAAACAAAACACAGAGTGCCGCTATGGAAGCGCAACGGCGCATGCGTACTCAAGTGGATATCCTGAAGGTATGGATAATCTTTTTTTTTGTGTGTGTGTGTGTGTGTTTTGTTTGCTTCATCTAGCGGAGTAAGATAAATATCATTCTTCCGGAGGCAGTAAATCTGATTATTTCAAGCGTTATTTAAAATAAATTATAAGCATGTGTAGTTTTTGTTGTTTTTTTTGCACATAATTTAACATTTTCCATTAAACTCCATCATTTATGTAAATTTAATTTTAGTAATGAAGTACTTTCTTGATACATTGGAGTAGTATCCATGTTTATTTAGCCTACATAAATATCATATATAGGTAAAAGAATCATGAATAAAATCATCATATAAATCATAAAAATATGTTCAGTAATATATTTTTACTTAAAGAGCTACGTTTGATATTTATTAGATACTAGCTTTAACCCGTCGCGGCTATGCCCGCAATAATTGATAACATATTTTCAATTTTTAACTAACCTGTTTGCTAAAATCTCATAATATTTATTATTTATTAGTATGAAACTACGTCACACTAATTACTATTTACTTTAATTACAAAATATATAATCACAAATTATTAAATAACATCATTTCAATCACATTATAATCATATATTTATTATTATTTAAAATCAAAGGTTAAGAATAGTCCTACATGTTATTCCAGGACATTTTCTACCAACGTACAAAGTTTCATTCGAATCCGTTCAGCAGTTTTGGCATGATTGAGCAACAAACATCCAAACACACAAACTTTCGCATTTATAATATTAGTAAGATATTAAAATTATATTTTAAAGTAATAATTTCTTCAACGTATTATTTAGTGTTGTGATGTTCTACACTCACAAATATTGTTTTATAAGGTAACATTTTGTAAATATGCCCTGCACATAATAAATAAAAACAATACTTTTTTAATACTTATTTATCAATAAATATATTGATAAACTAATAATATAAAACAAATATATAATATATTCATATGCTAGTAAATAAATTTATCTAGGATAAAATATAAGATGCTAGCAACACTGTTAACCTTATTGTAGACCAAGAAATGGTTGGTATATTTAAAGCCATTACATTATAATGAACTATTCCTATTAAAGATATTTAAAAACAATATGCATTAAATTTATGTTTATGCTACATAGGAATAATACTTAAATAACATATATGTTTAGACCAAATTTATGTAAACTTATCTATCTCATCTATCAGCTGTCAATATTGGTAGCAACCGTCAAATGGGACGGCAACCAAATAGACGATTTGTCGCACACGAAAATATATTTTGTAACTTTTTTTAAACTGAAAGATAAGTTTCTTCTTAGAGCAATGCATTAAGTTATAACTTATTAGATATTCATCAGGTATTTGTTGATATTACCACCTGTGGACTTACCAATGGAGCGTTCGTTTATTTCTCACTGCCTTAGGTTCAAGACGGGGCTAATGCGGGTGTATTCCTTTCATGTAAACTTCTGAAAGGTTTTATCTAGAATTACTATACTATGACCCTATATTTATTATTATTATTATTATTATTATTATTTAGCACTGCGTCTTACTACCCGTTCGGGTTATACGCTTTAAGTACTAATCACACTAATGGATTAAGGAATTGGAAGGTTGAATTTAGAGGAAGTGAACCCGCATTTGTGTGGAGGGAGAGTGGGAAAACCATTTTAGGGGGGGAAACCACAGTTCACCCGACCGAGATTTGAACCTCTATCTACCCGTCCTCAGCAGTTGAGCTCAACACGACTAGCACGTTAGCCAACTACGCCACCAGAGGCGGGTGACCCTATATTAAAAGCAATAGCATAGTGGAACCAAGCCAGGTAAACTTGCTACGTGTGTGTTTCGATGACTTTGAACTTTTATGCCAGTTATGAAGTAACTCAAAACTACTCCACTTTTATCCATCTCACAAATGATATATGCCTTTTTACTTTATTACGTATGATATAAACTAGTAACTGTCATAAATTACAGAGTTTATAAATCATATTTTTAGGATAGGCGGATTCAAAGCTAATTCCAAATAACTTTTAAACTATCATTAATAGACCAAGAAGATAATGTAAATCAAATATGTCTATTAAAATGAATTGAAGGAATGGAATGATGAAAGCCTTCAAGCAAATCGAGTAGGTAGGATGAACACATTTTACTATCTAAAAAAAGAAACAGAAAGTGGGCGCACGGTCTATCAAAGCTCATAAATTTGTTTATGAAAGCATACCATGACTTTATGAATGATTTTATTATTCATCGTAAATTTGGCCACAAACTTAGTTCACCTAATCTCGCTGAGAGAAAATTACAGACATATAAAAATCTCACAAATATAATATTGTATTGTTTTGGTATTTCATAAAATAACCACGCATATATCCACTTAACACCCCTTCCTCTTTCATATTGTTCGTTAGTAAAACACCCACGCATGAGCATATCTTACTTAATTACTCTGCTAGGAGGGCTTTGTGCTTTGTAGAAATAACTAACTGTATGAAGCGAGGTATTGTGGGTAGGAAATGAGCGATGCGTGGGTGGGATACAGGGGGAGGGGTGGAAGAAGGTTAAGAGGGGAGAGGCCGTTAACGAGCATAGCACCACTAGTTGCCTCCTCCACCCCCTATTACCCCTTTACGTGGCCGGGAGGGGGGACCACTAATTGAGCAACAATGTAGACGAATATTTATCATGCTCAGTAAAAAAAAAACTTAACGGACAAGAGATAGTAATTATATTTTCTTTATTTACCTGTATTCATATTTGCTGAGGGAAAAAAAACAAGAATTTGAGTGTGTTGGGTAAACACGTAAAATAAAAATTGCCTTTGCGTCTCACTGCCCGTTCTATCTATAGAGCAACTACGGTATGAGAGGTGGTAATTGACAGCTAGCAGAAGGTTCTTTATTGCAAACATTGACTGAACGTGACTAATGTCAAACTATTCAGAAATAATTATTATTTGCTTAGTAACACTATATTATCAATAGAAAGTATTATCAAACTGTTTTAATAATACTTTACTAACAATTACTGTTTATTGGCTTTTTCATAACTAATTGAAAGAACAAAAATTATTAAAAAATCTACTTTAGTTTTTGTTTTCTGGTTGTAGCAACATGAATGTAATTGTTCATGAAATATTAAATTAAAAAGTGTTATATTATTCACAGTTGTATCTTCTTATAACTGGTCACCAAAATAAATAAAAGTGTTTTATAACTTATATAAAAAGCCAAACAAAATAATAGTTTCAATATAAGATGTTTTTATTTGGTTAACAATGCAAGTATTCCGTCTGGGTTTAGTAAGTTGTTTTTTATTTCGTATATTATTTTCCACTCTTTCACCTAACAAATGCACGTACACTTTATATACATTTTAACTTATATTTTTCATACCACACTAATATAAATATACGGATAGACATTATGGATTGTAAAAGGCGTAGAAAAAGAAAAATGACAGGTCAACATAGCTTTCTCTAGGAATTGACCAGTGTGCCAAGTAATAATATCACTGCACCACCCGCACCGTCTAGTACACCCTTGAAAACATTGTTTGATAACATTTTTTGGAAACTGTTTGTTGATTATTAAAATGTTGCTCACAAACTTAGGGAAAACATTTGTACGCATTGGGAAAAAAATGACTGTTCCATTGTTTGTAAATAGTTTTAAAAAAAAACTTGTTTAGCGTACAGACTTCAATGCTTAAACATGGTTTCCCGTTAAAAAATATATCAAGTAATTCCTATGCTCTCTACGAAACTGCCTTTAACGATCTTAAACTTTTTTTAAACATCATTAGTAATAACTGTGAACTTTTAATTGACTTCATTTAAAACATTTCTGTTTTTGACGTGATTTTATTAGTCTTCATGCGTCACATCCCACAACAGATATGACAAACTTGAACAAAATATAAAAATAAGGAACTGATGTGCTTGATGTGAACAGCAAAATCAGACTCACTCACGTGGTTTGTTGTCGGCAATATTTACAAACACGTCCAGACACGCAAACATTGTTTCTTGTAACCCATATAAGAAATTGATGACAAGCAGGCACGTGCCCAGAATTTTCTTTCGGGAGGGCACATTCTTCAAATATTTCTCGATGACGATGGTCATCTCAAGACTAAACAGCGTAGGAGGGGGAGGATGAATTTGACCTGTATGGAGAGGAAAATATATCTAAATTTCATACAAAAATATATTGAAGTAGACCCATTCTTGTAATCACTAATAATTGATATAATTTTTATGAATTTATTAGAAAATATACTAATTTTTCACACACTTTTTTTAGTAAAAATTAATACATTTTCTATTCAAAGTTATAAAAAGTATATTAATTATTAATGAATGCAAGCATGGGTCAACTGTAATTTTTTTAAACTAAATTTTGACATATTTTTATCTCCGTGTGTGGAGGAATTCATTAATATATTACATATTATTATTATTCACGATGCTTAGTCCAGTTAATAAAGTGATAATGAAATTTATTAATACCGTATTTTTTAATTAGAAATTTATTACTACAAAAAATATATTATTGCGTAATAATTTTATATTTTTTTATCTTTTTATAGTAGTTTTTAACTTTTGTTTAGAATGGAGGGGCTTCAGTCCCACGAGGCCCCCCTCCACCCCCACCCCCCTCTGGATACGTGCCCGATGGCAAGAAACCTAGTTTATTCTTTGGGAAACGCAAAGGAAGCATGCATACTTGTTTCAAACAGTTTGTAAATAAATCCCAAACTGTTTCCGAAAAACAATTTAGGTAATAAAGATAATTTGCATATGTTTGTAAACAAACTTTCCGGTAGATGTTTCCGAGTGGGTACTAGGCGTTACAGTAAGCAACACTGCAATACGAGACTGTACTGTGGCTTGCGTTCTATATACCTCAAGGCGGATTGGAGTAACATAAGTATTAGCTTTGCAAAATGACGTTGCCAAGTATGAAGTCTATCGATAATTTTAAACATAATCTAATTTAAAAAACTTGATTCATTGATAAAATAGTTTATTAACAAAGAACGATATTTTAATCTCAAACAACCCTATGCAGTGGTTACTACAGTTTAATTCTGGTATATCATCCATTTCTAAGCAAATCCATTGATGCTATTTTTTTTAATTGGTGATTTTTTATCCTCTCGCCAAGTTAGTTAAGATACATTTTGTTTATAAGTAGCCCATTTGGCAATATACCTACACCAGTGGATACGTGGTCAAATGTGCCAGACTCACTATTTCCTTTTGCCGCTAGCGGAGACGTAAGATTTCTAATCCAAGCTGGGTCTACTAAGATGTTTTGTTAAAACCTCCACGCAAATGTAAGTAAATTTCTTCTAAAGTTTACATGCCTTATTTAAAAATCACTAGTATAAATATCTGTATAGCCCAGATGAGTAATAAGATACATGAACCAAAATATGAATTATAATAATACTGTTGAATACGGTAACACCTTAGTGAATCCATAAAATAAGTGTATAGTGGGTTCATGATCCCATTAATTTTAATAACAAACCTATTAAAATATTATTTTATCTTTCATCAAAATATATGAATTTGTGTTTAAATCTACGATCCGCTTATTCTTGATAGTAGCAATCTTACCTTGACGGATTACACTATGGTGGATCTTATAAATTGAGGCGATAGTGTATTTAATAAAAGTAGCTAGCTACCTTTCAAAGTAAATGAAGTTAAATAAATATATCAAATTCAATTTTAAAAGGAAGGCAGGTAGTATATTTTTATATAATTTGTGTTATTTGATGTGTACTATTAATATTTCATCAAAAATGTCAGTTGCAGATCAGATGACTTGTCTTATGAATAAGTGAAAATATTTCTAGCTGTCAAAAATAGAAATGAGACTGTATGTATTGAGACATGGTTCACTCTTGTTCTACAGGCCAAGGAGAAGTGTCCACACAATAAAGATTCTCAGAGTTGAAGACAGAATGGATATTAAACAACCACAACAAACAAAATATAAAAACAAAGAAAGAACTAAGAGGGCAAGAACTGCTTCTGATTGGTAGACCGTGGGGGAATGTTTACAGACGTGGGTTATGGAATAATGGAATTTACCCCAATTCTAGGAAATGTTCGGGACGAAGAAATGTCAAAAGAAGAAGAAATAAATTAAATAAATATAATATTTCCTATAGTCCAATATATAAATGCCATTATTTGTCCAGGTTGAAAGGAATTCCTAAAGTTAAAACAAATACTCTGATATCAACCAATATTTGAAAGTATTCATGACCTGTGTTATGAATGCAGTTAACTCCTTTCTTAATCAATTGTATGACAAAAATATTGCTCAGATTGATCCATTTAACTAAATAGAATTATGTAGATACTTATAAAATATATAAGAATTTAATTACTCTCGTGACTTTGAATTTAAAAGTGGAGGATTGATACCAATCGAATGCCCTGTTTTGGTTTTCCATCCTCTCTTTAGATAAAATCGAGCATAAAGTATCCTCTATTTAAAACTAGTTTAGGGAAGTTCTGGACAAAGACAATAGGTGTAAGACGTGGAAACTCAAAAAATCACTAAATTATTATGCTAGGTACTTAAATGTATATTCAATCAAATATGTTCCCTGCTAAGAAGAAAAAATGACGGGTTTCCATATTCCTTTTAACATGCTCTCTAACAATCATAAGAAAATTCATCATTCCTTTTAACTACTTCTACTTTAGCACTATTTGAAGAATAAATTATGACCATACTTTCAGAGTTAATTTATTAACTGAAGTCTTAGACGTTCACGATTATGATAAATAAGTTTTGCTATAGTTGGTAAGATTATGCGATTTTCAACATTAATATAATTTAAGGCTCTTTATAAAAATCTTGGACTAGTAAGTAAGTATTTATTACGTGATCATTGGAGCCAACATTATATGTTTAATAATTTATAATGATGGATTATTCATAAATTTATGATTTTCAATCCATTACTGAGCTTATTGTCACATTTTATGAATAGTATTGACCGTCTCCAACCTAAACTATTAGAAGAACAATTGAGGTGGCATTGATCATAGTTCCAAGTAAAATGGAGTCGTGGTTCGGGCCTTTAAACCCCCGAAGGTATGTCTGAGTTACTTCTGTGAACTTCCGACTGTAGTTACTCCTTTTGGTCTCCTGCTAGTGGTCATTGTCTTCCGCGACATTTTTATTTCCCTAAATGTCGGTGGTTACGCCAAAATAAGTATTTCTAATTCCTTCCAGATTAACGTGATTAATATAACCATCCACGAGGATGCGCGTATGTAGTACACTAGTGGTTGTGATTTAAATACATGGAAAGCAATTAAGATAACGTTAAGTAAAATGATTTGATACAATCCAACTTACTTTCTCATATTGCTCAAATATAGTTTGTGACAACATTTTATAAAATAGTTTATCAGTATACTAGCTTATTGGTTTTTCTTAGAAAAAACCTTATTTAAAAAAAAATTAATGGTACGGAACATCGCACGGACTTTCTTGCTCTATTGTTTAAAAATGGATATATTTACTCAAAACTCGTAATATATACGAAACTAAATAATAACACTAGCAAGCAAACCCAAGCATATATTGCACTATACCTATGTTAAACTTTTTTTAGACCCAGTTTTAAATTTTATAATTTTATTTTTAAAGAACTAATGTCCTAATTTGTATGTTTGAACCGATAAAAATAATCAATGTTGGGTCCACAAGGGTCAAAACTTCGTATTAAAATTTCAACTTAAAGTTAAAATTTTCTACATTTTATTAGGTGTTGCAAATCTTCACGCCATAGCATTGCTATTAAATTCCTCATCTATAAATTTGACCAATAAAAATTTAAATATTGACTATTGAGTCTAAAATTGAGATATATCGTTGTTTACAAACATTTCTCCTAAGGGTTTAAGGAAAAACAACATAAACATTTTGAGAGACTTATATTTAATTACTCTATGGCATTGGATAATTATTGCGTTAAAACATAAGTAGTATTTCTTTACAACTAAAGCTCACAGCTCACAAAATTGTATTAATATATTTGCCAATATCTCAGAAACTGTTGGATTTTAAAAAATATACTTCACATAAAAGTTTTTAATTATTTAATAGTACTACAATTTTGCAATGAAATTTATTTAGTATCTCAAATAGTTGAGGAGATACGGAAGTTTCTGCTTCTGTAAAGCACTATAAAAGTAATTGTCATGGGAATATGAAAATATCCAGTTTATTTATAATCTTAATCAAATCCTAGGTACGAATTTTAATCAAAATCATTAGAGCCGAATTTGAGAAATTCGATTTTTACTCCTTTCACCCTTTATTAAACAACTCTTAATTTTAAGTTTAAACAGACACACAGACAGACGGCATTGCAAAGACCACTTTTTAGGGTTCAGGGGGCTAGGAGACGTCGACATCCGTCAACATTTCAGATTAGATTTTCTTACAGTCACATTACTTAACCTTTATCAGACCGAAGCCCTTAAATTCATTTTACCGAAATATCGGGAGTAGCCATTTTGTTTGTAATATTTATAAATGTTTAGAAATGAAATTAAATCAAAATTTTAGAGTCAATTTTGTGTAAGTCGAACTTTTTCTCTCTTTGCCCTTCAGTAAACTACTTTTAGTTTTAGGGGGAAACTCTATGAAAATCCCAGATACCAAGTTTTAGCCCGATCGGTAAAATAGTTTGGACTCTAGTTAGAGGTACAGAAGACAGAAACAGACAGACGGAAATTCAAAAACCACCTTTTCGGATTCAGGGGTCATGAAAAGTCGACATTCACCAAAATATCGAGTTCAATTTTTTTTACGATCACAATACTTTCTCTACCTGTAAGATATCGATAAAGTAAAAAATTAACCGTGATTTACTACCTGTTCAGGTTATTCAAATATAATAATTAATTTAATGGAGTATGGATAGTGAAGGAAGTATTTTAGAAGAAGTCTACCTACATTTGCATGAAAGAAAAGTGTGAAACCATTTAGGGAAAATCACCCTCAGTAGACCTGACGGGGGTTCAAGCCCAGATCTCCCCGTCTTCATCAAGCCAATCTAACACTAGAGTTACGTCTTAGACAGTTCAGCCACTAAATTGGGCAAAAAAAAATATTAAACACCATTCAGAAATACATTTTGAACAAAATAAGTAGAACTTGGTATTTTTTTAAATATTGCAAACTTTCGAAAGTTAACTATACTCAAATTAATTTTGTTTAGAATAACGAAACGATATTTTTATTTATCATGTAAGAAACTCTCCAGACACACAATTTGAACAAATTGCTTGAGCCATTTTTATAAATCAACTAACAGTAAACTTCCATTAATTTAAGAGCTAGAATAAAAATAATAAAAATAAAACACTCAAGTATGACCATTGCCCATATATCATTTAAATATCAAGTCTGCAGAAATTACATCAAACCATTTCGTCTATAGCTCCAGGAATAGACAAAATTTTAATCATAGCACCCCCTTTTTTGGATTTGGGAACACATACATTGTCAAGATTAATCATAATCTCAAGGTGAAAAGTGTCCACGATGGTAAAACCTTTTCTTAAATTAGAAAAATTAAGTAGATAACGGTACTCTTGCTGCTACAATCAGAAATGTCTATATGCTACAAAATCATAGTAGTATATTTGAAAAACGTACTAGTTACAAAATATAAGGAGATATCTCTGAACATTTTCCAAGACCCACTAACATAAGACTCAATATTTTCTAAATGATATCCAGTTGATAAGAAAGTTCAAAATATTAAAATATTCCTATTGATATAACCATATCAAAACCTATGGAAGAAAAAAGAATTGAACTTCATTAGTGGACATGCAAACTAAATGTCAATCTTATTTAAAAGAAAGAGTCCCATATCGTATGTGAAGCTGTACAGCACTTTCAGTGAACCATGAATCAATTCTTAACTTAACTTGCTTAACACTAAACAAAGTATCAAACCAAGGTATCTATCAAGTGATACGTCAACCAACAATACACTCCAAACTGAAACTTTAACGGTCTGAAACTGATCTGAGAGTCTTATGTTCTATTCTCGATGTGGTAGGGAACATTTTTAAATAAGGTAATTTGGGTTTCCTCTCTCACATTGATAATATGACGGTAAAGGGACTAGTTGTTGCGTCTGTCCTAGAGTTAAGTTAGTTTGTAGTATGTGTTTGGATTTAACAAGATTGTTTACCCACTTCCGTAGCCGCGTGGTATAACGTGTTATTACGGGTGTACTGAGGGTGGTTTTCCTAGATGTTTTTCCACTCTCTTCCACGCAAATATGGATGCACTTTCTCTCAATTAAACCTTCATAGTTCCTAAACCATTTGTGTAATTATTACATAGGCGTATAAACCGAACGGATAGTAAAACGCGGGGCTAAAAAAAAAAAAATAGTTTAAAAAGCAAACGTTAAATATCCCTAATAAAAAGGTTGCTGAAACTGTTTTAAATCTGTTTTGTTTTCTATTTTCTTAAACTAGTTCTCAAAAGCAAATTTAAATATTCAAGTAGAAGCACTTGGGCTATCTAAAATAAGTTCGGTAGAAAACATTGCCCTACTTTCACCTTCAAAGAAACACCTCATGTATTGAGAGGGCACGCGTCAACTTTTACGAGTCGCTCCTTTATAAAAAAAAAAAAGTTGAAAGTGTATTCCCCTAAGTTTTAATAAAAAAAAAATTGCAGTAGTTTTAAGTGAAAAAATAAATTATTCAGCGGTTCTCAAGATTTGATTTCCAGGTGTCGTCGCAAGAGCATGGAAGGGCACTGAAAGTTTATTACTTCGCTTGCTGACGTCACACGTGTTTTCTGAGAGGATACCATATACCCCTCTCTTGGTGATAATGTGAGAGAAAACAAGTAAAAATCTCAATCCGTCACAGTGGTACCATTTCACTGGGGGCCTTCAACTTGATAAAACTCTTGTCATTCAAGTGTTTAGAGGGTACAAGAACAGGTTTCGAGAACCCAGACTCGATTCAGACAGAACCTGGAACCAGATCCCCTCCACTTCTGTGACATCACAACAACAGCCAGTTAGCTCCTGTATTGTGTCACGTGTTTATTTAATAACATGTCTTCTCATTGTGGTTACTATTTATTTCACACAAATTTCCATTTTCTCAGGTTTAAGAAAAGGAATCCTCCTTTTTTTTTAAAACTCTTTGAACCAACAATTTTCATCCTTTTTCAACTTACGGCACACTGAACAAAGAGCTAGAATTGCCAAGGCATACCATCAGGATTTTTTTAAGGAGAAATGAGGTGAGTATGTTCCTACACTATTTAAAATATTGAGCTTTTGTTTAAAAGTTCAAAAGCTTAAAATTCTAATATTTGTACTATTTTATAAAATTAATGTTGATCATGGATTTAAAAAGATATATTTTGCTCTTGGAAATTTTTTCTCGCTTCTTTTTTTTTTTTTATCTTCCCCCAAACTCCCGTGGTACATCGGTTGTAAAACGCTGCTTTAGAAAGTAGTATAGTGGAATTAAATATCATTTTTCATAAAAATTAGTCCTTGAGAATTCGTAGCATTAGTATTTAGAATATGCCGATTTAACCATGATGGGGACATTTCTGCAGTTACTACGTGAGCCAATGTAAAATGTAGAAATAAAAAGGGGGTGGGGGGGGGGGGGGTGATATGAAACGTGTATTTGAACAAACGTGCTTATTTCATAAGTTCGTTTTTTCCTTCTATTTAAAGCTTGGAAGTTTAATTTCCCAAATTAACAAATATTTTAGTAGTTTTTAAGCTATTTTGTGAAATTCTCTGCGTTTTCCCGGTTTTATCTGTATTCCAAGTGCGTTGAAACCCTCTTTTAGCTGCGTATCGTGTATCAAACATTTCTGATTGCCTAAATCCCCATTTGCAACTAATTAATACTTCAACCAGGATCAATTTATATTAACAATGAAATAGTGAGTCTATAGTGACTTTAGTACTGTATTTAAAAGAAAATTAATACAATGAACAATCATTCGTCACCTAAACAATAGTTGCAGCTAAGGGTTACCACTTCATAAGCCCAAAAAAATGGAAATACATGTTAAATGTTTACTTACCTTAATTTTGGATATCCAACTAGAAGATAACTACTTGTAAATAACCACTATCATTCTGAAAGTTCACTAAGCACTAACTTGTACGTTGTAGTTTTGTATTAGTTAAAGTAGGGAAGACAATCCCAGAAAGATTTTCAAGGACTCTCTTAAAATAACAGTGTGTTTAAATGTACGGTGTAACAAAAAGTGTAAATATCCTATATTAACCATCAACTCGGTGTAAATAGTTCACATTTATGAGGAAGGTTGTTTGTTGTATGATCTTACAAACAATTTTATACCTACCTACCATGTATTTTTCCAACAAGTCAACATTTACTAGTAAGGGGGCGTTCAAGTATTATGTAAGCATATGTTTGGCCATTTTTAACCCTCCACTTCCTTGTAAGCAAAAATAATGAATATCCTGACCCTCCCCCCATTATTGCTTACGTAATATTTGTCGATGTTTTTTCATTTGCTTACAGGAATAAACATTCATGCAATTTTGCCTATAGTTTCAACAGGTAGTAAGCGATGGTAAAAAAAAAAAAAATTCATGCAATTTATGAATTGCTGGTAGTTATTAACATATAAGTGTAAATTAATATTGCGAACTAATTGAAAATTAACACTGGTATATAATGAATTTAAATTTATCAACCAGATAAAATTAAAACAAGTTATAACATTATAAATTTTAAAATTTAATTGAAGTTATTAAAAAACTACTTTTAGTAAATACATGAATATTCTATTTATAAAAAACACCCTAAATTCCATTTAATCCGATGACCAAGGTCCTTGAATCCACGTCTCAACACTTTAAATTATTATGTTTCTATTTGGAGGGGAGGGGGGCAAAGTCACTCAAGCTTTGGCTTACCTCTAGGCATCTACACTTCTTTCTCGTTTAGCCACTCAGCAGCTTCATTACTGACCGAAGCTGACCGAAGCTGCCCGAAGTCCAAGCGGTTTGCGATGCGCCCTCCCTCAATTTGGCCGTCTTTCTCTGTCTTACGTAAGCATTGTTTTGACCCCATCTCAACCCCTTTGTCAGAAAAAATAAGCAACGTTTGAACCCCGTCCCCCTAAGGTGCTTACGTAATATTTGAACGCCCCAAAAGCCTAAGCATTTCAACTATTATCGTCACTAAGAGAAGCCTTAGCAACTAAAGCTGTGATGCTAGGTTATTGCATCCATTTCTACGAGTAAAATTAACTTTATCAAACTGTCACCACCCCTTTCAAGTGATCCAGCCTTAAGCTTTATTTATTACATAATTTGAAACTAAAAGTGGTCAAATTTAATTAGTGACCATATTTTTAATTTACTTACCTGTCACTTTTGTAGCCATCTGGCAGAGCAATATTGAAACTATTAAGACTTTCAATTTACAACTTGAAGGACTTTAACAATATACATTCACATAAATATTATATTTCATTGTCACTTTGAACTATTTTCATAACTGATATAAATAGACTTTGTATTTATTTTATTATAAGACACATTATTGTAATTCGTCGTCAAGGTAAAGACACGTCAACTAATCCATTAAAGACATAGTTTTTTATTTTGTAATAAGAGTATTGTCTAATTAGTTGTTTACTGCATTTCATGTTTTGTTACTAGTGTGAAATTTTTCACAGTGACGATGGGGCACAAAGCGACAGGGTTTCTTGTTAATAGCTACAGTATGTCCCTATTATGACAGTATGAAGTTTTGTACACAATGTTTAGTTGTGAAACCATTCTAAAATGGTCAAAAACGGCCTTTACAATTCAGTTTTCATCCAAATATTATTTAATATTTTTAAAAATTTCTGTATTAGGTACTTATATTAACTCTTTATCTCCATTAATAATTAATCAGAAAGGATCTACGTGCAATAGTGTTCCTGTAAATCTACCATTTCTAGCCGACTGTATCATAGAGTTGATTGGCATATGATGCATGCTATTAATCCTACAGACGACAATAAGAGACCAACCCCAGTGGGTAGGCAATCAAAGGCATCAATCTCATATTGTCTAGTTCAATATCAATGGGAAGATCGGGGTTCAAATCTCGTTCATATGTACTGAGGTTTTTTTTCTGAGGGGTTTTTCACTCAAAAGCAAATATATTTTCTATAAATTCTACTTTTAATTCATCACTAAAATATTACTGTATTTTTTATTTATTTTCAGTATTTATCGTTTACTTTCTGAACCTACTGGTTATATCATCACACTAGAATTTCTATGATCGAGAGCAAAAGGGCTTACCAATTTTACTGGGAAAAGTATTTTCACATACCTTCCAGGATTATTTTAATGCCATAATCGATATGAAACTAATGGCTTTACTTACACTCCCAAGGAAGTTGTGTTATGGGTTTTTGTCGCTAAAGACAAATACGTCAACCCCGGTTGGGTTTGAATCCCAAAAATCGGGTCTTGAGATTAGAACTTTACTCCAAGACCACTGAGGTCTACACTACTACTACTGTAAATATGTGGGTTGTTCGAATGGGTAGTAAGACATGAAGCAAGTAAAAGATAAAACATAAGTACAGCCTCAAGATGGTAGCCAGACGATTATATAATAAAAATGTGACGTGGTACGGTTTTTATATCTTTAGAAACGAGACTGGAAAAAAAGGACATTGCAATAAAAGTGTTTACCAGAAAATATGCGTCGTGTCGTAAATTCACACCATCCGCAATACTTTCTCTAAAAAAATAAATAAAAACTTGCTAGTCCTTCGCTACAAAAAAAAACTTCTTAGTTCACGATGGTTTCGCACCATAAGCTTAATTTTTTTTGGCACCCTATCTTACTACCTGTTTAGGTTATACGCATATGAACTTGTTACGCTAGTGAGTTGGGAATTAGGAACATTGAATTTAGAGGAAGTGTACCCACATTTGCGTTGAGGGAGTGGGGTAAACCGTTTAGTAAAACCAACCTCAGTATACCCGATTGGTATTTGAACCCCGATCTCCCTGTCGTCGGCAGTCTAGTGTAACACGAGAGTGATGCCTTAGACCATGTGACCACCGAATCAGGTCGCACCATAATCCAAACCCTCTCTGGTGGTCACGTAATCTAAGGCATCAGGCTTTCAACAAACTGGTTTACCGTAGGCGGGAAGGCTGGTGTTCGAATCTCAGTTGGATGCACTGAGATTATTTTTATATCCTAAAAGGTTTTTCACTCTCCATTTTAGTATATTTGGGTACATTTCCTCTCAGCTTTACCCTTTCCTTTAAGAACACATATTTAACCCATTATTCTCTTCTTAGTTGGAGTAATTACGAGTACTTCCTCCACGCACTGATTATATCAGCGCAAGACTCACATTATAAGTTTTACTCAACAAATTAAATTCTGAAGATTGAAAAATGACACCATGAACACGGGAAACGGACCTGGGACCTTTTTCATAATACGCCCATTTTCTATTCCCATGTCCAGATGTCATTTTTAAATTTTCAGAGTATATATCTAGATGCGGCTAAATCCGTATTAAAACGAATATAGTATCTTTGGCTATTTGATTCCAACAAATTAAGACAAACACCACCCAGCTAGCGCTTACTCCTAGATAGTTTGCAAATGAATAATAGTATCAGTATTGCCAACTCATATTACCCAAATACACCCAGAATGATCAAAATTATACAGTTTCCCACTATATTTTAAGTGAATAAAGCTATATTTTCTTCGGTTAAACTTTTAAAAAACTTAAGGATTTTGTACATCTTGGTAAATAAAATAAAATAAAAATGTGGGCTTCTTTAAATTGTAGTATACCATGCTCAAATCTTTCCAAATCCCTGATGTAAAATACATTTTATCGCCAATTGATAACCTAAGATTCCCATCTATAAAGAAAAGAAATACTTCCACTTTACTTTACAGCACACTTTAAGAGAGTAGTAGAGCATTAATCCAAAACTAAATTGCCATTTACCTAATTTGAAACTAAATTGTTTTAAAATCAAGAAAATATATTTTTTTAATTTGAATATTTTAAACGCCAAAACCATCTTAAAAAGAGATAAATCTAGCAGGAAGGAAACTAACTTGGCAACACTGAACAGGATGGATCCGTAAACAAATAATAAATATATCCCAGTTTTCTCAGGAATACACATATCTGAAAGCTAGAAAATGGGCCTATCTATTTTCACGTATTCATACGTGAAGTCATGTGATAGGTCACTGTTGATTGATTTTGACTATACCTTTAAATAATACTATTAATCACTTATAGTAAAATGGTATCAATTTTTACAGCAAAAGTTTGTCTGTATTTATTAAAAGGTGCTCCAAATGACCATTCGCAAGAAAATCAAGGTATATCCTTGTCAGGCCCACCTGGGATAAAACCAGGGTCCCTTAGACATGGGGTAAACCACTCTTAACAAGCTAGCCACGATGGTGGGTAGGCCCTTCCCTTATATTTAAAAAAATAATAGCGGCGTGTATTACTACCCGTTTGGGCTATTCGCATATGTACAAATTGCGCTAGTGTGTTAGGAATGAAGAAAGTTGAATTTAGAAGCAGTGTACCCACATTCGCATAGAGAGAGAGAGAGAAAAAAGTTGAAACCCATTTATTAAGAACCCCCATCAGTTCACTCAACCAGGATTTGAACCAATATCTCCCCGTCATCGTAAGTTGTCTAATGCTAGAGAAACGTTTTAGACTGGGCGTATCAAACTCGTTTGATCATAAGGGTCACATTGAACATTACGAATAATTAAGGGGCCACATTTAAAATAAAAAAAATCTATATTTTCACCATCTCAAGTAAAAATAATTCTAAATTATTATCCTATTATCACAAAAAGAAGGAGTAGGCATCTATATAAAACCATATGAACAGTATTTTTTTAATCAGAAATTTGAAACCTTTTATTTGCTACAATGGTGTTTGTATCGACCAAGATATCTTGGGTATTTGGTTCCATTAATTTAATGTGAGGAGACAACAGATTAACTAACAAACGTACATACTGCCAAACATTGCACAAATTTGGTGTGCAAATTCAACTTTTAAGCCTCTCCCACATAAATCACAAAGGCTAACGAATGTTCGTGTATCGGGTGACTGTCCGAGTAGTGTGAGAGGTACGCCAATGGCGGATGATCGTGTAGGTTTTATGACAGAACTCAGTGACGAATGTAGGAGAACATTCGAGAGAAATATTCGGTCGAAACATTCGTCCGCTATCACGAATATTGAGGGACCGGCTTTAGCAATTGATCCATGTCGAATAAAGAGTAGAGAATTATGACAAATTCATAAATATCACATTTCAAAATGTTGTATTTACTCAACGTTGATAAAAAACATAGTGTCACATTGCATGATGCTTCGCCATAACTCACACAAGGTCCGCACTTCGCAGGTTTCACAAAATCACGTATTGGACCACATTCAGACCGCAGACCACGAGTTTGGCTTGTCTGCCTCAGACCATGCGGCCACCGTAGCGGGCCTTAAGCCCCATCTACATAGTCCGTAAGTTCTGCATCCGTATAGTACTTAAGTCCTTAATGGCCCATATAAATGGAAATCGTGTCTACACAGTCCGTATACTTAAGCAAGTAACCGGGCCAACCAATAAGAAATTCGAATATTATATCCGATTAAACTTTTTGAAATAAGATTGTCCAAATCAAGGCGCAAGAAAACGTGATCTGTTAAGTGAAAGTTATAAATAATACTAATGGCAAATTAAACCTAACAAAACGACGCCACTCTTTCTGAGAACTTGGTATCTCACAGAAAACGGTTTCTAAGATGTCACTCACTTCCCGGGTTTCTTAAATTTTTAGAAAAACATTTCTAAAATAGCTCCGTCCATAAAGCTATAATTTCATTTTGTATTTGTTTCCACAGAAACGGATCCTTTTGCTGCCAATGGTGCTTTCGATTCGATGCGGGCGCACCTATTTTCTTTGCTGTGATTGGTAGTCCTTATCAGTCCGTATACTAGTCCTTAGAAAGTTAAAGCTGATTCAATTTCTATGGAGTGGTAAGGACTAAGGACTTGAGAGCGTTCATCATAGCAGGGCCCAACTCAGCTCCCGGCTCGCGCGAAGTATGGGAGTAAAAGGGAAAAGAAAAGACCTACGATATGCCAGAAATGTGTGCAGTGCATTCGTATTTGAATGATTACTCGAAATTCTCCGCAGTGACGATGGAGGACAAAGCGTTAAAGTTTTTTGTTGATAAATACAGTATGCCCTATTAAGACAGAATAAAGATTTGTGCACAGTTCTTAGCTGTTGAGCCATTTTAAAATGGTCAAAAACGGCCTTTTTAATGCAGATTTATCCAAATATCTATACTAATATTATAAAGAGGAAAGATTTGATTTTTTGTTTTTTTTTTTGTTTGTAATGGATAAACTCAAAAACTACTGGTCCGATTTTAAAAATTATTTCACCAATATAAAGCTAATTATCAGCGAGTAACATAGGCTATATTTTATTTTGAAAATTTAATTTACTCCACATAAAAATGTCGATAGTATATGATATAGTCGTTGGAAAAAAAAAGTTTTTGAAGGGAAAATGGGGTTGGTGAAGGGGGCGGGGGGTAGGGGTGAGGAAATAGGAATGAGATGAAAATAGGAGGGAGGATAAAAAGAGGGAGGGGGCTATATAGGACTGTATTTTCAAAAAAATAAGTAAAAATGTTTTGTTTTTATATTGATATGATGGATTATTTGAAGCTTTGTTTTACAGGATTCTTTACAATAATTTTTACGGGTAAGGGGGCTAGTTATTTAATATTTTAACAATGTTCTGCATTAGGAATATCTACTAACTCTTTATCTCCATTAGTGTTTAATCAGAAATGAACCACTAATAATAGTGTTCGTATAAATTTACTATTTCGAGCCGAGTGTATCACATAGTTGATGGGCATGCTCTTAAGAAGATACTGTAGACAGAACAATATGTTATTGTGATATCTCTCTCTTACGGATTACTACGCACCTTACCGAGTCTGTAGACGGGGTTTTACTCTGTTCAATTCATGTTGAGACGTCACCCGTTCCAGGAGTGTTATGTTAATACAAACATGAATAACAAACCAGTAACGCTCCGTGACAAATGAGGAGATATGTACGTTGAGGAGGGTTTATTTCTATAAACATGTTCAAAGTTAAGCCAGGGAGATGCAAATCAGGGTTGGGAAATAAAGAGTTTTGAGTAGCCTACAAGGGTTGGTAGTCCCGCCCTACATGTGGGAGGTCTCCTAGGTTATAATGTCATGAATATATTTTTAAAAGGAACAAAAAACTAATCTACATTGTACGTTTTCGGTTGGTCTAGCATTTTAAAAATGTGTTTAAAAATATATGTTACAGTTTTTTTTAGTTTTTTTTATTTTATAAGAAAGTCCTCATCACAAGATAGAAACACCGTGTAAGTGTTACCTATATACAAGGTGTAAGCTATACATAAACAAGAAAGCTTAGTAATTATTTAATTTATAACAAGCCCGCATAGGTGATCGAATGGTCTAACGCAGCGTTTTTCAACCGGTGTGCCGCGAAGGTTCGGCAGATGGGCCGCAGGAGTTTGGGAGAGGACCGAAAAGAAGCAGGAAAGGGGGGAGGGGGGAATTAGGAGTAAAAAAAATCTGTTAAAATCCATAATCAACATTGATTTTTAAAATAACACAATCATTATTAGAATTTTTACCTATTAAACTTTTAAATACAATCTTAATACTCGCTATTTCAATGATACAACCCTTCCTTAAGAAACTGATGACAATTTTAGCCAGGGCACCACTCAAATACTATCATAAAATTTTAAGATAATTCCCAGTTTTACTGGGGGGAAAAAATATGTTTCCTATTTTTTAAAAAGCCATTTCTTTCTATTTTGAAATTTTTAACGAATGATTCTCAATGAGACTTATTTTAAAAGGTGTGTTGAATACGCCATCAAATTGTAGTACCTACTTGAGAAAGTTTTGTTGAGTATGTCTACTCGATGGATTAGTTAATAAATTAGTGGATTCCTACACAATCCGTACTACCCTATAATATCAAATATGCCTTAAAACAATTTAAATAACTTTAAGGTGGGTCTTTGTTTAGGAAAAAAAATTAATTCCAACTATATCCTGTAGGTAAACTTCACCACAAGACCCCACAGGTAGGATCTCTTCATTACCCCTCAAAACAAATCATTTAGAATACAACCATGGAATTACTGTACATCCTCATCGCATTTTATTTTAATGCCTGGATCAGAAAGTGATTATTCCACTTGTAATGTGTGTTCAGCCACAAAGTATAGGATATACAAGCTAAACATTAGCAACATTAAGTCAACGGGAGGTCTGGAAACTCAATCCTAGAAAATGTTTGAAAATTGAATGCCCCCTAGAAGCTACTTCGAGTGTTCCTTGTCTGGATATTATTTAAAATTCAAAATTTCTAGAATATATTTGAAGTGATCTTCCTTTGGAGATCGGGTGTCCCAATACTAGGGTTTGGTGTATTTTTAATTGACTTAACATAGCAATGTCCTGCTTTAATTGGTCAATTTGGCATTTAGACTTTTTGCTTTACTTGTCCGCTGTTTGATCCTTGGTAACTGTCAATGCGTAGACCAATTTTAACGGAATTTGGCAGGAACATTTTTTTGAAACTATATCAAATGACGTATATAAAGTAAATGTTTTTTTAATCTGATTATCCGTTTCAATATGACAGCCACTCAGAAGTTTTGCATTTAAGAGCTCATCTAAAGTTATCCGAATTTCAATTCTAAGCAATCGATTGAGTATCTAGGTCAATTTTTTTAAATGTTACATGAACTGTGAGGTTGACTTCTTAAACTACTTGGACCACAGCTATTACATATTATATTATATTAAATCTAGTATACTTTTTTTTTTTTTTTTTACATTTTAGTTTGGTCCCCAAGGAAAAATATCAACTTCAAATCCAAGTAGAAATTACAGGAAGTATATCAACTTGAATTGGACAGAGAAATGTTAATACTCTAGTCACGATAAGAACATGGACGGAGCAAGATCTTCAATTCACATAACTACTAATAAGACTATATTAACGATAATAACATGTTGGGAGCGAGGTATACTGTTCACAGAACTAATAGTTATGTTATCCAATTAATACGCTCAACATAACTGTATCAAAACGGTTTATGTTGTTAACTAGCTCCGCGTCTTATTATCCGTCAGAGATACTTTGAACATCACTAATTGATTAGATATAAGAAACGTATGATTTTGAGGGAATTTACCCGCATTAACTTGAAAGAGAGTGAGAAACAATTAAGGTGACAAATTAATTAGTGGTGTGTCACGGAGGACCACCAGATTAAGCAGAGCCTGTTATTTCCTCACCCTCCTGGTACCCATTTGACCAATCACACATAAGCTATTCTCGACATACCTCACATGGGAAATTTATTTCCTTTGATGACCGCCGAACGTTCTACTAAACTCTACTTACGCTGGCAACACTTCACGACACAGAGAAAATTAATATAAGTACTCCTGACCAAGGTTTGAAACCAGAACTTCCCATCACTGTCAAACGAGTCTAAATGAGCTTTACATTTAATCCCCATGTTTACCACTGGGGGGTGGGGGGGGTGGAGGGTTGGACTGGCAGGCTCCAAGCGGCACAGTACTACACATATGGTGGCTCTTGACATACACTCATAAGTACCACTGAAGTTCTGTGTCAGTTTAAGCTGAAGGGGTGAAGTGAAATACATCTTTATATTTGTACTCGCTTTGCTAGTTGTGGGCTCCACCCCCAAACCCCCAGTGAGTGTAAACTAATGTAATTCCAGCGTTGTTTTGAACGTTAATTTATTTTTACAATTTTATGATTCTAGATGTCCCATAAGTGTGTCAGAAAGTTTTTAAAAATGTGTGGAAAATGTGGAAAATTTACAAAAATAAATAAAAAATCTAGCTTTGATGCTATCCGTTTTTTGATAGGTCTTACCTTTTAGCCACAAGAGGCCTCAAAATAAAGGTCCGCACTGACATTAAAGTTGTTCCACCATTTTGAATTTTATTCGGTGGTTAAATTTTTTTTAATGTGTTGAAAATGTACAAAATTTACCTTAAATCAAAAAAATCTAGCTCTAATGAAATCTGTATTTTGATAGGTCTTACTGTTTAGCCACAAGAGGCCTCCAAAGAAAAGTCCACATCGACTTTGAAGTTGTTCCACCATTTTGATTTTTTTTTCAGGGTTTAATTTTTTTTTATGTGTGAAAAGTGTGCAAAATTTTTCTAAAATCAAAAAATTTAGCTCTAGTGCAATCCGTTTTTTGATAGGTCTTACCTTTTAGCCACAAGAGGCCTCCAAATAAAGGTCTGCACCGACTTTAAAGTTGCTCCGATATTAAGAATTTTTTTTCAGGGGTTAAAAATTAAAATTTTTAACTTTTTGGAATTTTCCCGTTGGTTATAGGCTAGAAGCTATAAGTTTGCCAAATTTCAAGTTTCTAGCTCATTTGGAAGTGGGTAAACATTAATGTCAGTAAGTGAGTTAGTCAGACATGTGGCCTTATAGTGTAGTGATGATTAGTAGTAAATGTAATCCCGACGCCATTTCAGCTACATTATCGATCAATAATTCGATATTCAGTTCATTAAAACATCAGATTATACTTTCTAAGCCTGCTGACATGAGAAAAAAAGTGATTCAACATTTTTAGACAATAATAGTGTCAATTTTTAAAATGTAATCTAACCCTCCATTCGCTATTTGTTGTGTATATATTTAACACGACCTCTTACTACCCGTTCGGGTTATATTCTTAAGTACTAATTACGCTAATGGGTTAGGGAGTAAGGAAGGTTGAATTTAGAGGAAGTAAACCTGTATTTTCGTGGAGGGAGAGTGGAAAACCATTTAGAGAAAACCACACTCGGGTCACCTGATCGAGATTCGAACCTCGATCTCCCCGTACTCGGCAGTCTAGCTCGACACTATACTAGCGCGTTAGCTAACAACGCCACCTAGGTGGGTTACTTGTTGTGTAGATTACAAAGCTAGTAGCAGTCGTGATTCACTGAACAACTGCTTCTAAGTTTGATTTAAGGATAGCTGTCTGTAAAAAAAAAACGCCAAGAAAAAACAAACAGGACGGTTTCAAATTTAAATCTATCATATATATTCACAAATGATGTATTTTAGGCACCATCAGACTTACTCATTGGAACTTTTGATTTAAAAATTAACAAAATCAATCATTTTGAATTCCTGACTTTATTTTAGTTTTAAATGATTATGGCAGCCTAAATCAAACCAGCCCACCGGAAAATCTCTCGTGTCCCAGTCCAACCCTCGGGATGAGTATTGGATGAGTGCTAGTGGAGTGTTAGTGGAGTTTCACCGCCCAGCCCTACCTAACTCGCCACTAAGACTAAAAGTTCACTCTCTATATGTTCATATCCATGCAGCTAAGATATGTGATGTGGTCATACGCCAAGTCATGTGATGTGCAGTTGTCACGTTGGATATATAATATCAATACCTACCTACCTTTATAATTTGATAAACCCATTTCCGGTGGTTGAAATAATGAGAAAACGGCTGAATTAATTCAGACAAACGACCACTTATTTTAAAGGTTAGGGGTCCAAAATGTTGGCAAAAACAATATATATATTCCAATGAAAACCCAATTTTTCTAGCGAATTTTAAAATTTTCTGTTGCGTGCACAGTGGCTCATCTGAACAATAATTATTTGTTCATATCACCATAGAAACCCTGATTTAATATTATACACCGGTAAATAAAATAAACATATTTTGTTAAAAATGGCAACTCAATTCTTATATAAGTGGAATGGTACAACCAAAGAAAATTACGGCAAAAATTCGTATATACCAAACAAACCGGTTATAGTAGGCTAAAAATAAATAATTTTCTTTGCAATGTTGCTTTTTGTCTTATTTATATTTAAATATTAATTTTGCCTTAATGTCTAATTGGCCGTTATAATGGCCTATATTTGACTAATCTCCTTTGATTAACTCTATTAAATTAATCAAAATTATTTATTTCCTAGAATGGGGGAAACATGTTTATGTTATTGAAATGTTGCTATCGTTAATTCGAGTTTAAATCAACAAAAGTGATTTCGCTCTTAATTGATTGAGTTATAATTTGGCGAAAATATTTTATTTGTTTTTGTTTCACGCATGTATTATAAATCCAATTCATTGTTGTAATCAACGTAATTTGTTTCGTCTTTATGTTACTCGATTTCATATGTACACTCAATTTTAGCTTACATCACCCTGGAAAAATACGCTAGCAAAATTTAAACATAGACTACAGCACTTTATTCACAATCCTAATGTACTCACAAGATAACACTTATATTTAATAATATTGTAGAATATCATCAATGTTAGCAGCAACATATATATGTGTGTGTCTGTGTTTTATAAAAGTTTATGGCTATGGCGCTGGTCTTAACTCCACCCAAATAAATACGATATTATTATTAGTCTTATAGAAAGTCTAAAATGGTATTAATTTAGAAGACAAATTATTGTTGGTTAATTATGGACCCTGTAATGTGAATAAACTCAATGATGGTTTCTAAGTATTAAATATGTATTTAGTGGCTGATGAGTTATGAAGCACAAAATAAGGGTAAAAACAGTTGGCTCGGACAATTCCAGTTAATATTTTCATGGTATGTGGACGAGTATACAATATTTGTGTAAATAATAAATTATAAGATTTCCTAAGTTCGCTAAGTATTTAAATTGATATTGACCTGTGGATATTTACCAAAAGTGGGGTTTTGAGATAATCGTAGTGGCATGTTCATAGATGTGTTTTCTAGACCTGGCAAGAGCTGATATGTCAATTCGGACCAGGAATATCTTTTTTTTTTTGAAATTTTTTTAACATGATATGTTGTAAAATTTATACCATAATCTAATAAAGGCTTATATGTTTCAGGGCCTATTTTAATAAGTAAATTTTAATTTATATTATTCTGAGCCAGAAGCTGATATTTACAATATCAACTTGACATGTTAATTTACAGGCGCTCCTTTCTTGGCCAGAAACTGACGAGTCGATATATTAACTTTTGGAAGCTAGTTAACAGGTGTTTCTTTCTAGGCTGGAAGTTGATACGACGACATAAATCTACTTTTGGCAAACTTGAGATTGTGATTTTAAGAAAAAAAAAAATCATGTTTATGTTACCATATTTAGGAGTCTGAAGGTTTGCAGTGGAATTTGTTACTAATAAGTAAATAACATAGGACCATAATCTCTTCCTGTAGGCTATCAGCACTTACTTGCAGTGACTTCTCCCTCAAACCTCTTATCTTCAAGTTTCACAGTGCCTGGCCAATGTACTGTAAATACTATCATGTGCATTTGAAGAAGTTTCTCAAAATAGAAAGAAATAGAGAAAGAAAATATCTCTCATGTAATTTTTTTTAATTAAATAAACTTTCTTTCCCATTCATGTTAAATACATAATTGATAGTAATTGGACCTGATTTATAGTGAAAGTTTTGAATTATATTATCTTCGATCAAAAATTTAATCTTATAAATATAGGTTTTAAAATTAAAATCAATAATGTAGTCACCCGCTTCGGTGGCGTAGTTGGCTAACGCGCTAGACGTGTAGAGCTCGACTGCTGAGGACGGGGAGATCGAGGTTCGAATCTCGGTCGGGTGAACTGGGGGTGGTTTTTCCTAAATGGTTTTCCACTCTCCCTCCGCGCAAATGCGGGTTCACTTCCTCTAATTCGACCTTCCCAATTCCTAATCCATTAGCGTAATTAGTACTAAAAAGCGTATAACCTGAACGGGTAGTAAGACGCGGTGCTATATTATTATTATTATTATTATTATTATTATTATTATTAATGTATGAATGATGAATCTCGACCTTCTGCACTGGGGTAAATGAGGTGGTCGAACAGTGGGTTTTAATCCTCTTACCAGGCAAATACCAGTGCATTCCCTATTACTTACTCTTATCATTGATTTCTCCTTTAATTCGACCATTGATACAATGTTGTGTTTCAACCAGGGGTGGATTTATGACTCTAACGCTTACAGACACTAGATTTGCCGCCCATTTTTCCTACCCTAATTTATCCCTTCTAAATCCTCGTTTCCCCTCTACCTCCCCACATTCACAGACACATGTATACCAGATACACAAGTGCTATCTGTGGAATGAGAGATAAAAGGTTCTCACATTATTTTATTATTTATTATAGTGAGATTTTAAAAGTATTAATAATACAAGAAAAGACTTGAAAAAAAATTGAAATACATACTCTTACACTATCGCAACACACAACTTCAAATATTACATAATTTAACAACACAAAGTTTTTACTTGTAGACTGTAAGAACATGTTATTACAGATAAAATATTATCATGTACACAATAATAAAATAGTCTATAATATCTTTCGCCTTGATTTCTGCTGAGCGAACTTATCGATGATGACAGACAAATCTCTTTTATCCAATAAGCGGCCTTCAATTAAGACGATTGTCAGTGAATTAAGGCAACCCTCTGTCATGTTGGTATGCAGATACAGCAAACAACAGCAATAACATACACGATGAAGTCATATAATTATTTCAATTGACAGAAAAAGATTTGTATTTTTTTTTCATTCAAAATTAGCCGCCCCCAAAATATGTATCTGTAGTCACGTGCCTACTAGTCCTATGCGTAAATCCGCCCCTGGTTTCAACATACCATATATACTGGCTATATTTATTTGTAATAGTTGACTAGTGTATAAAATATAATAATAAATACTTACTATGGTGAGTGTTGTACTTATTTTCTTATAATGTTTCATTTTTTGACCAAAAATAGTTTGTGATTGTAGGGATAGTATCACCGACTAAAAAATACTCAAGTTGTATTCACAGATAACTTTTAAAAAGAATATGAAATATGAATCACTTGGTTAACTTGCTTTTCAATTATGGACTTTACATCTGGTAGTATTTTGTACTGAAAATGCATGTAAAACATTTGAACATAAACTGTTCTTGACAAATGAGCTCTACGATAAAACGTGTTTTAAATAAAAATAGCACAGTAATCATTCCATCCAATAAGGTCGATCCTCACTTAGCTGGTAAGAAAAGAGAAAATAAAATAATCTTATTCGAATAATCCCAGGAAAATAGAGTACTGTCTGTTACATAACACCATCAAGTTACTCTAGTTATACTTGATTGTACCCATCACTAATTTGAATACAAAGGATATTGATAGGTTTTTTAATGCTCAGTTCTCAGAATTTTTGTTTCTTCAATTTTATTTGTTTCAAAATGGGGGGGGGGGGAAGAGAGGGGGAAGTTAAAACTTTTGGTGAGCAGCAGAACAATGAAGATATTGAAGAATTCAGAGAAACTAATTAAGGATACAACATCAAAAACAGCATCATCAGAAAGCGGTAAGAGAAAATTTGAAAGTATTTGTAGCCTTTCAGGAAGGTACTCCTTATTTTTAAAATGTGCTAAAAAAATTGCTTAGGTTTGCTTTATAGTTCTAATTTTTTTTTTCAAGTGTTTACAGAGATCAAATGTAAGGTGTATAGCAAGCACATAAAAGTATAGCTCAAACAGGTAGTAGAACGCAGAGGAAAAAAATTCCAACAGTGAAAAGTATAATAATCAACTATCAAGTAAAAAATTATAACAGTATTTATGTAAAGTTGTAAAATAAAATTGTTTCGTTTACTCTGCTTGCACCAAATGAGATCGACAGCCTTCTATCTTGGTTTGTGGAAATGTTGACACGATGCACTCGTGGAGCGCTTGCTCGAAATCAATTACAATGTAAAAAGGTTGAAGGTGAAGTTGTCTCTTCTTGCAACCATCCTTAAGGATTCTCATAGCGTCAATGTAGCTCTGCTTTTTCTTGTCTTTAAGTAGGCAGAAGATCAGAGGTATGTATGACCCTTTGAAATGCCCGTGTACAGTAAAAATCTGAAGAAAATGTTTCGGTGCTTATTCAAAGGTTCCATCCATTAACACAATTTCATTCTGACACAAATACTCAAGATTTGAGTCACAAGAAAATATCACAATCCACTTTTCTTTTTCATTTTTTAACAAAAAGTTTTCGTCTAGAGTAGCATTTAGTTCAATTTAATCTAAGGCATATTGAATTTTGTAGGAAGATTTAGGCAAATTTGACAGTTAATGTTATTCCTGAAACATTTCATGTCCTTGCGTGTCAATGTTTTTTATAGTTTTTTCTCTGTATATACCTCTTTGTGGACCAACTCTGAAGGCCTTACTTCAGTTTCCTCAGCTTTCCTCTTAACTGCATTGCTGATGGATTTTCTGTTCAACTCTTGATCTAGTAGTGGTCGTCTTCCAATCCACGAGGAAATATTTCCGTCGTCAAGTTTGAATATTTTCGCCTTACAGTACTTTTTAGTGCATCCCCACCTCTCTTCCCTCGTCAAATTCAATTGATTCACCTGTCAGGCAATCAGATATTTCCCCCTTTCACTATAAATCCTTTCCCTATTAATAATTATCGCTAATATCACAGTCCACACAAAACCAACCCGAACAATTACACATCTGGACAGTTACCTTTGCTGAGATAATTTGTTATTACTGGCCAGACTTATGTCAGAAAATCTACACATCTTGTTGGGGGCCTTAAGGCGTTTTTACATTCCTTTACCTAAGGAAGGGAAGACAAGACGTGGCAAGAGCTTGTTTGCGTTGGTGTTTATTTCGTCCCCCCTCGTCTACCTGAATTAGACTTGACTCAATTCGAGTCCTGGTTAGGTGAACATTTTTTAATTCCTTAATTACTGGCGCAGTTCGAGCTTGCTCAGCGTGCCAACTGATTGCTGTAAAGCGGGAGGAAAATCTTACCGCACACGTCTTCGACAATAAATTAGATGACATAATAACATTTAATCCTATACATTCGAAATATTTTCAGTGCTCTAAATTTTAGTTTTAACAAATATGTTTATTTGGGTCTTAGGTAGGATTAATTTTCACAAATTTACCCTACCATCACGGATACGTCAATGAAGTTAACAATTAATAGCATTGTCAGCCTAGAAACTAAACGGTGCTGGGTTCAATTCACAGTTCTAGAAGTAATTTAAAAATAGATAAATATAATATGATGGGTTAAATAGCCTAGCTATTATATTTGTTAATTAGGTTTATGGCATACTAGATAGCTGTTGCCCGCGGCTTTGCTCGCGTGGAAGTTGTTATATACAAATACGAAAATATACATATGTATTTACAGATTAATTTAAAATATTACGTTACGTTGATGACCATAACTTGACCTCAGATCAAAAATAATGCAAGTCCGATACAAACTTTCACCCCCTTTTTCATCCCTTATTAAATAAAATTTCCAAAATTCCTGAAACACGTATTTATTTGTTTTACGTCAATAACTGAAATACAAAATTTTGTTTATGTAACTTTCAAAATGACGGACTTTCATACATATTATCATACATATTATCATCCCCTATTTTGACCCCTTTGGGGTGGAATTTTCTAAAATTCTTTCTTAGTGGGTGCCTACATAACAAAATGAATATAGAGTCCAAATTTCATGCTTGTAGCCTTGATAGTTTGCGCTCGGCGATGATGAATCAGTCAGTCAGTCAGTCAGTCAGCAGTCAGGACATGTTATTTTATAAGTATAGATAAACCTACGGGTATTAAGATAGGTGCTAAAAAAAATGTTATGACACCTTGACACGGGAATCAAAGCCGGGACCATAAGTTTTGAATGCCAGTGGTCTAATCATCTACCAGCTCCATACTCCTGGATAGCTCAGTGGTTAGAGCATCGGTTTATCAGTTTCAAAGATCCTTGGTTCGATTCATTTGACCAAGTGTTATTTTTTCAATTTAAAAATATAAATATAATAGTGACAGGCATCGAGTTAAACTATAACACGTGCACAGTTTTCTTTTATAAACTTCTAAAGATCTCTCTAAACTGAAAGGAGACTTTTTTTTATACATGATGTGCGTGAAATTTTAAGGTTTTAGTTTTAGATTAAAAATAACAACAAAGACCAACAAAATCAAATGCTCAAGTTTTTTTTTTCTTCTTGTGAGAGAAAAACAGTATTTGAATCACGTTTTGTCGGCTGACATTGGTAACACATGGGTTTGATAGCTGGTGATAGATATCGTGCTACGCGGGTGGCATAAGCATCTTCACCCGCTGTTTGCTGGTTGTCTTCGAGTAGGGAGAAGATTTTTTTTTTTTTTTACAAGAACGTGAAGATTTTCCCATCCGAGATTATCCAACAAGCGTTTGCACCGGTAGATCTAGTTTAGCATCAAAAGCTCGGCTCTGTACAGAGTGGGTCGGAATTCGAATGTAATATAGGGTTGTTTTTCTATACTTTTAGTAATTTTATATTATCCAGGTGGATTCTGATGCATTTAATCTTAAATACCCTTTTCATGATTTGTATCACTTTTGTTAAATCTATTTAAACAACATGCATTTTAATATTTGGGTTTTTCTCCTCACCGCATCTTACTACCCGTACCGGCTATACGCCTATGTGCTCATTACTCTAATTTGATAAGTAATTGGGAAGGTTTGATTTAGATCAAGTGTACCCAAATTTGCGTGGAGTGAGAGTGTAAAAAAACCATTCAATATACCCTAACGGGAGCTAAGGTTGATTTCCTCGTCACCAGCATTCTAATCTATTGTAAAAGTGACAACTTAGACCATATGGCCACCGAGGCGGTTAACATTTTACCCAAATTTCCATTTGGACATAAGATTGTGTCTTCACATAAGAGTGTTATTATTAAAACAATGTATTAAATAAATAGATTATTAACACCAGGGATTACATTTATAGTACGCTTTGACTCACTCGTAACTCGTCATCAGCAGTCTTCTAGTCTACTACGAGAGTGATGCCTTAAACTATGCGGCCACCGAAACGAGTCATGGAATGTTACTTTGATATTCGGCTATGAGGGAATGTGATTAATGTTTTCAACTCATATAGTAGGCCTACATAGAGAATAATATTATGCACTTGTACGAATATTTAATGGAATGTTATTAATTATTATTATTATTATTATTATTAGCACCGCGTCTTACTACCCGTTCGGGTTGTATGCACTTACACTAATGTTTAATGGTAGGGTGATTGTGAGATGAAAGGGAGGACCTACAGCTTAACGTATGATCCGAACCACAGTGGAGGCCTGGAATTCCTCACATTCACAAGTTGTGATTAATACACGTCTTGTCAGAGGTGAAGGAAGGGTTTGGCAATCAGATAAATATGTGCCGGGACCGAGGATGGAACCCCGGACCCCCAGCACAGAAGTCCGACACCTTATCCCTAGAGCACAGGTCACTCGTATGGAATGTTAATCTGATATTCTGGCATGCGGAATTGGGATCGATGTTTTCAACTCGCACAGTACTGAAAAGGGCCTATTCACCTGTAAGGAATCTTCCGTGTAGTCTTGCACTTGGTTCTAAACATCGTGAAGATGAGGGCGGACAAATAAATACACGCAATCAACGGAGGATGTTGTGCGTGTCATTTTTTTTTTCTTTCAGAATACCTCTTCGTCGTTCATGAAGATCATTGCAACAGTGGCACATGGACAACACACTATTTAGTTACAAAATGATTTTTTTTTAGCGTACCTCATGCGGGATTTTTTTAAACAAAAGATTTCAAGTTTTTCAGTAACCTTTTTTTGAATGGATCATTTTGTATCAGTTAATAAATGTGAGGTTCTATTAAATCATGTGACTTCACTCACTTATGGCAAACTTCTTGCTAAATACATTGGTGTCCACGTTTTGTTAGGCCCTCACTATTTGGTAGATTTTGACGAGGAGGTTGAAGTTCGAATCCCGTACGGGTGCACTCAAGGCAGATCTCCGCATATAATTTATCATTGAGATTTCTCACATATTTTTTTTCACGTAAATGCGAGTGTACTTCCTCTAAAAATATTTTTAGAACCCTAGGCCTTCTATCAATAGGTTATTAGCCCTTGTGTTAGTGAGATTTGATAATTAAGCCTAGTGAGATTTGAATTTCAAATATGAACCTCAACTAATATTTTGATTAATATTCTTAACATAATATAGTGGAACCTCGTCTATCTGGCCTAACTCGGGACGGGTGGGTGTCATCCGGATCAACTAAAATCCATTTAGTCCAGAAAGTATAGAAAAAATATATTAAACAATATATATTACTACAACTTATAATTTATTTTCATTTTTCACAATATATTATTATTATTATTATTATTAGCATCGCGTCTTACTACCCGTTCGGGTTATACACACTTACGCTAATGTGTAATGGTAGGGTGATTGTGAGATGAAATGAAGGACCTACAGTTTAACGTGGAATCCGAACCACGGTGGAGGCCTGGCATTCCTCACATTCACAAGATGTCTTGTCAGAGGTGAAGGAAGGGTTTGGAAATCAGATAAATCTGTGCCGGGACCGAGGATTGAACCCCGGCCGCCAGAAGAGAAGTCTGACACCTTACCCCTAGACCGCCAGGTCACCTACTTCACACAAATAACCTACAAAACTCTTAGAGCATGTTACAGCCACCAATGAGTAAGTCTTTGTTGTGCCAATTTTGAATGACGTTTACGAACGGTGCGGTCAGGCAGACATTTCACCTCCATAATTAATGTGAGATTTAAATTCGGATGAACCCGAAACCTGGATCAATGAGAGCCGGATAAACGAAGTTCCCCCTGTATAAGAGAATGATTAGAGAAAAAAACTTTTTAAGCAGGGAACTCTTGTCATTATAGGTACCGTTATGAAGGCTCTATTATAACTTGTGTAAATTGAAAAAAAAAAAAAACGTTATCGCATATTTGCGTCCATTTTGTTTATTAACTTATTCATGTCGGTCGTCCGTAGTGAATCACTTGTTTTAAGGAGATTGAGACTCGCATCCCGATCTAGGGTAGCTAGAGTGCCTTTTTTCTTTTAAATTGTTTCCTACTTTTACACCTGCAAATGGGTGTACATTTTCTCTAAACTTTACTTTCCTCAACCCTACACCATTTGTGTCAATATGTGGAAAGTACAGAGACGGTGCAAAAAGCCTTATTCCACCACGGCAGTACAACCCCGCATTTCAAGGCCATTAAGTGAGTCAGTCACGCCCTCTGCCCTTTCTTTTTACCACCCCCTGAGACATCCCCCTCCAAACAAACATACATACACTGTAAGTAGAATGAGACTTGGAAAACATGTTTAGAAAATAAAACAATTTTTTATTAGAGATTTTTTCTTCATATCAAATCTATTTCACCGAAAATTCTGTTTATTTAAGTGAAAGTAAACATGAAAAGCATTTGTTTACTGGAATGAGAAAAACTTAAAAAAAATAACCAAAGGAAAACTATTATTTAGAAATAACTACATGAAAATGGTTTGGATCTCCCTCTATATATTTATTTTCTCGATTTGTGCAAGTTTACTTACTACAAGATTACTTGTTTGTATTTTTGGTGTAGCTTAAAACCTTTTATACCTGGTATATATATAAAAAAAACTTTTAACTTTGTTACTGCCTTGACTTTATAATGTCAGTTTTGAGGCGATGTTATTTTAAAAGTTAATACAATGTAAAGAGTTGGCTAATTTATTAACAACTATGACCAAGTAGAGTGGGAGACAAAATAAACATTATCTTCTCTGTTTGATGTAGAGTAATTATTTTGTGGATGTTCCTTTTTAAAGACACCAGAGACAAAGCAATCTTCAAGAGACACAGTGAGAGAAACTTCTTCCCACTACTTTCTTTTGCTTTGGTGTAGCCGTGTGCTAAGTTTTGGAAGAGCACGCAGTGCATAGTAATTATTAGAGCACACTTTTATTATTTTAAGTACCTTTTTAGTACCGATAAGCTAGCTAATAGCAACCTTTCTTAGTTTGCTTTGGGAATAACAGAGCAACAAAATATCAAATGTAATTTAACTCTCACATTTTCAATATTCACCTACTCTATGGCAATAGGAAATCAAAAGTTCATTGCCGCATTTACAAAAGTACGCCGTCTATCCTTATTTTTAGCTAGTTCTGTCTAGTCCATCTCATTAAACTCATTACACTCTATCTCTTTCAGCTAAATTCTAATATTATCCTCCCAATGGTCTCTTCCAATTGTGTTTGCCAATCAATAACCTGAACAAGGTTCTAGATTCTCCCATTCACGTTGCATGTCCTGCCCACAAGGTTTTTTAACGACTCAATCCAAGGTGGCATATAGAAATTGGCACATTGGCGCGGATAATATATGAAAAAAACAATACCGATACATCACATTTATAAAATATAATGAAATAGAATTTCATTTAGTAATCATTCTAACCAAAAGTTCCCACCTTTCGTATAATTTAAAATTAATGAATATTTTCAAAATATAAAACTCAAAGCATCCATATGTGTTAGGAAATCTTCTCACAGTTGGGTGACTGAAGCTTCTTTTTTTTTTTTAATTGTTGACAACTAAATTGCATCGTTCTCAGTTAACGCCACCCCTATTGCAAACACTTGTGAAACATGGCTGAAGGACATGTTTTGTGTCTCTTTTTTTCCCCGTTACATCTCATTCTTTCGCTTCTAGAATAATAGACCATGGTGTAACTTTAAAAAAAAAAAAACATGGATGGTTCCGAAACAATTTCCTTCGAAAGATATACATAAAAAGAAGGCTTCTCTGCCCAGTCGTCCTACAGTCATCCCACAGCATTATACGGGAACGGTCTGAGTTAAATTAATCTCTCTATTTTCAAAAAATAAGAACGGTCAAGTATAAAGAAAGTCATTGAGCTGCCGTGCCGGGCTAGGTTTATAAATATAATAAATACAATATTTAAATTGATAAAAAGCAAGTTCTCGTATAAATAGAGAGTAAGAACCTAGCCCTTACTAACATTATAAAGTGGAACCCAACGACCAGAGGATTCATCATCGTCACCATGTCACCTCCTAAAATACACTACAAGTCGCCTCAAAGACAAGCGGCTTCACCAGAGAACCTAAGGTTTCAAAACTTAACCAACGAATGTGACTGAGATTCAAACTTCGACCTTCCCACCACAGGAAATTAATAATATTTTAATAATGACACCTTACACCAAATAAATTTACCGTTAACCTGCTTCGGTGGCTGCTTGATCTATTATTATTATTATTATTATTATTTATTATTATTATTATTATATTATTATTAGCACCACGTCTTACTAACCGTTCGGGTTATACGCAATTACGCTAATGTGTAATGGTCGGGTGATTGTGAGATGAAATGAAGGACCTACAGTTTAATATGGAATCCGAACCATGGTGGAGGCCTGGCATTCCACATATTCACAAGTTGTGATTAATACAAGTCTTGTCAGAGGTGAAGGAAGGGTTTGGTAATCAGATAAATCTGTGCCGGGACCAAGGATTGAGCCCCGGACGCTTGATCTAAGGTGTCACTTCCCGTAATAGACTTGATTGCCGATGACAGGGATATCGGGGCTCAAATCCCAAACGGGTGTGCTGAAGGTGGTTTTCCTACTCTTCTTACACGCAAATGTGGGTACACTTTCACTAGATTCAACCTTCTTCTTCCCTAACACATTAGCGTAATTATTAATATATATACATAATAATATATATATATATATATATACGTATATACTTAACAGGTAGCTTAAGACGTGGCGCTGAAAAAAATGTTCAACGACAGAAAACCAATTAAAATCACATTCATAATATTTTGGTCCTGCCAGGAATATAATCTTGGTTCCTTTGATCAGATGACACTGCCTGAGCTAAAGGTACCTGGCAAACGACTATTAAGAACATGTTTTAAGTTACATTTGACGTGTTTTTCTTTAATTGTAAATTAATCCTTTGTAATTGTCGCCAACATGCGATTACTTAAAAATACTAATTTTAAAATACAGTGACAAATAATAAATTGGACAAACTTAAAAGGGCAAGTGTATTTAAATAATAGTGACAGAAGTTTAACACTCCACAAAAGAACTAAACAGAAATAAAACAGCAAACATTACTTTTTTTAATGACAAGCCTCAAGAACTTGTTTAAATCTTTCATCAAACACAATTTTCCAAGACTTTTTTCTATACGTATTTTGACTTTGGCGAGAATCGTGCTAGAAAGGCTTATCGCTATTTTCGTTTGATAAAACAAGTATTTTCTTTTATCATTTATATTGGATTTTCCTCCATTTTATTTTTTAATTAGGTAGTCAAAAAGTAGATAAAATCTGAATATTGTATGTTCATGTCAATAATACATTGTTAGAACTCGGTGTTTAAAACCTTGTTAGACGTAATGAGGGTGATTACCCGAAAGGGTTTTCCATTATCGCTCTGAGCAAATACGGTCACACTTCCTCTAAATTTAAAAATCTTCATCCAAAGCAAATCAGCATTATTTAAAAATATGTATAGCTTTAACCGGTACTAAGACGTGGTGCTAAAAAAAAATTAAGGCCGTAAATTAGACCATTAAAAATATCCAAGAAAGTCATGATTATTTTATATATATATATATATATATATTTTTATATATATATATTTTTTATGTGTGTGTGTTATACACATAAATATATATATCTACATAAATATATATAAACATTTTAGAGGTAATCTACCTGAATTTGCGTAGAAGTAGAGGGATAAACCATTTAGGATTTTTTTTAAGCTCATTAGACCCAACCGGGATTTGAACCCCGATTTCCCCGTCATCGGTAGTCCAGTCAATTGGAAAGGAACGCCTTAGGCCATATTAGCACTGAAATGGATCAATATAAGTTTAATCAAATTAATTAAAGCCACATCGATAGTCTTAAATTATTGAATTAATTGATCTATTTTAGTTTAAGTATCCATTAAGAGGTTTCCCATCTTCTGAAACATACAATCCGGCCCACGGTTAAATATTCTTAGAAATTTTAAATAGAAATATAGTTTTTAAATTGCAAAGTTTGTTTATTTTTTACGTTGTATTTTCCACTTCAACTAATTGCAATATGAATAATTTATGAAACTGTTTTTTGCTGAACTCTTCGGAAGAAAAAAAAGGTAAATCCCATTATGTTTAATTTTTCTGCTGTTGTAAAAAAATATTTGAGTGTAAAACAAACCGTATGAGTATCAATACTTACTAATAAATGTGCACAGCGTTCCTGGTGTCAAATGTGTGAAACAAAATAACGCTCCGCATTAAATTACACGAGAGCAGGGTAGGGAACATTTTCATCGGTCGTAAATTATCCCGATCATGTTTTATAAAGAATGTAAATAAGGTTTATATTAAGTTATGAAACTAGTTATACCATTGTATAGTTATGGGTAGTTTCGAATAATCGGTGAACCCCCTGAAGGCAGGGGTGGAATGGCAAGCTCCAATCAGCCCTGGACTACAAATATGACGGATTTTGAAGCTGGCCTTCTGATTCCGAACAGTTCATATTGCGAACATGAGATTTTTGATATATTGTACTAGTAGTCTAGATTGTGAATACTCCATGTTGCTATGACACCCCGCCCTTAATTTGATAATAGGGGTGGTCCACGGGGGCCTATCAGTCGTACGTTATTTCAGCTCGTTAGTCTTAATTTAACTAAATTACATACACAAGTAATTATAGGTTAGGTTAGGTTAGGTTAGTTGTTATGTCAGGTTAGTTTAGGGTAAGCTTGGTCAGGAGGAAAACCCCCGTGGCCAGTGGATGCTGCCATTATCTCTTCCACCCATAACACCACCCTCACGTAGGAATTCCCGCAAGCTGCTCTTTTACTTGCTCGCAATCTGTTTGTTTTTTATATTTAGGTGGCCATAACAATTTTGGGTGTGTTCACGATTTGGATGAATTTTGCCCTGTTTGCAATCTGGACTGTCTACAATCAGGGTACAGCCCCTTAAAATACATTCATAAATACTACTGAAGCTATGTTTCAGTGTAATATGAGGGGAGGGGGTTAATTAATTTATATTTTTAATACTAGTAAATCAAACTCCAAGCCTTTACAGCTTCTTTTCCGATGATTACGTCACCATTCAGTTCACTTGAAACATTTAATTTATACCTTATACAGATATGAGCAAAATTGCTTTTAAATTGTTATGCACTAGTGAAGCCTCTATTTTAAAAATATTTTCAGTTTGTAAAATGATCGTCCACCCGCTAACAGTCAGTATTCACTAAACAAGTGCTTGTGCGCTAGAAATTGTTTACCAACAATATCAAGAAACGACAAGGGAGATAGATTTACAATAATGCTGTGGTATATCTTACCAAATGATGCATTCTGGGTACCATCAGACTTGTCGACTGGAACTCTTGCTTAAAAGTTAATAAAAACAATAATTTAGAATCGGAAGGGTAGCTTTTTCTTCCAAATTAAACCGGCCCACCGGAATAATTTCTCCCTGTGTCCCGGTGGCCCTGTCCACACGTACCAGTGGTCACAGGGCTTAAGGTATCAGCCTCACAATAGAATGGATTCTCGGTAACTAGGAGGTCAGGTTTTAAACCTAGCCAGTAATCCTGGGGTAGCTTTCCAAAGAGAATTTCCCAATTTGCCAGCATCTCTTAGTTAATGTTGGTGTATTATTCTAAGCTATCCTCCTAATATCTAACCAATAAAATAAGTCGCTAAATAAATGAAGTTGAACGCACTTAATAAATGAAAAGAGTGTTTATTAATTAACTCTCACTTAATGGAAACGTTAGTTCATTACAAATGTAGGCCCTACTTGACCCTGATAGAAGATGTAATACTCAAATTAATAATTTGTGGGTGTTTATTTTAGAGATATTATCCTTTGTGCTCTCTCTATGTAAATCAGATACATTTATTCTTTTTATACCTCCTCTTCCTTTCTTTACCTTACAAACTGTGTCAGTGGCTGCATAGTCTAAGACGTCACTACCCCAATAGACTGGACTACCGATAACGGGGCGAACAGGGATCTACTCTCGTTCGGATGTACTGAAGTTTTTTTTTTCTAAACAGGTTCCAGTCTCTCCACGCAAATGCGGGTGCATGTCTACTAAATATGATCTTACTCTTCTTTAACACATTAGCTTAATTAGTACACATGTGCCTAATACAGACAGGTAGTACGACGTGGTGATATTTGTTTATTGATATTTATTTATTGATTCAAAATATATCCTCAATTTTTCTCAAATAATTATTGGTCGAAAACAAGTATCACTTCCATTAAAAGAGCACTAGAAAGCCACATCTTACAAACTAGCCTAATAGAGGATCGTACATATGAAACTAAAAACCTAACTTCCGAGTCAGGAAGTCAACGCGAGTAATAGAATGAACGCACGAATAAACTATTAAATACATCCCCTGGGATCGAACCAGTGTTTACAACAGAGGTGGGTGGTAGGATTTCGTAACCACTTGATCACAGGGAGGGACAGGTGATCGAAACTATCCACCAATGTCGATATATCCAACGATTATTATTATCGTTAGAAACAACGTTCCAATGTTGTTACAAGACCAAAGTGCCGGAGGTTTTAACAAAAAATAAAACAATACAATGTAACCAGTGAGCGTGGGGCTGTCTATAAAAATATGAATTTCCAGCTAAAGGTCATCTCCTAGGGTCAAACCAAATAAACCTTGGCTCTTTCCATTATAATTCCCCTCCTGGCATGTATGGTGCTTTTATGGAGGGTCAGGCTTTTGAATTATGTCCAGAGTAACGGTCTGTAAATAAAAAAGGTTTTTTTTTTTTTTACATTTCATGTTTGAATCACACATGCAGACTACAGTTATGATAATTAATGGGGAGATGCTATCAATAAGGGGTATTAAAGGTGTGAAGATTATTGAGGGAACCATGTGGAGTGGTATCTGAATCAATACGGGAACTGATTGGTTATTCATTAATCACTTTTGGCCTTGAAAACTTTTGAGAGATTCTTTGTTGTAAATCACCTCCATAATACTTCTTCGGGCTAGCCGTATACTTACACTCATTGAATAGGCATGGGTAAGGTTGACTTCAGAAGAAATATATCCACATTTGCGTGGAGAGCGAGAGAGAGAGTAGTAAGCTATATGTGGAAAGCTACTCTCAAGGTTTCAAGCCTCGGCCTAGCTGTCACCAGCAATTTATTATATTATAACACGAGAGTAACTTCTTAGACTGTTCGGCCATCAATGTGAGTGGCAAGAGAGAGTTATGACGTTATATATATATATATATATAACAACATACACATACATTTAAGGTTATAAGCGATTATTTTTAGACTCCCCTTCGATAGACGTTGGGTAAAATATATATTTAGTAAGTGCAGTACATTCAATATAAATATTATTACCAATTTGATGAAAAGGCGTAGACATGAAGAAGTTAAAAGCGTGAATAGATGATGGATAAATCTCCCCCATTTTATTCAATAGAGATTCGAACTCCAGCCTCCCATCAAGAGACTTCGTTTATTTTTTCCGCATCAAATCACTCTTTCATTTACACTCATGTTTAAGGGTTGGTGTAATTTTTATTAAATTCACCCGCATTTGCATCATGTAGGGCAAGCGGGAAACCATTAAGGCAAAATCCTCTTACTACACCCAACCGGGATTCAAACCCGGATCTCCCAGTTACCGGGATTCCAGACTATGGCGAGAGTTACGCCTTAAACCATTCGATCACTGACGGGGTTTTAATGAGATTAAACTGAACTTATCAACCTAAATGTTCTGGCTACTGTAAAAAATAATTATAAATGAGTTATTGAAATATTAATGTATTTATAAGTCAATGACTCACACTACTTTTAAATGTTCCAGTTAAATATTCTATTTTGGTTTTATTAGCTGTCAAATATGTGACATTATATTGCTCTATGACCTTGAATTCTACTAAACGTGAAGGTTTCGAACAATGAATGAGAATTCTACTCTCGCAGCCCGCCTATATCTAATTTTTTAATGGTCGTATCGTGATTTATTGCTTTCTTGATGGGTTTATTACTGACTAATGGAGAGAGAGTTTTAACATGCACGAACAAAAACTGTAAAGAATTAATGAGCCAGTTCTCGTGACCGTGAGGTTTTAGGGTAGAGGTTCGATGACGGGGCGTGGAAGGAATGAATATAGTAAATATCTGCATCGGTGAGCATGCGGATTAAATGTCAGGTTTATCTAATCTGTTTTGTTTTTTCTGGGGACGTGGAGGTGGTTGAGGTTCATTATCGGCAGGGTGAACTGAAGGTGTTTTTTTTATATATCTTAAAGAGTTCCCCCGTTCTCTTTCTAAGCAAATGCAGGTACATCTCTTCGTTCAAACCCATAAGTGTATAGTATTTTTTTCCGTGTCTCGCTATATGTTTAGTTTATGCACATATATATTATTTATTGTAATGTGGTAAGTATGAGGAAAGTAGAATCTAGAGGAATTATTTCTGCATTTTCAAGGTGTCAGATTGGGAAACCATTAAGGAATAATAACTCTTAACATATCCGGACTGTATTTGAACTAGAATATACGAAAATGGAACTAAAGTAGTATTTATAATGGTATATTTATTTGTTGTTTATCAAATAGTGTAATAAATAGAAGGGTGACCTGGTGGTCTAGGGGTAAGGTGTCAGACTTCTGAGCTGGCGGCCGGGGTTTAATCCTCGGTCCCGGCACAGATTTATCTGATTTCCAAACCCTTCCTTCACCTCTGACAAGGCATCTTGTGAATGTGGGGAATGCCAGGCCTCCACCGTGGTTCGGATTCCACGTTAAACTGTAGGTCCTTCATTTCATCTCACAATCACCCTACCATTACACATTAGCGTAAGTGCATACAACCGAACGAGTAGTAAGACGCGGTGCTAATTAATAATAATAATAATAAATAGAATGATTATTCTAATTTGACGCAGATTTTCCTGTTTACCATTAAATTTCCCTTCTTTTTTTGTGTTGCAAGCTAACGAATAAGTGAATAATTGTAATTTTCTATCTTTACCTAGACATTTCTCTGTTGCTCATTGTAATGATCTCTCGACCTATATATAAATAGTCAAGATTCAGAGAGAGGGAACAACAAGTAATTAAGGTAGAGATGTAGAGAATCGAAGCTAAACAGTGTGTTTTTTTTTTTGCAGATTTTAAAGCAAAAAATTATGTTGGTCAAAATAAATAAAAGATTGCTCCAGTATAAACATATAACTTAGATTTTCTTCACTTGTGATATCAACATTTGTTGAATATATGTCATTAGAATAGTGGCATTAGATTATATACGTTTTTAATTGAAGGGAAAAAAGTGGTAATCAAACTCCAGGACAGATATTCAAGAACTGTTAATATCACCCCTGTGAATAAAATTAATCTCAATGTTTCTACTGAAGCAATATTTTATTTATTTTAGCCAAAATATATTTTGCTATAAAAACTGTAAAGACATTTACCTTAACTTGCTTGTCTACATTCCCCCTTAAGGTTTAATGTGGGATTAACTTATGACTAAATCTTGTATATATATATATATATATATATATATATATATATATATTCGGCCCTTATAATAACAGTGCTAGTGAAAATAATTATTTAAATTTTAAAAAGATGGCATGATATTTTAATTTTTTTGCACGGTGGGCTTAATATTCATCCGGAATATCTACATTACTCTTATGTAGTAGGGGCTACAAGAGAAAATTTAAAGGAATATATACTCCCATTTGAGTGAAAAGAGCGTTAGAAACCCTTTAGGAAAAATCATCCTCTATTCCCCAGGCTGAGATTCAAACCCCAACACCCCCGCCACTGACCAACCAGTCTAGACAAGTTTATTCTGTGCGTCCAACAATTGCCGTAATATATTTTATTGTGTCGTTCACGTAAGTATGGGGACATCCTCTATGATAAATGACATGTGAACAGAAACCTCCCGCCTCAGTGGCGTAGTTAACTAACGCACTAGTCGTGTAGAGCTCGACAGCCAAGAACAGAAAGATCAAGGTTCGAATCTCGATTGGGTGAGCTGGGGGTGGTTTTTACTCAATAGTTTTCCACTCTCCCTCCAAGCAAATGTGGATTAACTTCCTAATCCAATAGCGTAATTGGTATTTAAGCTTAAAACCCAAACGGGTAGTAAGACGCGGTGCTAAATAATAAAATAATAATAATAAATATAATAATAAATCAACAACCTCATTATTCCCAGGTGTTAGTGTACTCTTACTTTTAATTTATCAAAGTCAAATGTATCATATTTACTAACCTAACTTAATATATTGTTTATGTTTACTAAATTTTAATGCTCGTGATTTGTTGCAACGCTAGCGCATAATGGTCGATAAAGATAACCTCTGTGCACCAAACATGACGTGTTCTCACAGTTCACAGGTGATGAGTTGATCATTCTTTCGAGTTAAAAAAACAGAAATAAGAAAAAGCTTAGTTATAATAAGTCTGCAATATTTGATGAAATTTCCTCTTTGTTTTAAGAATTTACAATTAGGCCTAACTGTTGCTGTCAGCCTGCTACTCAAATGCTTCCGTCAAATATGAATGTGAATAAATATGTATATAATAAATAATTAAGTACGATATAATTATTATAAATTATTACCCAAGCTAATAAAAACCAGTAACAATGTACTGGTTCTAGAACAATTCCATTATTTCCCCTATTCGTGGATACTATGACGGTAACACTTGAGTAAAAGTCTAACAGAAACAAGTTATTTGCAAATCCCTAAAAATATGAAGAAGTTCCAATGAACATTACAGACTGATTCGGTAGTTAAGATTAGTCTTACTTAAGATAGAACACCAAAGAAGATAATATCTCGATGAAAAAAAAAACCAATTTTTTTTACGAACTTCAAGGACAATATTCGATGTCCAAAAAACGCCAAACGGCTGAGTTCAAACAGGATTTCGTTACGCTTGGGCAATAAAATTAGTTAAAAAAGAAAACTGAGCATACTATTCACCCCGTACCCAGCCCCAGTACTATTTTTAGAATGTACTCTTTTTCCAGGCTCTGTATATGGTAGTCTTACACCAAGAATCAATTTAAAACTCGACCTTCTCAACTTCTAAAAGGTAATCCAATATATTTCAAGGAAGATCTCTTAGCCCACGTGACCACTGGTGTGGGTATTCGGTGGATTTACGATTGTTGTCATAGTCAAATATATTTCCTGGGGCCCTACCTACTTCGTTGGTTGACTCCAAGAAGAGAATCAAGCAAAGGATCACCTCTACGTTCAAGATGAAAGGGCCAATAAGTCCTGGATGGTGGCGCACCTGCGGCTCCAGAGGGCTCCTAATTAACACGTCACACCTGACCGGGCTACGTGGTGGTCGCTGATTGGCTACTCGCCAGATAATTGCTTCGTTCGGCCCGCGGGTTGTTCCTATGTCCATCGTAAGCGGTTCCCTTGCACATACACCCGCGGAGGAGGAAACGGGAACAAATTAGTATTGCTTCATCCCTTCCACCCTTTTCCGAATCGACCACGTCGTAAAATAGACGTTCACAACGATACTCATTAACGTTTAGGCTTTCTTAATTATTGGCCGTTATGGATGGAATGTTTTGTTTTTGGTTCACCGGTTTAACTGACCACCTGGATCGGAGAGGTAATTTGTTAATTTGTCGATATATTGCCTTCTGCAGAAAATTTAAAAAAAGCAAAAAGCAATTTTTGAAAAATATTTACATGTGAGCATGACCATATGGTCGGTGATTAACTAAATGTATTGTTCAGCTGGGTGTATTTTTATAAGTTACCTTTTTGCTCTTCATATTTTTCAACAAACTCATAGATGATTACTCTCTTAAAGTTGTAGTGTAGGTAACGCGAGAAAAGCTGAGTATTTTTTGCCGTTTTTATATGGAAACTTTTTTTGATTGAAAGAAATAAAATATTTATAAACTAGAAAAGGAAATTTTAATTTTATTCAAATGGGGTATCAACAGTTCTTGAGTATCTGTAAATAATGTTCTGTAATTTAAGGACAAACTTTTATCTTCATTTAAAAAGTATGTCACTAATGCCGCTATGGTAATGACAGATATTCAAAAACTAATCGAGAAATATTTGATTTATTTTGGCAAAAAAAAAAAGTTTCTTTAAAAACTGCAAGAACATTTACTTTTCCTTGCGTCCTCTACACTTCCACCTTAAGGCTAAGTTAAGTATCTGTATATTAAGGGGGCTGCATTATAGAATACTGAGAAGCATTGAAGAAATTTATAAATACCGGATTATTTATGAAGTGCTTTATATTTTCTTATGTTGTTTTCACCAAAATGTAGGCAAAAGATCAGACCCGTTAAAAAATAATCTTTTTCTCTGGTTTGTGGCATCTCCTTTTAAAAATATAAACTATAGTTTATAATCTTGTTAAAAATAAACAGAACCTTTTTACCTGCTACGTTTGGTAAATTATTTTAACTTATAAAGTTTAGACCTTCAAACATTAATATATTTACGTTGAGCACCTTAGAAGAGGTCTATGTTTGTAAATCAATAGGTAGTTTAGTTTTCAAGAGTCAACACGGAAAAAATATACAGTTTTAAAATAAATTTTGAACACCTCTGAGACGGTAAAAATTGCTTGAAGCAAGATAGAACATAAAAGCTGTAGTAGACGTCTCCCATGGAGGCCGAAACGTGTATCAAGTTTTGTTACAATCTGTTTATTGGTTCAAAAGCTATAACTTCTGGTAGAAAGACACGGATAGTAACCTCAATTCCATTAATATTTTAAAAATTGAATTACTAAAAGAAATATATTTACATTTTGGTTTAGAATAGATAACCATTGAAAAAAGGTATACTAAATATATCACAATTTAAGTAGTTTAGTGGCCATGGTCAGCCAATCCACCATTTGACCTGAACTGCTTGCTATTTCGTATAGTGAGAGATTGGGTGACTCCTGAGGCCAGACTATAAATAAGGTTCTAAATCTTACGAATCATTATTTAATTCGAGGATACACCCGCCTCGGTGGCGTAGTTGGCTAACGCACTTGTCGTATTGAGCTCGACTGCTGAGGACGGGGAGATCGAGGTTCCAATCTCGGTCGGCTGAATTGGGGGGGGGTTTCCTAAATTGTTTTCCACTCTCCCTCCACACAAATGCGGGTTCACTTCCTTTAATTCAACCTTCCAATTCCTAATCCATTAGCGTAATTAGTACCTAAGCGTATAGCCCGAACGGGTAGTAAGACGTGGTGCTAAATATTAATAATAATATTTCAAATCTCCTCACAACGACCAACGAAGCTGTCTGCTAGTTTTTGGCTCTACAACGCATGCGTTGTCAAATGCTCATGCGCATTGATTTGAGATGGTTGGTTATGAGATTTGATTGGTTCTCCTGTGCCGAACATCTCAGGCAGAGTGGATGAAGTAGAGATGAGTTGAATTCCAGCAGAATAGCTTGCGCCGATGAGGTGGAAATCTTGTGTTTGGCATATAGATTGTCACGTGACGACGTTTATGTTCTGCGCTAGTTTTTTGGTGAACAGGTGAATCCACAGTACGGCGCGAAGATCCTAAAGTTGCATTTAAAAAATATAAGTTTTTATTGTTAAATTTTGGTAGATTAAATAATGTCTTATTGTTAAGAAATTATTTAAATTAAGTATTATAATAATAAAGAAATAATACATACATCTTTTATTTAATTTTAAGGATATATTGATTAACAACACACTTTTTACGTGTCGCTTTGTCGGCAAATCACTTTAATATAGGCCTATAATTAGGGACCTCCAAAAATATGAAGAGAAAAGGAAGGTAAGAAGGAATTATATTTTTGCACACATTTATTAATGGGATAAGAAGGTGGTTTCTATTGGTTTTTATTTATTCATCTCTATTATTATTATTTTTTCTGTCAGGTATTTTTCCATTATTAACATTATTAGCACCGCGTCTTACTACCCCTTCGGGCTATACGCACAGGTGTTTTTTGCACTTGTTACTATTACTATTATATTTAATTATTATTATTTTGAATCACATTATTGTACAGAATACAATTGTGGCGTAGATTTTAAGTATCGCCGAGAGCACTTGATCAACCTACATATCTTAAACAAAAAAATATATATTTTTTCATGTTAAATTTATATTATGTTACTGTATTTACCGCTATGTTTTGTAATACTCTTAGTTATTATATTGATATGTTTTAACACCAGAAAAATTAGCGACATAATTTAATGAGACGGAGATAAGAAAGGTAACAAATAGTAAAGCCCCTACATACAGTTTCAGAGAAGATGTAAAATTACCCGCTTCGGAGGCTCCATGGTTTAAAGGCGTCACATTCTCAGTTGACTATACCACAAAGGACACTAAGATTGGTGTTCTAATCCCGGTTGGGTGAACTGAGGGTGGATTTTACAAGATGCTTTTCTACTCTCCTTCCATGCAAATACGGGCACAGGTCCTCAAAATATAGTTTATTTAATACCTAAAACTATAAGTATAATTAGTACTTAAGCGTATAACCTGAACGTTTAGTAAGATGCGGTGTTAAAAGAAAAAAAAATGGAAAACCACTGAAGTAAAGAAAAAACTCAACCGGGATTTAAAACACGAATCCCAGATAACCGTGTAAAGAGTCAGACACGCCAGTAGATTATGCTGGCGCTAAGTCAACTGACACCATTGAAGAATGAACATCGATACCAAAGATTAGAGTAAATGACTTTGATTCACACATAATTAATCTGATATCAAATATATTTTTTCTTATGGCTCAATTCATCCGGTTTATTTGATATATTAAAATGTAATAATCTTTGCTTTTAAATGAAAGTGATGAACTGACTGTTGGATAATTGGCTGAAGTATCGTTCTAGAGTTAAGTTTGATTGTAGCTTGTGTGGCGATTTATTCAGTTGATACTAAATGTAAACGTTAAAAAGGCCCCTAGTAAAAAAAAAGCAAACTATTACTAATAAATTAAACAATAAAATTGTATGAAATCATCAAACGGTTCAGTGGCCGAATAATTTAAGTCGTCACTCTCGTTCTAGACTGGCCTACTGATAACTGAGATATCGGGGCTCGAATCCCGGTCGGGTCTACCAAGGTTTGTTTTACTCAAATGGTTTCACACACTCCTTCCACGCAGATGCGGGTAGATTACCACTAAATTGATTCCTTCCTCATCCCAACCCCATTAGAGTAATTATTATAAATGCGTATAGCCTGAACAGATAGTAAGCCGCGGTAATGATATAAGAGTTTATTTCAGAATGTGTTCAAGAATAATTTTGGATTACATTGAAATTCGTAGCTTAGACTTTTCTTTCTCTCAGCGCCTATCACGTTTTTTTCCTCACTCTAACTTATAATGAGAGTGAGAAACCAAATTACTACTAACACACTAATCACTTTGTATTTACTTATAATGTAATTGCAGAGCAGAGCTAATCTAAATTGTCATGTGAAGCTTATAATACTGATTAAACTTTCATGTTCGTCCTTCAAGTCAGTTATTATTAAAACTAATCAGCCTTAATTATCGTAATTTTTTTTTAGATATTTTAGTATTTTTTACTATCAACTTTTCAAAAGGGTAAATTAAAAGTTTTTTTGTTTATGGTTGTTTAGTTAGATACTTGATATAATTGAGTTAACAGTACATAGAACTTCCCGATTATAGTATTTTAAATTGTTATTATAAAACCAGAGTTAGCTAACATGATTTTTTTTAGGTTGTATTGTTTGAAGGGCTATTCAAGTATTATTTCCTATGTTGTTATTTGGTAAGACTGCACAATTAACCTGATTGTATAATTTTATCATGTTAGATATTTAATCTTTGTATCCCGGCTAAATGCTACAATTGGGTCTATGCTTTACACATTTTTTTCTGAAACTAAATCAAAACTAAAACCTGTACAGAGTTAAATGTTAGTTAATTATTAATTCAGAACTTCTAAAGATACAGAGCTCAAAATGATAGTGTTGGAGAAGTTTCTTAAAATTCATCCATATTGTCCTGATCGTTTAAGCTGAATAGTAAGTGACTTTAGGGGTCGAGTGTTCATAAAATTAATATTTAGGGTTAAAACTCTGTAACACAAAATACAAGAAATATAAATTTATATCCTATTTTTGATTAGGCAATAATGTGCACTTAATGAATATACATATTGTATCAAAACATGAATTACTATCAAACTTAATCTAGGATGGCAAGTCTAATACTAAATACCCTACTATAATGCCCACACATTCAATATTTAGGAAAGATGTTGAGTCCGTATAAAGTAAACCAACGTCAGGCATACCAGGAATCGAACCAAGTTGCCCTAAGACCCATATTTGTCCTCTCTAAACACACATATAAACGGGAATGGACAAATTATAAGGCTTTTAAAGTAGTTAATTATGATACATATTTGTGGGACACACGGACTAAACGTTAATTTTGTCTAGTATGGTTTGTCGATTGTGGGGAGGATGGGGTTTGAATCCCGGCCAGATATAGTGAGTTTTAAAAAAAAAAAAATACTTTCCGATTCTTCCTTCACTCAATAAAATTAGGATAGATCCCATTCTACCTTCCTCAACAAAATCCCATTAATATACAATCCAATTTTCATGAAAAAATCGTATATGACAGCTAGCAATGTCACTCAAATCTACCTTAACGTATTCATACGTCAAGTCATGGAATCCTTAGCTGTCACTTTTGAATATTCCCTGGATATTAACAATACCTATAAAATATAATAATATTGTACAATGTTATCAGTATTGCCCTTAAATATATGTTTATATTTTCTTAAAGGTTCTTCCTACCAACATCTTAACACTGGAGAGGGGTGACCTGGTGGTCTAGAGGTAAGGTGTCGGACTTCTGTGCTGGGGAACCGGGATTCAATACTCGATCCCGGCACAGATTTATCTGATTACCAAACCCTTCCTTCACCTCTGACAAGACGTGTATTAATCACAACTTGTGATTGTGGGGAATGCCAAGCCTCCACCGTGGTTCGGATCCCACGTTAAACTGTAGGTCCTCCATTTCATCTCACAATCATCCTACCATTACACATTAGCGTTAAGTGCGTATAACCTGAACGGTTAGTAAGACGTGGTGCTAATAATAATAATATAATAAAATATAATAATAATAATAATAATATAATAATAAATAATAATAAATAAACACTAGAGAGAGCACAAACGAACGAGCCATAGATAACAATTCGGATCAGTGTAAGCCAGTGGGGGGTGCCAAACACCCTTCAGTAGACCTCAATCGTGTTGACTAGGCGCTTATTCCTGTTCGCTTGCGCTTCGATTATTGTCTTTTTTTTTCTTTTTTTTAACGAATCATCAAAGGATATTTGTGTTCGCTCCTTCTCTGTTTTATTTTAGTGTGTTCACTTAGGCCTACTAAGTTCTGTCAAAATCAAGAGGTTGAATTCAGTTGTGTTTGACCTATTTTCTTCTTGCTCTGTGTGTGTAGTTTTAATTATGTTTAAAATGGAGTGGACCACCCGACAAAGAAACGCCGACTCAGCTTCTTCGTTGTCTTCCCTACAACTTCTTTTTACCACGTTCCCCTCTCTACTAATCCCACTACCATCAAACTGGTAACAAATCGTATCCACAAATGTTCTGCGAACTCACTGATCGTTAATGATGTTGCCCACTTGGAGATTTAGAAGCTATTTTGCGATGCGGATTTCATATTAACTTGAAGCACATAAGCAAGCAATATAAGCACTATCACACTTAGACGCCAATGTACAATTTATAAAAAGAGGGAAGAAAACAAGTTCACAATTAGCGAACTCTTGTATATGTGTTGATAACTCTTTCCCTCTTCCTTTGACGAGTTCACACATTCACTTTAATATTTGCGCCTTGAAAACTGATTTGCTTTCTAATTTTAGCTTTTTCTTGTTTCCTATTCTAGATAAACATATCCTTCCACGAACTTTATTAATCTCCTTCCTGGCAGGAAGACTCCTAAAGGCCAATTTCGTGACCAAGACTAATAGCCTAGGTTGTAGAGGATTTATATTTTTTTAAAATTTACCAATAAAACTACTTAAAGATAAAAATAATAATTTTATGATACTGTAGGATTATTTTTAGAATTATTTAAGACTTTATGGTTTTGGTTTTATCGTTATATCTATTAAACTCGCTGAATAAAACGTAAATTCATTAACATGGGAAATCATATCTTAACCGGCAGTGACGTCACAGGTAGGTAACGTCCTAATTGAACGGCGTCTGCTCCCGGGTTGTTCTCACTTGTTATCTTTAGTCTCTAGGTGGAATGCCAGGCCTCCACCGTGGTTCGGATTCCACGTTAAACTGTAGGTCCTCCATTTCATCTCATAATCACCCTGCCATTACACATTAGCTTAAGTGTGTATAGCCCGAACGGGTAGTAAGCCACGGTGCTAATAATAATAATAATAATAATAATAATAATAATAATAATAATAATAATAATAATAATAATAATAATAATAATAATAATTAAATCTCTAGAATAACTGCCCCGATTTAGGTGCGATCGTGAACATATATGAATGTTACCGAACACATGTGAACGTTCGCTTCAGTTGTGTCCACTCTGGTGTGGACCTAGCTTAATAGTTTCCACCGCCTACAATCTTTATTCAAGTAGAGTCGATCATCCTATAGTTATTAATAGTCTTTGTGTCAGGCTGAGACGCGGTATTGTTCTGAAACAAAGTGCCGTGCGTTACATACTGTCGTTCATCCGTCCCCTTTGCACGCGGCACGACACTCGTCAAACGCGAATATTGTCCTGCGACACTTGCGAGCTACATATTCGCATATGCGAGCTCTCAGAGTAAGAACAGCACACAAAACACATTAAGAATATAACAGAACCATTTTGAATCCTCGGGCGTCTAGTCTTTTTTTTTACCACGTCAGCAGTTTTAAGTACAAACTGTTTTTCCTTTTACCACTATGCAAGTATGCAAGTCATTCTGTGTTTGTATCTCTTATTTATTACCCGCCTCGGTGGCGTAGTCGGCTAACGTTCTAGTTTTTTGTTGAGCCAGACCGCCTAGGACGGGTAGATCGAGGCTCGAATCTCGGTCGGGTGAACTGGAGATGGTTTTTAATAAATAGTTGTACACTCTCCCTCCACGTAAATGCAGGTTCACTTTCTCTAACTCCAATCTTCCCAATCCCTAACCCATTAGCATAACTAGTACTTAAGCGTATAACCCAAGCGGGTAGTAAGACGCGGTGGTAAAATAAAAAATATGTATCTTATTTATTCGTACTTCTCTTTCCAGTTCCTTGTTTTTATATAATACGTCTTATTAAAGGTTATATGCATGAGTACTTTAGGTATGAGGAAGGTTAGATTTGTAGAAAGTGTACCCACATTTGCGTGCAGGGAGAGAGTGGGAAACCATATTGGATAAAACCTCAGTACGCCGAACCAGGATCCAAATTCCGATCTCTCCGTCAACAGCAGTCTAGTCTAAAACGAGAGTGACACCTTATACCATTCAGCCACCAAAGCAAGATCACCGTACCTACTTCCATGTATAAAATAAGAAAAAGTGGTCCTTTGTTTGGGGCAGTTAGCGCCAACCTACTACCCGGGCCAAAGAGACACGGGACAGAGACAACATTTTCAGAAAGTCAAATTTGAATAATTATTATTTTCCCTCCTTCGTGTCTTTGTATCTGTTCGGGCTATAATCATACCTTGGTTATGTTATTAGAATATGAATGAGGAAGGTAGAATTTTGGAGAGAATATACCACTTTACCACCTATACCCCCTTTACCACTTTCCCTCAACGTATTTAGGAAAAAATACCTCCCCGAGTACACTCAACTGGGATTCGAATCCCGTACTCCTTGCTGCCAGAAATCCAATCTAACATGAGAGTGACGCGTTAGACCATGTGATCACCGATGCGGGTAAACTGATGTAATATAAGAGAATCAAATAAGTATAATTTTGTTTAATTTATTATTGCATGGAAAGGTTAAACATTAATAGTAGAACCTTAACACGGACCTACACTTGTGTTAGAGTAGACTGCATATGACGGTGAGATCGAGGTTCGAATCCTGGTCAGATGTATTAAGGGTGGTTTTCTAAAATATTTTGTCCACTCTCCTGCCAGGCAAATGCGGGTACATGTCTTCTAAACATAGCTTTCCTAATCCCTAAAACTATAATCGTAATTAGTATTTAAGCATAGTATAAACCGAACGGGTAGTAAGACGCGGTGCTAAATAAAAACTGTAACTTATGTCCTTATTGCAGTCACATTCGAAGGCAATCGCTCACCACTTGAATGATGCGCCGCTAATTCTCTAAGTGACCATCACTCCCGATGGCGTTTTTCGCGGTGTGAAATGATTCTTTACCCTCTCCCACCATCCTCAACCTCCTTACAGGCTCCTTCCCACCAATAGGAACTATTAAAAAACTACACCTAAAGTTCAAACGCTTCCAGTCGTTAGTTCGAATGTCTTAGGAAATTATATATATATATTATATATATATATATATATATATATATATATATATATATATATATATATATATTATTTAGCACCGCGTCTTACTACCCGTTCGGGTTATACGCTTTAAGTGCTAATTACACTAATGGATTAGGAATTGGGAAGGTTTATTTAGAGGAAGTGAACCCGCATTTGCGTGGTGGGAGAGTGGAAAACCATTTAGGAAAAACCACCCCCAGTTCACCCGACCGAGATTCGAACCTCGATCTCCCTGTCCTCAGCAGTCGAGCTCAACACGACACGCGCGTTAGCCAACTACGCCACCGAGGCGGGTTCTTAGGAAACAATAAGTTAATTTGTTTAATTTATTACGTACGTCTAGACTTCCAATTTGGGCCAGATTTATAAGGTCAAAGGTTGCTCAAACACCTCTGGTTCGAGTACTGGACGCGTTGAAGTTTATTGGTCTTTCTGTATTGTGAAATTAGGTGAAGTTCAGAGTTCATTAAAACTGATTATTCAAGCACTAAGCATATAACCTAATGTATATTTGGATATCATATTATTATTGTATTATTGTTTCTAATTCGTCTTCAGGGAATATAGACACACTAAAATTTTAAATCACATATAAAAATAATGCTATGGTAGTAAATTCTACAAAAAATAAAAAATATAGACAAATCATGATTATAGGAGTGTTCTTTGCTGAATAAAAATGTGGGTTCTATGCATAAATAATGTTTTAATATATTAATTATATTTCTATAACATAGTTTATAGGAATCTTCACTAACAAGCAAAGCAGACAACTTGATGAAGAAATTGATATTCCCAGCCAAGAAAATATGAACAAAGCGATAAACCTTTGGTGCGGCATTTCGAAGAACTCGTTAAAACTAAACACACTGTTAGTTTTGGATTTAGGTCCAAAAAGATAGTTGATTTCGGGGCCGGTATTATAAATCGCCAAAAAGAGTTCCGAGAAAGTTAGCCCATTCATAATGTTTTGTTTGTTGTCAGTATTATAAATGCCAAATCAAAAGAGAGTTCTGGGAAAGTAGTCATTAATGTTAATGTTTTAAAATGTGCTCCTTTTAATATAAAACAAATCTGAACAGCCTTGTTTTAGAGAGAGCTATTATTTCTTGGAATCGCATGAGCCTACAAAACATTAGAAAGAAGTTATTAAACTTATTTATTTGATGTCACTAATTAGTGACCATAGTCACTTTAGCTTTGCCAAAAGCTATGAGAAATCTGAGCTATTTATAGACTATTTCAAATTGGTTATGAATGATAAATTATTTTAAACGAATAGAAAATATAAGATTGAGATGTTAAATAAATAGTATCAGATAAAAAAGTATTTTTTAGAAGTTGTTTGATTTAGAATATTATTATGCAAAAGAGTAATCATAAATGTCGAGTATGAATGTTATTGTTATGTCTAGTTATTGAGTCTAAAATACCTTTTTTAAAATTAGTATTGAAAGTTGAGTGTAAATTATGCAAAAACTAAGCTTTAAATCTTTTAATGATTTCCGCTGTTTGTTAAGAAGTTATTTTCCCCCATCGTGTCTTACTAACCATCCGGGCTATGTGCATTTTAATCTAGCTAGTTGGGTTGGGATTAGTAAGGTATAATTTATATGAAATGTACCTGCATTCACTTAAAGAGAGAGTGGGAAAAAATTAGGTAAAACATACTTAATAGGTTACACCCAAATGAGATTCGACCACCCACCTTCCTGTAATCATAAAACTAGATTAAATGAGCCTGGCATTAAGTCTGCGTGACCACTGACGTGGGTTAGAATTAGGAACTAGGCTATTTGTGCTAGGACAGAGCTCTTTAGTAGTCGCAGGCATTTTAGAAGATGACAAAAACTCACATCGCATTTGAGTTGGGTTTTTTTTTTACACCGCGTCTTACAGCCTATTTGGGTTGTACGCTGCATATAAGTATTAATGTAAATCAATTCATGAAATGAAGTTGGGAATATAATTCACATTTGAAATATATATATATATATATTATATATATATATATAAGAATTAAATTGAAATATTAGTCTAAGATAACAAAATATATGTCTGCTTTACAGAAGTTTTCTTTATGAAAGTTTTTCCACTTTTTCTACACGCAGATATGGGTACACTTCCTCTAAAATTTACCTTTCTTGTTTATACTTAAGTAGTGTAAATGTGCGGATAGCCTGAATGGGTAGTAAGATGAGGTGCACACAAAAAGTTTGACCAAACTTATTTATATTACAAGTATTTTCAAGCAGTGTCCTTAATTGTAAAAATAAATAACTAGCGTTATGATAGGAGGGTTAGTTTTAAAGAATAAACTGCTGCTTCTTCTGAGGGGATAACACCCCTCCATTACCCCTTCATGGTGACCCATAATATTCATTACAGCTTCCCCTAAAGTGCTTAAAGTTATGTGTGAGAGAGGTTTTCAAAATGTTTACCCACGCTATCAACTAATTTACTCCATTCTCCTCTAATGCCAGCGAGAGAAAACCAGCCAGGAGTCAACTTGTATTTACGAGTAACTGACAAATTGTCCAAGAAACTTGAATGAACCCCCATGAGGGTTTTAAAGTGAAGTGCGCTACCCCGGTTAGACAACACGCGCATTAATTTACCTCCAACTGAGCAGGCGAAATACGTAAACTCGTTACGCTTGGACAAGTCACATTTTTCGAGTGTCATGTGTCGTGAGAAATATATAAAGAACTCAACGCTAGTGTCTACGGATCTGCATCAATTAATTATACGTCAGCTTTGTTACGACATTATCGCACCTTCCTATATTTTCATACGGTCTAAATGTTTTAAACTCGTAATCTAAATCAGTATTGTTTGATAAAGTAATGTCTAGGAATCTATATTTTAGTTAATGTTCAACTTTTAAGTTCTCATAAAGATAAATTATTATAATCGTGAAAATTCTTTACCTCAAGACGCCTGATGGATGTTGACGCTATATGTGCTCTCAAACTAATAAAAAAGAAGAAGAAAAAAGAGTAGGGTCTTACAATTCTATCTGTCCCTCATATCTGTTTGTATTTGGGAACAAAACCAAAATGGTTTTATTATTTCTTCCAAACTTTATATTTAGGATATTTGGTCATATTTAAAGGCTAAACTGTAATTGTAATTATATAATCCTAGCTTCTATATTAAAGTCAAATTTTCCCAAAAATGGCTTTAGCAATTTGCTTCAAAATGGATATATTGGAGGCTTTTACGTGGTAATTAGAAAATCAAATATAATGGTTTTATTATAAAATATACAAAATCCTCGAAAAGGGTGTCCGGTATTCCATAAATAGATATCGTTTGTAACTTTTGGGCAATTTAAGTTAATTTGGCTGTTAACGGTTTGGCAACATTCCAATCTTTCTTATGCATATTTAATTCCATTATTTAAATATATATAATTCAATTATTTCTAAAGATATTATTATGAAATCCAGGACACATTTTTTGATGATCACCTTCTTAAAAATAAAGTTTTTATTTAATGATTACATCTAAATCAATCAACAAATTAATCAATAAAGGGGCGATAAAAAAATTTTAAAGGAAAAAAAATCGAATCAAAGGGAAGCAACAAATGTAATGAAGATATTTTAAAAAAATACACAGTAATATAACATATATTTCTGTAAAATGTTTCATGGAGTGATAAAAAAAAAGTGAACCTGCACGTGTGTATGAACAACGATCGCCTTTGAGGAAAGTAGAGCCCAGTACTTACAGGGCTGTTTAGGAAAAGAGAGAGATGGTGCTGCTACTGAAGAGGATAATTTGAACAAGGATACTTGCACAGACGCCCCCCACCCACTATCCTACTCTATAACAACTCTTCAAACATCTCTGTAAACAGTTGGAAGCCATGTTTTGCCTCACAAGATCCGGCAATAAATCAAGTCACCACCCAAGATAATCAGACCGTTGCTAAGAACATTGAATGGATCAGGCTCCTTAAATTTGAGGAGAGGGGGTAGAGGGGCAAATATTGCAAAATAAATGTGACGTCAGATGGTTTGCATTGACCGGGCGCGTGCTGGAAATTTCTGTAAGGAAACCTTATTTTATGTATTACTACTATTCATCGCGTCTCATTTCCCGTTCAGGTTATACGCATCACGAATTTTACAGGAATATGGATGGTAAAAGGTAAAAAGTTAGAGGAAAATGTTCCCTTAATTGCCTGGAGTGAGAGTGGGAATCCATTTAAGGAAAATACAACCCCAGTGTACCCCAAATCTTATCTTCGGAAATTCAGCCTATTGCGAGAGCGACGTAACCGAAGCGGATGAAAGAGAAATTGAATTTGTCTTCAATTTGTACCGCCAATTTGTATTTGAAACCAATTTAAAGGGTAGCTGCACTTTCCTCTACGTTACTAAACAGTTCGGAATATATAATTTTAATATGTTTCTAAATATTATAATCGAATTTAACCGATTTTCTTTTATAATTTAATACTCTTATTGAGGAAATACAAATCTTGATCATGTTTTAGATAATTTTCTAAGCATAAGATACTAATTAATACATTCTTTTTAAATTTTGACACTCTTTGAAGCGTAATCATGACTCTGAGAAATCAGAACATCGGAGATCAAGGGTATAAGTTAAATCCTAAACAAACTGGGTTGAAATATTTAAAATAGGCTGAAAGGTTAAGAAAGCCATTTATAAATGAAAACAAGTTTAGCATGAATAAGAACTAAGACTTTTAGATGAACGCGACTTCAAATATAATCCCTGAAGTAAAATTTTGGATTTAGCAAACGAGTAGGCTGCTGGTTGACCATATGTTTACGACAGTATGTCTACAGTTATGATATGAGAAATTACAGGAGAAATTTCAACATTTTTATTATTTTATTATTATTATTATTATTATTATTATTATGCACCCCAACTTACTACCCGTTTGGGTTATGCGCTTTTAAGTACTAATTACGCTAATGGATTAGGAATTGGGAGGTTGAATTAGAGGAAGTGAACCCGCATTTGCTTGGAGGGAGAGTGAAAACCATTTAGAAAAACGTACACTCAGTTCACCCGACCGAAATTCGAACCTCGATCTACCCGTTCTCAGCAGTCGAGTTCAACACGACTAGCGCGTTAGCCAACTAGCCACCGAGGCAGATAAATTTCAACTAGAAATACAGAGAAAGGTTTATCTAAAGAGAAAGGTTAAGATTGTAGTAAGAATAAGAATATGACATAATTTTCAATATGATATAAAGTACTTAACATTTTCAAATGAGTGAGCTACGAGTGGAAATTCGAAGCAACTTTTTAGAACGTACGAATACAGTTTTTTCGGCCAACCCCGATACAATTTTACTACAATAGTAGTGTTATATTATGGATATTGATAATATCTAACAAAAGTGACAACTGCATATCACATGGCTTCATGTATAGCTGTCAGGTATGTCCATCCATTCGTAAGAAAATTGGGTTATAGATCTAAAGTCCACAGAATAACTTGTTGATATTATCTACATATCTCATGAATTGACGTATAAATACATGAAAGTAAATCTAGTAGCTTTTCTGTCATGAAAATGTTCTCTGTAAATACACAGTCCCATTGTGACCGACTTGGAGACGCGCTCTTCTCCGACAGAGAGCACTGTTGGCACGTGATACATTGGGCAGTCCTCATCAAGTCACCCCTCCACCTTTTCCCCACAACCTACCCACCCACCCCTCTCCTTCACACAGTGACAAATGCCTCTGTCCACATCTAAGGAAATTATATCAGTCTGGCATTCCTAGTTCGCTTTGTGTTAAATTTGAGTGTTTATTTTCCTCATTTTCTTTTTTTTTTTTTGCACGATTTTTATTTGCTGACTTTTTACATCTTTTATAAGATTATAAGGATGAGACGTTTATCTCAAACGAACAAAATCTTAATTTGATGAGCTTAAAACAGAATTTGTTTATTGTATGTTAATTTTAATAATATAAAATATAATTGTAACTACGGTTAGCTGGATATTACATCAGCTTAACTGATTGAGAAACACACATATGGTGAATGTGTGGAATGCCAGGCCTCCACCGTGGTCCGGATTCCACGTTAAACTGTAGGTCCTCCATTTAATCTCGCAATCACCCTACTATTACACATTAGCGTAAGTGCGTTTATCCGGACGGGTAGTAAGACGCGGTAATAATAATAACACGCTGTGTTAACATTATCAAATACTCCGTGTGATACAAATATATTGAGGTATTTAACACCGTTTTGAAAGCCCTAGCCTACGGCAAAAATTTGTAAAAGCCTATTAATTTATTGGCAATATTTCTTATATGGTACAGACAATATTTGAGAAAACATTTTATCTCAGAGGTATGTCGTTTTTATCAAATAAACTTCGGGATAGGCAAGAAACTGTGCAGATAACTTAAAAAACAACTTCTTACTTAATGCATCCTCACCACTTAAGTTACTATTAAAATTAGTTTTTGAAGTGTATTTTAAAAAAAGTTTTATTTTGCTCACAATTTTAAATTAATATTTAAGAACTTGATTGTTGTGTGATGGCACAAAAGGTATGGAAATCTCTTGGGGTAAGAACCTTTAATGACTGTCATTACGGTACTAGAAAAACCAGTCGTTCCTTGATGCAAAGAAGAATTATATGAAAGTATATTTAAAACTACATCAGACAAAAAGTTGTAAGAAATAATTACAGCCAAATATTATCTTTTAATGATACATCTAGTGGTGAAGTTGGTTATTAAACCTCTAAATTTGAGTGTGTCAGTAATTCAAAGAAATCTTCTTTAGAAATATTTTTAATTCTAATATAATTTGATTATAAAAAATATACACTTACATATGTTTGAAACTTATAGACGTATCGTTATAAAAATAACACTTAAAAATATATGACAATTAAAATATAGCAACAGATATCTACAAAAGAATTGATCTTATAACAGTTTAGAGTTAAAATTATCAAAACTGATTCGTTTATTGTCAAAAGTGGCAAATGTAGAAATTGCTTGGATTCTGAATAGTTTAAGATGATTTAGAAAGTATATTTATCAACTATTAGAAAGTTCCTTCTTACAGTGATTCAATTATCCGCATATTTACACTAAGGGGATAAAGGAGGCATGGTGGTATAGTGGGAAAAAAAGTACCCTTCATTACACTCAGCTGGGATTCAAACCATAACCTCTCCATCACAGGGAAATGAGACACGATACTCTTAAACTTTTTCCAAAATGTCAACAGGTTTTGTTAGGTCATTCAAATACAATCTCTAAGATGTTGGTTCAAACGCTTTTCTTAGAGGTTTTGGTTTATTTAATTATATTTGTTAAAATACGTGATGCGAGGTTTGTTAATATCCAATTATGGCAAAACGTATTAATTATTCAACTCCTCAATTTCTGAAATCACACTAATTGTCGGGAACACGAAATAAGGCTTCCGCCTCATCTGGTCTGGTTTTCCGGTGACAGGAAGGTAGGTGTTTGAATCTAGACTGGATAGATTTAAGGAAGAATTTTCTTTAATGGTTTTAAATTTTTTTTTCACGCAAAGCCTAGTTTATTTTCTCTATTTTGTCTAACTTCCTGAGTCCTATTCCATTATTTTGAATATGCGGATATATTCCTAACGAGTAATAAGATAGAGTGCAAAAAAGTTGAGTGAAAAAAAGTCGAAAACCATATTATTATTTAGAAAAAAATATGTTTAGTAAGATTAGTTTTGAATTTTGTGTACATATTTTAAGGTAAGAATTTAATGAACGCGAGTTAAGGGCAATATTTTTTAAGTTTTTATTGCAAAACTTTTTTTTGCCATAATAAATAAAATATTGCTCCAGTAGAAACAAAGAGTTTAATTTTCTTCCCATGGTGTCATCAACAGTTGATGAATATTTGTCATGAGCATAGCAGCATTAGATGAGAAACTTTTTGAATTAAGAGAAAGTGTTGTCATTAAATTCCCGGACACCCTTAACAGATATTCAACTAAATGTTGATATCACCATGTGAAGAAAATCAAACTCTATTTTTCTAAAGAGTAATATTTTATTTATTTTAGCTAAAAAATATTTTGCTATAAAAACTATAAAAAAAACTCCCCTTAACTTGCGTTCCCTCATCCTCATCTAAAGAGAGCTCGTCATCTGGGAACCAGAAGTCCTACCTTGGCCGAAGAGTCGTGTCGATCCAAGATTGGATTGAGTACTGGAAGGTTTGATCAAGACGAACAGGAAGACCGCCACCGTGGCGGTAATCAGAGGATGTCTGAAAACAGAATAAAAAAGGTACGTTTAGGTTCAGGCCTAACAGTTTAAAGATACCTAACTAAAATTACCTTGATATTCATCATGGATATAGTGTTGGTATTTTAGGCAGAAGACAAAAGTTATACAGGACTGTTTGCAAGAACAAGGCTGGGTGTCGTTTAGGTGCGGGTATAGTGTCAGTGCAGCAAGGAGCTGCCAATATTTTCTTACTGAAAAACTCCCTATGTTTTCTAGGTTTTCCAGAAACTAATATTGAAGTATAAAGGAGTTAAATTTCAATTTCCATCAAATTGACTAATGCGATGTCATAAGATTGGTGCAACCGTTTTAATATATATTTAAAGGTTATTACGACGGATATATATATAGGGTCAGGCAATCAAACGGCAAGATTCCAGGAAGGGCTGGTGGGCGTGGTGGACAGTTGGGAGAGCGGGGGACTTGACCTTGTGCGTCTAAATACCCGGAATTTAGTAGCCATGGAGCGTTGGTCGAGTGAGCAGCGTGCGTTTTCCGTAAAGGCGTATTACAAAAATGAGGATAGTTTCGTTGGCACTCGACGCGCCTTCCGGCGAGAGTTTGGTCCAACCCCCCGCGCTCCCGTGCCATCTGAAAAAGCTATCGGCCTGTGGGTGAGAAATTTTTAAACCACCGTTAGCACGACACAGAAAAGAGGTGGTAGTTAAAAAAAAAGCCGGACTCCTGAGAATATTGATTGTGTGCGTACAGTCTTAGCAAAAGTCCGCGAAAATGGGCTGGACGACACAGCGTAAAACTTGGTCTCAGAAATCGAACCGTGAGAAGAATTCTGAAGAATGACCTCCACTACCATCCATATACGATTCAGGTAGTGCAAGACCTCAAACCTCAAGATTACAATAGCAGAGCACGCTTTTGTCAACAGATGTTAAACCTCATTGAAAAAAATTAAAAGAGAGAGTTCACAACTTATGGATGATTGATGAAGCCCACTTTCACCTTAGCAGCTTCATCGACAAGCAGAATTTTCAGTACTGGGCCGAACATAACCCTCACAATCTCCACGAAAAACCCCTCCATTCAGAAAATGTGATGGTTTGGTGCGCAGTATCGTCTCGTGGAATAATCGCCTCCCCCCCCCCCTTTTTTTAATGAACACGTTAGCATGGTGACGCTGAACTCCGATCGTTACGCTGACATGTTAGTAACGTTTTCCCTGCCTGCACTCGATGACTATGACCCAGATGAAAACACACTTTACCAGCAATATGGCGCAACTTGCCATACTGCCGGAGTTTCAATGAATTTACTGAGGCTCACATTTCCTGGTCATCTCATCAACAAATCTCGTGACCTGCCCGTTCATCAGACTTGATGGTGCCTGACTATTTCATATGGGGATATCTTAAATCCCAGGTTTTCAAGGAGAACCCGCCAAGGACAAAGGATGATTTGAAGGAGTGCATTCGGCAAGAGGTCCGTTGAAAATGCTACGCAACGTCATGGGCAGCTTTGCTCTCAGACTCCGACAAAGTGTGTAAAACCAAGGACTCCATCTTACTGACAACATTTTTAGAAAATAAAAATTTCTCAGGTACACTAGTAATTTCCACTCATGTACATTACATTTATGTAAAATTATAAAATAAAAATCAATTGTTTTAAATTTTTGCGATTATTTTAAATTTTTGCAATTATTTTAAATCTTGCCGTTTGACTGTCTTATCATATATATATATAAACACTAGCAGACGTAAATGGCGTTGCCTGGATTGCTTGGTTACCCTGGCTTTTCTTTGATTCAAGCAGACAGAAAAATATCGCTTCACTTTATTTCTTCCAAAACAGTTTTTAATCAATTTAAAAAAAAAGCAATTATAAATATTAAAATTCTGGCTTCAAGGTGCACATGTTTGTGTACAGGGGCTAATAATCCTAAAATTTCAGATCTATTGAGTGCGGTAGATATCGCACAATTATCATGACAGACACACAAACTCTTGATTGTATAAATACATATGATACTATTCTTATTTATTTTTATTATCTATATTAAAAGAGCATTCCGATGGTGATCCGACTATAAGTAGGTGGATGTGACATGATCTCTTAACAAGGGGTGACCTGGTGGTCTAGGGGTAAGGTGTCGGACTTCTATGCTGGCGGCCGGGGTTCAATCCTCGGTCCCGGCACAGATTTATCTGATTGCCAAACCCTTCCTTCACCTCTGACAAGACATCTTGTGAATGTGGGGAATGCCAGGTCTCCACCGTGGTTCGGATTCCACGTTAAACTGTAGGTCCTTCATTTCATCTCACAATCACCCCACCATTACACATTAGCGTAAGTGCGTATAACCCGAACGGGTAGTAAGACGCGGTGCTAATAATAATAAAATAATAATAATAATCTTAACAAGGCATCGTCGCATCGCTAAAATTTGAATAAATTCGTATATAATAGATCATACATAGCTTCGATATTTTTAAGTATTACCGTGTCATTCGCTTCCACCCACACTGCATACGAATTACATGTGTGTTTAGACTGCCAATAAGGATAGAATAGATAGGGGAAAAGCGACCACGAGATAGTACGGAAACCAAACGCGATCTACCTCGCTTGATGACGTCATCGTACTTGGAGTTATCTGAAGATTGCTTAGGTGTGGTGATACAAGAGCTATGTCTTAAGATAATCCTCACTACTGGTTGGTCCACCACCTTCTTTACTATCATATTAGTCAAAACAACATAATCTGCTGGGGTCAACACATGCCATCACAAATATACAGGCTGATTTTGATATGAAGGGCCTTATCTGCTACTAGATCTTCTTTCACGTATTCATACTTCCAGTAATGTTGTCTACATCTGTCGCTATTTTTTTTGTAGATATCAATAACCACACAATAACACTAAGTGAGATGTTATCATCGTTAGTAGGGACGCGAAAAACGTATTGCTACATTACTAATATAGTGTTTTTTTTCCTTTCGATACTAGTATTTTTTTATTCGATAATTTTACGATACTCTTACTGATATTAGTATTCACACTTCAGTATCGGATCGGTACCGAAACAAACAACCTTTATATTATCTTCACTCATGCTTGGACTAAATGTTTACTACGGTTTAAAAAGGGTATAAAATAGATTTAAAAAATAAATTACTAATCATATTCAGCTATTAAGTAAATTTCCATCAGCTACACTTTCATAGAAATTTTGAAAGCTGTTTTGGCAAAACCTTTTATAATATCCATTATACAATACTATCTATCATACCTTCCAGGTTCCAACATATAACATAGACGCGATAGACCGAAATATACTATAATATGGTTAAATTATTATAATTTTTAGTGTTTGAATATATAAAAATACAATTATTATTACTATGCAAAAGTTGAAATAATTACGTGATAAATAAAATCTTTTTCCAGATTAAAATTTAGATACTGATACTTACTGTTATCGATACTTTTCTTTCGATACTAGTACTATATTCATATTTTTCTTCCAATACTTTAAATGAGTACAGTATCGATACTTTTCTTTCGATACCACATCCCTAATTGTTAGTCGGGAAAAAAGAGTTTTTACTTATAAAAGGTCTTTATTATGAAAGTCTTGATTTTATTTTCCATCCCCCTGAAACTAACCTACTACAGAAACCGCAACAAGCAATATCAGGAGTATCGAAGCTTTATTACAGCCCAATACTCCACATCGGGAGATAAAAAAATTAATAATAACGATAATAGTAAAAAAAATTGTCATCGGATGGTATGATGGTATAAGCTCTATAAAACTATGGGTCTTGAACAGATTTTTTTTTTTTGCTCACAGTTTTTAAATGTATACATTTTGTAATCATTTGTAAATATAATATAATGAAAAAAATAATAGAGTGAAAAAGGAGGCAAAATATGTGATAAAATGAATGGTACAATCAAACAAACTTTCTCATATTATTTATTAATGTTTTAAATACAGTTTTCAAAATTAGATTTTTGGTAACATACCCTTAAAAAAGTGTTCCTCATAAACTAAACATACCATCTTGTTAATCACAATACACAATCTTTATTTTTAAATCTTATACTAAATTGTGAAAATATTTTCAACAAATTTCAAATTTTCAAAAATAAGTTATTTATGAACCACTCTAAAATTATTTATAATTTGTTAAAACAAAAAAGGTACTCTTATTTTTCATATAAAACTATTACAAAACATCCATTTAAAATTTAATCTTTAAGGCCAGTTAAAATATATACATACTGTGAGAGCATAATTATTTTAAGGCTTATTATGGCAGGAGGTAACCCACACTTGTACATTTCCTTGGAGGTCAAGAGTATTGGGTTCCCATCCTGTTGAGAGTAGCATATAGATAATATAGCTTGCATCCTGTTGACGAGCGAGCATGGTGCGACCGATGGACCTTCCTGGCTGGTGAACATCGAGATCAGCAAGTTTTGTGTGTGAGAATAACACACGATTGTTGAATGTTGTAAACCATGCTGAGTACATGTGTGGCGGTATTTAGCACGTCTGACGAAATGACGAAATAAAATGTGATCTGGTAGTTCACCCCGCTGGAGGGTCGATCGCGGGTCTACAGAAAGGTTGCGACACCGTTATCGTGCCTGCTCCCTCGTCACGAGAGGTCTATCCGGTGACTCATGTAGTAGTTTAGCATGTGACTAGAATAATAAATATATCTCATTGGACTAACTCACCAGTCTCATTCCTCACGAACCATCCATCCCAACCCCTACCGCTCGGGGTTCATCCTAACCATGTAAGTCCCTACGGTGCCCCGGTAGTGCTGTAGGAGGGTTGGCTACCGGGAACCCAGATAAAACCAGTGACCTTACACCGTTTTGTCAGAAGTAGGATAGGGACGTTACAATACATCTTTTATCATTAAGCTTTCGGGCAAATTATATATATATATATATATATATATATCATTTGTCATAAGTAAACTACCATTAAATTTATTTATTTAAAAAAATAAAGATACATTATTATTGATCATGTATATTTTCCTCCAATACCAGTTTTTAACAAAATCATTATAGATATATTTTTTTAAATATACAGTTTTACAAAACTCAGTCATCAATATAATACTATAGCATTTTTTCTAGAAAAACAATTTTCTTAATAATCAGACATAATGTAAAAAGCTTAAGGAGATAGATACCCATTTTGAGACAAATCTCTAGAGCAATTTTTTTTTTAATATTCAAATTATATATTACACTACATCACACGTACTTTACTAACTAAACAGACTAAGAGAATAAAAGGCAAAGGTAATATTTTTATTCACGCCGTTGTGAGAACATTAGTTTCCAGATTTCAAATAACGGGCTTCATATGAGAATTAGGCTGTATATGAAATTATGTAATCAAATCTTGTGTATCTAGTTACAGAGTAAATACTATATTATTTTAAGTTTGCGTGTCTGGGCTACAACACTCGTAGTCCAGTTTGTTGGTAAGATTATCTGGTATTTATGTACCTTTGCCCGTATGTAGCCTTGTCCTGCTGAGATGAGGTGATGGTGATAGTAAATATGACGGTGTGGAACACATATAAACACTTGACCTAGCTTAAAGCCTAAACTAACCAGACCTCTGTGATCGTCGGAATAATTCCTCTTTCAGGAAAAATATTTATATGGTACCAGCCGGGAATCGAACACGAGACTATCGAGCTAGTTGCCAAGTGCGCTGAGTATTATACCACGGGGTATCATTTTAAATTATTCCTATACATATATGACATTTAGATTTCTACAGGTGGGAACGTTGATAAAATGTCTAAATCTCTTAGTTTGGTTTGCTGATAACGGGGTTGGTTGGCTCTATAAAAAAGGTTATTATTTCCAAAACTATTCCTCACCCTTCCTCCACACCAATGCATTTACCACACCAATACATTACTTCTAAATCCTATCTTCTTCATCCTTAGTCGATTAAAATAATTAAATAGGTTCATCTTGGATGGGTAGTAAAATGGGAAGAGAAAAAATAAACATCCATATAGCCCCAACCAATTATATTGTTTTTGTATAAAATGGGGATACCCTGATTTTTTATTTTAGATATGGATTTTTTTTTATTTATTCCCAAAAAGAGTCCAGGTAGTAGTAAGTTTAAGGTGGGAGTAGAGTTTTTCATCACATGGTGACCTCAACAGTTCTTAAATATCTGTCAATTGTGTTCGGATATTTAAAGACTACTTTTCCTCCTCAATTAAAAATTTCTCATCTAATGCCGCTATTATTATGACAGATATTCAATTGTTGATATGATCATTTGAATAAAATTAAACTCTATGTTTCTACTGGAGAACGATTATATTTATTTTGAACAACAGTATTATTATTATTATTATTATTATTAGCACCGCGTCTTACTACCCATTCGGGTTATACGCACTTACGCTAATGTGTAATGGTAGGGTGATTGTGAGATGAAATGAAGGACCTACAGTTTAACGTGGAATCCGAACCACGGTGAAGGCCTGGCATTCCCCACATTCACAAGATGTCTTGTCAGAGGTGAAGGAAGGGTTTGGTAATCAGATAAATCTGTGCCGGGACCGAGGATTGAACCCCGGCCGCCAGCACAGAAGTCTGACACCTTACCCCTAGACCACCAGGTCACCCTATTTTTGAACAACAAATATTTTGCTATAAAATTTGCAAAAACACTAGCCTTTTCTCGCGTCCCTTACACTCCCACCGTATTTTATTGTTACTTATCGGTGTAGTAGAATTCTGGCTGGAGAAAACGCCTTTCAGACCATCCTTACTATCATAAATAGGGTTTTCCTATTTTTACTTTCTCGTATTTCTTGGGTAGATAAATGATTGTGATCGTCAAAAATATTGAACTCGAGATAAATGTCGATGTTTTATGAGTCTCTAATAAAAATAACGTCTGTCTGTTTTTTTTTTTTTAAGCCTATGGCAATACTGATCGGGAGGGACATGACATCTAGTTCGGTCGCCTGTATGTAGACAATTTGTCGCTCCGGTGGCACAAAGCTTTGCCCAAGGTATACACTACATATATTGTGGTTTGTTTGTCTGTTATTGGGACTAGGGCGGTAACCATTTTTACCAATCGTGCTAAAACTTGGCATCTAGGGTTTTCATAAAGTTCCACCAACGATTATTTGGAATTATCCATCCATCCCTAAATTTAAGGGTAGTTTACTCACGGGTAAAAAGAGAAAAAAAAAATTCTTCAAATATGATCCAACAATTTTGGTTAGTGTTATTATCTACGGAATTTTTAATAAATGATTAATAACTAAGGTACATTCTCATTTTCTTTCCAATACATAAGCTGAAGTTCCCAATATTTATCATATCTCCGCAAATATTTGACATCCGAAATAACGTATCATTGCAAATTTGTAATAGACTATCCTAATATTGTAATTAAAAAACATCGCTTTGAAATATAGTTTTATAAAACCAATAGTTTGTGAGATATTGTCAAATATATGTTTAAATTGAGATTTGTGAAATGTATTTTTATATGCTTTGGTGAACAGAAATGTACTTACTTTTCCACAATATGTTTCTGTAAGAGTGTATATCATTTCATTTATGCTCTTTGATAGTGTTTTTCTGCGAAAATGGGTATTATTTCGTTTCAAATATTTTAAGAGTTTTGAGTAAATATCTTCAGTTTTAGACACACACTTGTCTGTATTGCATCGTAGTGTCTTGTTACGTATTTTTTAATTTTGGCAGACATTTGTTCGTATCGCATCATAATAATTTGGTACATATTCTTACTTTCTCTCGATCCCTGATTTTATTTTGACGCACACTTGTTCATATCGCATCCAGCCATCTCATTTAAACATTATTTTTTATAAATAAGGAGGTGAAGTCAAATCGGGAATTTTTTACGATTCGACACGATATGTCATAGTGTGCGCCTACCTTCTTAACTTTCCACGCATCAACATGAATAACCAGCTAGTGAATAAAACAAGTGTGTGATCTGACTAGATATTTGCTATTAAACGCACCGTGATTCGCGTCTCACTGTCCGTCCGGATTTTCATATCCGCACTTATATGGTGAGGATTAGGATGGCACAATTTAGAGATAGTGTGGCAGCCAGGGTTGGTGCAAGGGTTTTGTGTACCCCAGGCGAGACTTGAAATTTGCACACCAGCTGTATTCTGTATAAGCTAAATAAGTCTCCCCAGTATCGATACGCAAGATAATAATAATCATAGTAATATTATATTAATAGGGTCTCAAAATACAGAACAAAGAGATAATAATATAAGAATATAAATAAATAAAAAAACGCGTGCAAATATAGTTGACCTTCTCCCCTTCATTTTCTCTGAATATTTTCGGAAGCATTTAATTAAATATCAAAGAAATGCGCCTACAAAATGACCCCAAATATCATAAAACCATGTAAGTTAATATGATGTTAATCAATGATTTTATTGTGATCGTGAAAAAATCTATTCCAATACTATGACAAATTTTCAAGTCTTATGTGAACACAAGCCCAATAAAGTGGATTTTATAATTCTGTCTGTACCCATGTATGTCTGCCTGTCCCTGGCCACAAGCTCAAAACAGTTTGATAAAAAAAAATCCAACTCGATATTTAGATTTAATAGGGGTACACCACAAAAAGATTCTTATTTGCTCTAGCCATCCATTTAAGGTCACTTTACTTATTAGTAATTTCTTTGAATACCAAATTTTGTAAAAAATGGCTCAATGATTTGATTTAAAATGCATATCTAGGATTTGTTTGATATGACAAAGAGTGCCATGAAATATGTTTTTTGTCATAAGTTTGTTGAATGGTGTTTACTGATGACTAATTTTACAAAAACTTGAAATATTGTATAAATAGCGCTAAGGATTTGGTTTACAAATGGGTATTTCGGGAGTGTTTGACATTTCAAATAGCAATGTAAATTTAGGGGGGGGGGGTAAAAATTAATCTATGGGTAGTTTACGGATGACTGATTTTTCAAAAACTTGAAATATTTAATAAATGGCGCTAACGATTTGGTTTCAAATTGGTATTTTGGGAAGTTTGGCATGGAAATTAGCACTGTATATTTGTTTTTGGGGGTAAAACTCATATTTGGATAGTTAACTGATGACTGATTTTTCAAAGACCGGAAATATTTTTAAACGACCCTAATGATTTGATACTAAATGAATAGCTTAGGAATGTTCGAGATTACAAATAATGCTCTATACATGGTTTTGGGTAAAATTCGATAAAAGGTCGTTTATTGAGGAGTGATTTTTTGAAAATATGAATTTTAAAATGGGTGTAACGATTTTGATTAAAATGTATATCTGGTTAGTGTTTGACATGAACATAACGAATAAAGCAATACACTGTTTTTGTGGGTAAAATTTGGCTATGGGTAGTTAACGGACAATTTTTTTTAATGTGAATATTTTTAAAAACAGTTTTAGCGATTTGATTCAAAATTGGTATCGGGAGACTATTTTACATACTAATAATAATAAATCTTTATTTATCAAAAATAAATTAATCTAGGGGTAGTTTAGTTAAAATAAATGATAGAAAATTTTTATGTTTTGGAAATTGACCTTGAAGATTGAATTCAAAATGGATATATATTAATTTTTTCCTAACAAATAACGAATAATCTTAGGGTAGTCAACAAATACATAGTTTAGTTTTGTATAGTGACCAACCACATTATGTGTTTGTTTTTATGAGTAAAGCTTATTTACGAGTATTTACTAAAAACATATTTTTTTTAAAATTTTTTCGAAGCTATAATACACAATATGTTAGTTTGCGATTGTGTCATAACCTTCAATATAATTTATTTTAAACAAAACATATTTTTTTAAAAATTTTTTCGAAGTATAATACACAATATGTTAGTTTGCGATTGTGTCATAACCTTTAATATAATTTATTTTAAACTCAAAAATATGTTTTTTTGGGACCACGCCCCGGTGACCACCTATTTTTATTTTATTTTTTTGCTTAGTATCCTGGTACCTAATTTGTATTCAGAGAGGAGAAAAACATTTAGGAAAAAAAAACTCATTACACCAAACCAGGATACGAACCCAACCTCCCTATCACTAATAAACCAGACCAGACGAGACGGCCACCTTTGTTCGTGTACCCCACTGGTGGTGGAAAGAGGTGTGGTGAGGTAAAGTGGGCTTAGGGGATATATTTACGGTACCTTTTGAATGTTACATGTCAGTTTCACAAAAAAAAAATGCCACATAATAATACTTTGTGTAATCGTTAAACGTGTTGAGTGTGTTAGAACAGGACGATCGAACATGCTTTACAAGTTTTAACGACTACAGTAAAACGACACTGAAATAATGATGTCCTATCACACCTATTAGGAGGGGTGTGTATGCGCGCGCAGTGGGCCCTTCCTTCATTTATACATACTAGGCTTGTCGACACATTTAATTCGAGGAAAGGCCTTGGGACGCTAACAACATAACACAAGGCGTACAATGTATTCATGCATAATCAGGACAGAGTTATCCAGAATTATCTCGTTGATTGGAAAAGCTAAGGGAGCTGGTGGTACGCCTGAACCTGTTTCGATAGGTTTTGATTCCCGAATGGTGCACCAGGGTTGATTTTTACCCACAAAACATGGATAATATCATATATAAGATGGGGCCAATATAAAATTAGATTATTATTATTATTATTATTATTATTTATTATTAGCACCGCGTCTTACTACCAGTTTGGGTTATACGCAAACAATTAAGTGATTAGTAACTTTAAAATTAACACTTAAATTGAAAAGTAAATATTCACTAGCTATATAAAAGCCTATATTTTTTAACTTTTTTTTTAAATAATATCATTCAGGTGAGTTCCACTGGACATCAAGCAAACCTCAGCACATTGTCCATCACTTTCCTCAACATATATCGTCTAAATGTTTCCGCCTCACGCTGTATTTCGATTTTCTTACGAAAATGCCTTCTGAAAAGGTTTAATTTTTTTACCAGAATCCTACTGTATCTTAGGATTTTGGTAGAAAAAAGTCCTTTAAAATGGTAATGTGTAAGAGAGTCGATATATAGTAAGATTTTTGTAGAAGGATGCATACACACCCCCTGAAAGGTAGTAGTCTTACCTTGACAGCTTACACTATGGCTCTATCACATAAGCTACGCCATAGTGTAAGCTGTCAAGGTAAACTTGCTAACTTTTGGGATAAACGAAGGGTACATTTGGAAAACAAAAACTTTTCTTCCCCTGTCAAGATTAATGACATTTATTTTATTAATAGTAGTATTTTCATAAGTATTGATAATATTTATCAAAATAGACAATTGCATATCTCATGACTTTACGTAAAAATATTTGACAATGGTTTTATATACTTGAATAACCCTTAAAAAAGTTCCTTCCTGTTTAAATCGGACTGTGCACATTTTTTTGCATATGTGATGTTTCCACAATCATTTCTTTGAAACCCGTCCTGTTGGGCGTGTGGACTAAATGTCAGGCTCATCTAGACAAGATCTTCATTGATGGGAAGGTTGGGGCTCAAATCCCGGCCGGGTGTATTGACAATGGATTTATACACTCAAATTAAATTACATTTCCTCTAAATTATACCCCATTCTCATCCTCAATCAATTAATGTGAATATGTTTCAGTGTTCGAATGGCTTCACGTGTTAGACTGGTCTGCTGATGACAGGGAGATCGGGTTTCGAATCTCAGTAGAGTGTACTGAGGGTGGTTTTTCCTAAATTGTTTTCCACTCTCCTTCCACTCAAATTAGGTTATACCACCTTTAAAATACTTCCTTCCTCATCCCTATTTAATTAGCATAATTATTAGGGCATAGGATATGAGTATAACCTAAACGGGTAGTAAGATGCGGTGATAAGAAAAAGTCACCTTACCCTGAACTGGAAGTAAGATGCAGAACAAATAAAATCAACTCACTGAAGATGAAAAAAATTAAATCTGGGAAGCTATTACTATTACTACTACTACTACTACTACTACTACTATACTAATAATAATAATAATAATAATAATAATAATAATAATAATAATAATAAAGTGTCCTGTGTTGACCGGTTTATAATAAACTAGTATTTGGAGGTTAAGTTTATTTGGAAGCGTTTATGGCTGATTTTAAACACATCTGTGGTAATACGAACAAAGGCGTCAGTCTAGTAATAAACTTAAATGCTGGTGACGAGGAGATTGAGGTTCGAATCTCCTTCAGGTGACTGAGGGTAGTTTTCAGCGTGGGATTTATCAAGTGTTCTTGATATCTCCTCTCCATGTAAATGTGGTTGCATTCCTATTGATATATCTTTCTTACCGGTATTATTATCCTTTGAAATTATTCGGTTGATAACAGTATTGGTGTTAATCTTCACAAATAAAACCTGAACTAGACTACGTTGACTTATTAAATAATAGGCTGAGCAATATTAAGAATATTCATGTGACGTTAACTTGCAGTTCAATTATTTTACTAGGAATAAACTTATCTGACAGCTAGAAAAGTTACTAAATCTACGTTCACGTATTCATACGTCAAGTAATGTGAACTATAATTGCCAATTTGGATAGATAATATCAATAGTTATAAAATAGCTATAAAATAATACTGATAAATAGTAAAATGTTATTAATGTTAGCCCCAAAACATATTTTTGATTTTTTATACGGCTCTTTCTAGCAAAATTGTCCTTTAGATTAACTAAATTAAGTTTTAAAATTATAACTTATGGAAGTATGCCTATCTGACTAGTAGAAAAGACTAAGATATAAAATAATACATAGATTAATTAAAACTCCTCATACTATCAAACCCGTGTCCTTCTAATATTTGGTCCACCAATCTATATACTCATCCAGAAATATGGACTGCTGCACTTTGCGTTAACGTTAAAAAGGAATACACTTTTTGAGCAGCCTGTACCAGAATTATCACGTACCAAGATACACGTGTCTCAAGCATCGTCTACACGTGTCATTGAGAGGCGGTGGACCATTGGAGGAAAGGTGTTATACTAACCGTCACACTTCGAACGAACTTTGAACTCGTTTCCATGGTCACGTGGTTAGAATGGTCTTGTAAAAAAATGTTACGAGCCTGGTTCTATTACGGGTGTTTTTGACAAATGTATGCTCTCAAAATAGTAAATACATACTCTCGTGTTGGACGGTGAGATCGGGGCTCGATCCTATCGGGTACAAGGAGTTTTTCTAAACTGTTTTCCACTCTCCCTCCATGAAAATGCGGGTGCATTTCATCTCAATTAAACCTTCATAGTTCCTAAACCATTATTGTAATTATTACATAGGTATATAACCCGGACGGTTAATAAGATGCGACGCAAAATAAAAAAACATTGTCCGACCCCCAAGCTTTTCTTAGTACCACGTCTTACTACCCGTTTGGGATAGACACCTAAGTACTAATTACGCTAATGGTTTAAGGATGAATAAGGTTGAATTTTAGAGGAAGTGTTACCACATTTATGTGGGGAGAGAATGGAAAACCATTTAAGAAAATACCCTCTCGGTGCACCCAACTGGGATTCGAACCCCACTCTCCCCATCATCGGCAGTCTAGTCTATTGCGAGAGTGACGCCTTAGGCCAACAAAGTGGGCTGACTGAACGTAGTTCAGTCGGTTAATGCCTCTGTATATTTATTTATTTTAATTAGAGGTATTTAACGTGCACTTTATAAGCCAACTAATTACATCTGCACATGACCTATAAGCTAACTTAAATTTAGAATAGACACAACTCACAACCCCAGTCGTTAATTTATCACTATGAAAGGGGAAACCCAAATTTCACAAATGATACATTTTTCAGCCATGCCTCGGATTGAACCGGGGATCTTTAACTCACTAGTTCAACACGCTACTGACTTAGCTAATATGTCAGACAGTTGTAGAATAAATTGCTGAATAATGTAAATAGAACAGGGCTCAAATCCCTAATTTTACCCAGCTATAATATTAATAGTACAAACAAAGTACGCCTATAAGTACTTTGACTGAGCAATTAAATATACAAACTTCATGTTACATTAATTGTATTACTTACGACTTTTTGTAAACTATTTATTCGTCGCAGTTTATCTACAATTGATACGAGGTATGTAATATCGTTCTTTCACCATCAACCAAAATGGTATGACCCCACTTCCCCATTAATAGGCCTACGTGCCTTTAAGTTTATTCGACATCAATGTCGTCGACCTCGATGGTCTTGGGGTAAGGTGCTCCCCTCAAGATCCAATGTTCGTGGGTTCAAACCCAGCAGAAGTCAACGGATATTTCCTTGAGCGACAAAAAACCGTAGCAAACCTTCCTTCGGAGAGGAAGTAAAGCCGTTGGTCCCATGTCGATTATGGTGTGTAAGAGAACCCTGGAAGGTAAGTAAAAATACCTCTACCAGTAAAATTAATAGGTATTCCCTCGCTCACTCGTAGAAATCCATTGGCGTATAACCCGTACAGGTAGTAAGACGTGATGATAAATAATGACATCCATGCCTACCTAAATTAAATGTTAAAGTCATCCTAGGCCCTCCTAAATTATAGATTTGGTTGTCACACCTTTAAAAATATAGTTAACATAAATGCTATTACCAGCGTCAAGTTGACAGTGACGGGGAAGGAGATCTGTACGCAAATGCCGCCTAAATATACTGATAATGGTTTTACCCTAAAGTTTTCCCACTCTCCCTCCACGCAAATGTGGTATATTTAATAATGAACCCTCCATTAGTCACCTCTATTCCATCAGCGTGATCATTATATGAGCCTCATTCAAAGGGTTACTAAGACGCAGGGGAAATAAAATAGGAACATTTAAAAAAGAATCTCACAGTGATTATGCTGTTTCGACCTCTTTGATCGATATGGTCAACAAAGGGGAGCAGTCCTCTCAAAGATTGGGTATGAATATAGACATGACACGCGTGAATGAGCCTTATGTAGGTGTTCAGGATGATTTAGGGCGTTGATGAAAGGCCTAAGTGCATGGTCACCACCTTAAACGCGCCGGACCCATCAGAGTCCTCACGCACGTCGGCATAGTACAAAGGACTAACCAAACGATGAACTGATCCTCGAGATCTTCTTCCAACACGAAGAGGATTGATAATAATTAAGACTTTCTCTTACTGAGACGATCAACGCAATGTTAGTAATCCTTTTAGTAGCTTCAAAATTCCAAGTACGAATTCGATTAGATATTCTTAAAAGTAAGGTAGAGCATTGAATATCCCACATTATTTAAAAAAAGTGGTTTGATATTTTTTAAATATCGTTTTCAACCAAATGTAGGAAAAAGTTTACAGCAGGTTTCTGATCAGTTTAAATAGTTTAAATTTGGGTTTAGATGTTTTATATAAAAAAAATCAACGATGTTTTGTACAAAAATTATTCTTATATTAAAGCAAAAAATTATAAATCCATTTCTAGCCTTCCTTTAACAAATAAAACCATGTTTTGACATGGTCCAAACTGAAATTTTTAAGAAAATTTGGGATTGATTAATATAGTCTCATAGAAGTAATTACACATTATTAAAAACCATTTAAACTTTTCAACATGTCAGAACTTTCACACACATGTATATGGAAACCATATTTAAAAATATTTAACCACACCCTTAACACACCAAAATGGGGAATGCCAGGCCTCCACCGGGGTTCGGATTCCACGTTAAACTGTAGGTCCTTCATTTCATCTCACAATCACCCTACCATTACACATTAGCGTAAGTGCGTATAACCCGAATGGGTAGTAAGACGGGGTGCTAATAATAATAATAATAATAATAATAATAAAATAACACACCAAAAGCCGAAAATTACCTCTTGATACCATTTATCTATTCAATATTTCAATCTAGCCAATTCTTTTCTATAACCTCCCAAATAATTCTTTCATAAATTGACACACACAGTTTTCATAATGTAAGATCAACATTCATACACAACACAAAAAAAGTTAATTTCAAATATATACTAAAAAAAAATTCTTTGTTTACACTAAATTATCCATCTTTTCCACTCAAATGTTTCAATGATATTATTTTCTACTCTAGTTGTTTAGTCACGTCGTTTGTTTTAAATACTTAAACAACATTAATTTTCAATTTGGTTCTCTCATTTAATTTTTAAGATGTACTTAATGATGATGTGATATATGCATCGAAACTAGTAGTCAACATAGTCGTTTAGTAATGACACCCTAATGCCAAATTGTAAATCAAGTAGAAAGGGAACAAACTATGTTTCAGATAAGACAAAACTGTAGTAGATCGTGGTAGCGACTAACATTATACTCTACTCTCATAGATGAAACACCCTGTAACTGTCTCACTGTCAAAACAGCACTATCGCAAGATTCAGCTGACCAGACTTTGGAGATAGTGCTATTAGGGGAGTTCCTTTAACTATCATCGTGTGAACATTATAAATAACTCATTCTCATAATAGTGTAGACCAGGTTTGTTCAACTGGTATTTCACGTGTGACACATTAGAAAAGTTTTAAAAAATATAGGTCATCCAGGAGTTTCTTAAATATGATCAGATTTATTGGGTAAAATATATTATAATATGTATTATTTTTTGTACAGTACTTTATATCAATAATTATTATAATACTTTTAATTAAATATATTAGCTATTAGTCTTTAGGCCTATCATGTAACATTCGTCTGTTTAATTTATTCGAAAATTGAAAATAACGTACACTGAAGAAAGAGTGCGCTGAAATCTGGCAACAGCTTGAAGAGTACCTGCGTAAACAAATGGAAAACACGCCCTCCACCCGTCACTTGTTTCTGCTACATTGTTTATTGTGCGCTAGGAAAGCTTATTCTTCCTTTATACTTTGTGAGTGTATCGTGTTAGTAACTACTGTATAGCCCTAATGTCCACGTGTGTGGTCCACACACTGTCTAGGAATATAAAATGGAACCATTCTTCACCAAACTTCACGTTTGACTGCCCTGGTGTGGACTATTTCGTATTGTTTTGAAGGATCTCTGATGTTTCGTTGTAGTAAGTCATGTTGTTGTTTTTTCTGTTTATTGTGTTTGTCTGCTCTGTTTATTGTATTTATACTAGTGTACATTAGCAGGCGATATGTCTGCATTTGACATGATGCCCTTCCTTGAGGATGATGAGCCACAAGTATAAAAGTCCTGACAAACGGAACGCAGCAAAAGAAGCACTTTTGAAAGTAAGTAAATCTAACTATATGTTTTCAGTGGCGGTATACCGTCGTGGGTCAAGGAGTATTGCCCCTGGAACTAATTTATACCTGGAATAAATTTGAAACGTAGATATATTTCAAATCTTATGATCTTATTGAAAATGAAACTGAAAGATGGCCTTAAATCAAACTCCAAATGACTTCTAGATTGATTCAATTTTCAGAAATTTCCGTAAAAGACCACTTCAAATAGTTTCAAGAGGCATGTAAAAAGTTTTGAGGAACGACCCCCTCTAATAGCTTTTTGTAAATAACAATTTTAAAGAAAATCTTGACGAGGACTATTTAAAATAATTTCTAGAGTCATCAAAGTTTAAAAAAAGCTTCCAAAGAAGGAATATTCCAAACAGCTTCTAGAAGCATCAACATTTCACAAATTTCTGAAGAAGGGCTACTCTAAATATCTTTTAATTTCTGAAAATTGGGTGAAGGACCACTCTAAATTAGTAATAGCGAAACAGAGAAGTGGGGTGTGGGGGCCATTGTCCTTCCTGGAATAAATTGTCCCTCCTTTAGATTCATTTCACTCCTTCTGATATTCTCGATTATGAAGCTGAAAGTCTTTAAAATATATTACATTATAGGCCTATTTACTTATTTTCTCAAATCCTTATATTTTTCATTTGTATTTAGCCTGACAGATTCCACCATCTTCAATGCAATAAGCACGATTATTTTAATCGGGTGAAGAAACGATCGGTTTTTCAAAAGGTGATTTTCGGAATTTCCAACGCCATCCATACCATGGAGACTGGTTAGTGAACTAAGTAGTGGAAGTTGTGTGTTTACTGTGGGAATAGCTGAATAAGCCTACAAGCGGCGAATTTGAATGTGAAGTGTTTTATTTAAGTATTTCTATTCAATCAACATATGTTCACTTTAATTGTCAAACAATTTTAAATTAAATTTCATTGCCATTATTGTTTGTTGAATGGGTTTCCTGCTAATCCGTTGTTTGGTTAGAAGATACAAGGAGATATTTATTCTCTTTGGCCGATTTAGAACAATTTTGAAGTAGAGTAATTCAAAACATCCATATTGATAAAATAAAGATTTTATGTATATGTGTGTCCGTCATGAACATTGTCAGTCTATTTCCACGCAAATGTGGGTAGACCAACTCTTAAATTCTTCCTTCCTCATCTCTACTACATTAAAGTAGTTATCACATATGCGTATAACCTTAAAAGGTGGTGATATATTATAATTTTCTTTATTATAGTGCTGGCCAACAGTCGTGAGAACTATGACAGGCCAGTACTAAAAAGTAAACAAATACCTTACCAATACATTTAATTACACGAGAAAATAAGATATACAATCAGCTAAATAATTTTATATATATATATATATATATATATATATATATATATATATATATATATATATACACTGATGAATAGTTATGAAAAAATAGAAATTATTGATGATGATAAAATAACCTAAGAATAGTAAATAATAATAATATCCAGCACGTGGTTATTAAAGCGCACTTGAAAATGATATCGGATTATAAAAGAAAAATCCGTACCATTGAGCACGTGAACTACTTAGTGTCAGGCTCGTCCACTCTGGTCTGCCGTTGATGGGGAGGTTAGGGTTCAAATACCAGTTGGGTTTACTAGGGGTGAGTAGGTTTCCTATATTCTATATATTCCTCATCCATAACCCATTAGTGTAATCAAATACGGAAGGACGGGTGGAAAGTAATAACATTCAGATTCATGGATAGTGTGTAGCACATACGAGTAGAATAAGAGTTTTTTTAAATATCTTAATAATAGATGTTCCTCAAACTAGAACTTTATAAAACTTCATGAACGATACCATATTGGGAGTAAGTTTTAAACAAGTTTTTACATAAAAATAAATATGTAAAAAAAAAAAAAACAGACATCTTGAAATAGTAGGAGTCTACCCACTATTTTGGAAGCTCATTTCAAAGTATATTGTCATTTCCTTAGAGGGAGTTTATTCTATCAATTTATAGCCATCATAAAGTTGAACTTTACAAAAAACCACACTTATTCAACACTTTCATCGATGTTTCTACACTTGACAAAACATCTCTTCCAGTATCGAGGGAGCGAAAGAAAAACGATCTTTATCTCTCATTTCTTCTGTTCTATTATACTTGCCTTTATAGACTCTGATAAAAGACAAAACTTACAAGTTACGAAACATTTTGGTGGTGGAAGGGGGTAGATAGAGGGGGGGGGGGGCAAACATGTTTTGCGAAGTCGTGAACTCAAAGAGTTTTTATGGTGGAGGAAGTTAAGATGAAAAGGGAGAAACCAAAAGAAATCTATCACTTTTGAAATTTGTATTACAACACACTTTGTAGTTTGTTGAACTAAAACCATTACAAAAGTTCAAAAAGGTGAAAGTTTAAAACATTTCACCTCATTTCATAAAGTATTCTGAAATAGCCTAGGAGGGCGGAGGTAAAATGTGTATTTAGAAACCATAGTATGGATCGAATTTAAGAGATCAAATTTTTTCTAACCTTTTACTTTGCCTATTTTTTTTATTTCCAACACCTCTTATTAGACCGTTTGGATTGTACACATTCATTAAGGAGATTGCTTCTGTAAGCGAGTAATTGCCACGCAGAGGTCCAGCTATAACAAAATATTTAATTATACAATACATTATTTAAAAATATGTTACACTTAAACATAAAGACGAAAGACTATAAAAGGGCTCTTTTCCCTTATTAACCCTATAGTTTGAGTTTTATTCATAGACAAAAAGTGTGAAAATAGGATATCAGCTCATTTTCAACGACTTTTTAAGTATATTTGCGGAGCTATGAGGCTAGGCTTGATGAAAAAGGGTTCTACTATAGATGTAGCCTTTTTCTAACAAATTTAGTCATTTTTTTTAAAGGTTAACAACACAAGATTTTAAAGCATCTGAGAACTAGTTTTCTTCAACTTGATTTTTTTTTTCTTTCCTCTCTTTCTTATTGACATGAAAAAGGGGTTGTTGTAGCGGAAGGGTGAAACTTAGCCAAACTAGAGAAGTAGTTACAAAAAAACTACACAGGCCATTGTATATTGAGCCTGAGAGCAATTGATACCTTCTCGCTGACCGAGGCGGCCACTTTAATTACGTTAATGGAATAGTAATGAGTAGGATACACTTTTAGAGGAAATGTACTCGTATTTGCGTTGATTAAGAGTGGTGAACCATTAAGTTAAAACCATCAACAGTTCACCCTAGCGTGATTGTAACCCTTATCTCCCCATCACTGGCAATCCAGTCCAACATAAGAGTGGCGCGTTCGACCATGTGACCACCGATGCGGGTGGGGCAGGAGTTGAACGTGTACATGGAAACAAATAATGTAATGAATATAAACTTAAGAAATTGTATTGTTCCTAGGGCCTAGATTTTTTTTATGTGTTCTTATAGCTATAAAAATAAACTTTAGTTATTAACTCTGTCTACAAGAGCTTATAGTCAGATAGAGGGAGATAAGGTTAACCTCATCTGATGGTTGAAATAAAACTAAATATACTTTTCTGTTTTCATACGCCAAGCCACGAGACAAAGGGTATCGAGTTGGTCAGTTTTAATATACTATATATTTTTTTGGTCAACCCCTTCCTTCAACTATGACAAGACGTGTATTAATTACAACTTGTGAATGTGTGGAATGCCAGGCCTCCACCGTGGTTCGGATCCCACGTTAAACTGTAGGTCCTTCATTTAATCTCACAATCACCCTACCATTAGACATTAGCGTAAGTGCGTATAACCCAAACGGGTAGTAAAACACGGTGTTAATAATAATAATAATAATTTAATATAAATATGTTTTATTAGTCAAAATCCTACAGCGTTCCGATTATAAATCCTAACCCTCTGTTAGTAAAGGAATAAAACTAAATAGTAAACAATGCTAAGTATCCCCAGCTGTTACCCAAGGATCATTGAGCTAGAGACAATATTTTGTAGTCACTCCGTTAAAGGAAAATTTGAGTGCCGGCCAAATATTTCAAAACTTTCCTTTATGGAAAGCTACCCGCACTTGTATTCATATGTTGTGAACATATCAATCTTACGTTATAATGGCTTGCACGTGACGGGAAGGCAAGGGTTCGAATCTTGGCTAAATAATCTGCAAAGTGATTTTTCCATACGTGATTTTCCACATTGGTTTTCCCGTCCCTTGTCAAGATAATAAGAGTGTACTTCTGCCAAACAAATGTTTCTTCCTTACCCGATAAATAAAGTTAATTTTAATTATTGTTTTACCCGTATTGGTGGGCAGGTGGACTAAATTAAAGGCTTATCTGGTCCAGTTGAGCTTAAGACTCAGCCGGCCACCATTTTCACTACACGCAAATGAGTGAATATTTACTTCAAAGTATACCTTACTTAACTCTAAACTACTGGCGTAATTAAAATACGTGTAGTTCGGACAGAAAAGTAAGACGAGAAGCAAAAAATCCCTAGAATGTTAAAGTATAATAATAAAATAATAATATAATAATAATAATAATAATAATAATAATAATAATAATAATAATAATAATAATAATAATAATAATAATAATAATAATAATATAATAATAATAATAATAATAATAATAATAATAATAATATTATTATTATTATTATTATTATTATTATTATTATTATTATTATTATTATTATTATTATTATTATTACTACTACTAGGAGGCGTTTTGTCTAAAGACATGTTCAATCCATTCGTCAGTTAACTTGGCCCAACAATGCACCCTGTCCTCTGCTTCCTTCAGCTCTAAGAATTTTCTTCTTTCCTTCAATTCATCCTATACTTAATACTCCTTTTACCTAAGCTCCCCTTTCCCTCAACCTTTTCTTCTATGACGTCGTGCATAGGACAGTACTTCCTAAGGATGTGTTCGATCCAGTTTGCTTTGCATCGAAGAATCATATCCAAAATGGATCTCTTCTCTCCCATTCTTCTTATGACTTCTTCATTTTTCATCCTGTCTGTCCACCTAATCTTCTCAAGTCTCCTCCAGCACTACTTTTCAAAGCTATCGAAGTATTTCTTTTCCATTTTCCTACGAGTCCAAGTTTTTGCTCCATACAGCACAATGCTCCAACTGTAGCATTTCATCAATTTTTCCCTCAGCAAACACAACTTGCTGGTCAACAGTAACCTCTTGTTATTGAAAGCTTCCTTGGTCATGGCGATCCTCAATCTAATTTCCTTTGGTGCAGTAGGTATCCTTTAACAGCAGACATCTCAGGTACTTTAACTGCTCTATCTTTTCCAACTCCTGGTTTCCACTTTTGATTTTCAAAGGCTCTTCATTTTATAAACTCACCATCACTTTTGACTTCTCACTGTCGATCTCTATGCTATAACTTCTTCCTATTTCCACCCACCAATCCATCATTTTCTGCAGCTCTTCTTTAATTTTTTTGCTAGCAATGCTAAATCATCTGCGTATTTTAACGTTTTGATGACGCGTCATCCTCTTATCCTGAAATTGCCACGCCCATCCCTCTAGGGCTTCCTTGACCAGCCACTCTCCATACAAGTTGAAGAGACTCGATGACAAACAGCATCCCTGTCTCACTCCTCTTCCTATCTCCACGATGTTTGTCTCCATCATTAAGCCTCACATTCACTTCCTGTCCCAGGTACAGGTTTTCAATCAGCCTTTTTTCCCTCTAGTTGATGTCGATCTTCTCGAGTATTTCCATCAGTTTCTTCCCCTTTACTCCATCGAACGCCTTTTTCCAGTCAATGAAACAAATATAGACTTCTTCATTGATTTCCAGCAATCTTTTTGAAACTAGTATCAGCATCTTGATGGAATATCTGATTTGTTTTCAATTTTTTGAATCAATATTGGTCTTCTTTTGTTACACTTTCTATTTTCTGATTCAATCGTCTGTTTAGTAGTCTTGCCACTATATTCCCCACATTATAAATGAGGCTAATGGTATTGTGGTCACTACATTTCTTGGCTTGTTTCTTCTTCTTTAGTGCCAACATGGCTACGTCTAGAAAGTCCTTGGGCTATTCTCCTGTTTCATATGTCCTATCAGAATCCGTTGATTTATAGTTCCTTCAGAAGGTCAGCTAATATTTCATTTCCAGCAGCTTTCCTTCTTCGCAAGTAAAACGTACCAGTTACATAATAGGTATGAGACACAGTTAAGGTGACATCCTTGAATTACATGCGAGGTTTTTTTTTTGGGGGGGGAGAGGGGGGAGTTCAGTATTTTCTTATGTTTCCTCACAAGAGGAGGTGAAGTCAGATTCCATATCACATAAGGTTTTTTTATTAATGTTTATGGTGGAACAAAATATATATGAAACTATAAAATTTCACTTATGTTTACTTTACTTAGCATATGTTAGACCTAATTTTACTGCAATTCAATTATTTTAAAATTTCATATCACTCGCTTTATTACCAATTATTGTATCTAAAAATAATAAAAAAGGGAAAATATTCTTAACATACTGAATTACAAAAAAAAAACATAAAATGGAGTGTGGGGGTGGGGGGTACGGGAAATCTTACGATCCCTTACGTGGGGGAGCGAGGCTCAAAGATAATGAAAAAAAAAGCCTTACGTAATTTAAGGACGGCCCCTCATCTCTATGACTGATATGATTATAAATTTCTATAAATCGAATGATGACCTTGTGAACCCATCGACCAATCGTCTGAAATTCTTCGTCCAAGTGGCTCAAGGTCACGGAATAGTTCACGCACACCGAGGTATATAAAGTTTCGAGTTTATCACAACGTAATGTAATAAATTCAAGTCTGACGAGTTTCACGGCTGTTTTACGATTCTTTTGTTTATTAATTCAGCAAAAATATCTCATATGAAATTATTCTTAGGTTATTTTGATAGAATAGGGGGGGAAAGCAAGCCTCATTAAAAATTATGTTTTTGATGTGGTAAGATTTTTTTCTCTGACTTTACTACGCATCTGGTAAAATATGTCAAGGGTGAGGGAGGTTTAGCTTAGAGAAATGTATCTACATTTTAATTGAGATAGAGTGAGAAAATATTTATAACTTCCTTGTCACGAACATTTCAGTTTATTGATCGGATATATTCTGGGTGTATTGTGGCGAGGGTAGGCGGAAGGTATTTATATAGTGATTTTTAACAGTTATTTCTTAAATTCTCCACAAGATAATGCTGGTGCCTTTCCTTGAAACTTAATGTTCTCTCATTCTGTACCCTTAAATTTGTCATTAGACGTCACGCTCACATAAATTGTCTTGTCTATGATGAGAAATTCGAGGTTCAAATCATAGTCGAGTTTTGTAAGGAGTTTTTTCTGAATAGTTTCATCCTCTCCCCCCACGCAAATGTGGGTATATTTCCTCTCGATTCCTTTCGATTACTAAAATTAGGGTAGCGTGGACTGATATTAATATTGGGTAAAAATGTATATAATGGACATTGAGACACGTGGAACTATATTTTAACATTTCATCAAAACAACCCTCTTACTTACTTCGGTGGCCGCATGGTCTAAGGCGTCACAATTGTAAGACTAGACTGCCGATGATGGAGAGACCAGGGTTCTAATCCCGGTCGGATGTACTGAGGGTGGATTTTCCTTGATGGTTTTCCATTCTACCTCCACGCTTATGTGAGTATGCGTCCTTTATTCAACCTTCCTTATCCCGAACACATTAGTGTAATTTAATTATTATATATGAGTACAACTCGGACGGGTATTAAGATGCGGTGCTTAAAAAAAACAACAGCAGCAAATAGGTTTTAATATCCCAAGGTGTCACTAGACAGGCAGATAAATTCTGTACACTGTTTAACGTTTAAGATCAAATAAATATAATTATACATCCACAGCTGATCGCTAATCTACACCTGCTAATGACAATATCAGCTAGACGCAGGTTACATATTAATATCACCAGAGGTCTGAACAAAGGAGTAACGCTACATTGTGAAACTCACTAAACAGCATTATTGCACGTGCAAAACATATTTAGTTAACTTGAGCACCTCGAATTAATTAGCGGGTTCTTCCATGGCCCGAAGGCACTATTGTGTAATTGTCATGAACTATCATTATTCATTATTTTCTTCTATGTCTTACAGTTTATCCAAACTATCCACATATATACATATCAATAATGAGGTAAGTATGAGGAAGGAATAATTTAAAAGAATTGCGTTAATGAATGGAGAGTGGGGAAAAATTTCTGAAAAAATACATCCGGGGATTATAATCCTAATCTTACTGTCACTAATGGTAAACTAGACTATATGAGGTAATGCCTTTTCCCACAGAAAAAGGGAGATTTTTCTATTGATTTGATCATAAAACTTATATATATTTTTTTTAGTTGATGGTGAAAAATACTTATTTCATTTTTGATTTCACTGGAACAACGACTCATCTAAAAACATTGTATCTGTTCAATTATTCGAAGAGTTATTTTTTTCGATCTTCGATTGGAATTAGATACGAAAGCATTCCTATGATTTGTATCTATTTATATCCATCCCTATTTTTTTTATATCTGTGATTATTAGTGATTAGTTTTATACTAGTAATTAACTCATAATCTCCCGTATAGTGACTGCTGGATTTTAGACCTAACCGGGCTTAGAACAAATCCTATTAGATGGAGCTGGTAATAGTTTGAATTGTTTTTCAACAATTTTGACAATGGGTTATTGCTTTTTTTTATCACCGCATCTTACTAACTGTTCAGCTTACACGCATATCTACTAATTACGCCAATGAGTTACAGAAGAAGAAGATTTAATTAAGAGAAAGTGTACCCACGTTTGCGTAGAGGGAGGGGAAAATATTTCCGAAAAAAATCTCAGTATAGCCAACCGGGATTCAAACCCCAATATCCTTGTCATTGGAATTCTAGTCTAGTGCGAGAGTGACGCTTTAGACCATGTGTCCTCTGAAGCGAGTTTATTACTATTTATTTATTATAATACACTATACCTTAATTTGTTAATTAAATTTTAAAATCAGCCATGCCTTTAAATAGAGAGATATTTCTTTTTAAACACAGTGATAAAGGAAAAAACCTGTTCCGTTAGGCGTTAAGCAAATGGCAAGCATACCACCCTAACGTTCTGGAGATAAGGTTGTTTATTCGTGTAGTTTAAAATTCCCACGCACCTATGTGCACCCTTACTCCACACTCCCCTCACTAACCCAATCCCGCGGGACCTAATGAAGTTTAATTTGAAACACTATAATTACTCATGGGACACAACTGACAAGAATACAATCTGCTATTTACCCACTTTCCCCCTCGCTCTCACAACTATTCTATCTACCTCTTCCCCTACCAAACCACCTCTTACCCCTCCTGACAAACTGGACAGCGGTATGAATATATTGCTCGCTGGGGAACATTTCTTCACAATCTATTTTCATACAATCATTTTTTAGACCTGTTTGTATTTATTTCTAGCATAGGTAAATGTAGAGTTGGTTTTTTTTACCTCTTTAATTTATAGGATACTTTGAGAACTTTTATTTTATTACTTTAACTTATACTGACCCGCTTCGGTGGCCACAAGGTCTAAGGCGTTAATCTCGCAATAGACTATACTGCCTATGATGAGGAGATCAGGGTTCGATCCTGGTGGGTGTACTGAGTTTCTTTTCATAGTGGTTTCCCACTCTTTCTCAACGCAAATACGGGTACTCTTCCACTAAATTCAACCTTCCTCATTCCTAGCTCATAAGCGAAATTAGTAATAATAATAATATTTAGCACCGCGTCTTACTACCCGTTCGGGTTATACGCTTTAAGTACTAATTACACTAATGGATTAGAAATTATTATTATTATTATTATTATATTTAGCACCGCGTCTTACTACCCGTTTGGGTTATACGCTTTAAGTACTAATTACGCTAATGGATTAGGAATTGGGAAGGTTTAATTAGAGGAAGTGAACCCGCATTTGCGTGGAGGGAGAGTGGAAAACCATTTAGGAAAAACCACCCCCAGCTCACCCGACCGAGATTCGAACCTCGATCTCCCCGTCCTCAGCAGTCGAGCTCAACACGACAAGTGCGTTAGTCAACTACGCCACTGAGGCGGGTCGTAATTAGTACATAGGCGTATAGCCCAATCGAGTAGTAAATCGCAGTGCTAAAATAACTTATACTATGTGTTGAAGGATGTTCAAAAACAAGGTGCTTTGAAAAATATTTGGTCCAGAAAGGGATGAAGATACTGGGTAATGGAAGAGGTTACATAGTAATGAGTTGCATACCCTTTACCCACCACAAGACATTGTTAGGATAATCAAGTCTTGTAGATTACGGTGGGCAGGACAGGCAGTGCTAATGGGATAATCTAAAACCGTGTTCAGGATATTGACTGGTAACCCCAATGGGAAAAATTGCATTGGGAAGATCTAGACGCAGTTGGGAGGATAACATTAGAATGGACCTGAAAGAGATCAGGTGTAATGAGGTGGACTGGATAGCACTAGCTCAAGATAGGTAAAGGTGGCGCACTTTTGTAAGTGTGACAATGAACTTTCACGTTCCTAATATCAAAAAGTAAATAAGTAAGTTAAAAGTTATTGTTTTTCTTCACCGACAATTTTACAAACTCCAGTGAAAATATTTCTGTATATAAACTTTTACCAACAACACACAGTTCTACTAGAGATTAATGTTACTAGTGTAGCAAAACTACATTATAAAAAAGTTTTTTGAAGGAGTATAAATATGTGGAAAACAGAAGAAGCATATACGTCACAGACAAATATGTTATTGGTGTCAATATAGTTTCAAGGTGGGTTTTTTCACCACAATTAACTATCGATTTGAGCATATAATGTAATTAGTCTAATATATTTGGGATGAGAAAGGTAGAATTTAAAGAAAGTTGACCCCATTTGCGTCTAAGGAAAGGGGGAAACCATTTAAGAATAAACGACCTCAGTATATCCAGTTGGGATTCGTACCTAGAACTCCTCGTCATCGACAAACCAGCTTAACATTTAGGCACCTGCCCAATTAATAGCAGCACAGGGATTTATTATCTCCTAACAAATATATTTAGTAGGTCTATCTCATGGTCAAAACATTAAAATACTAGCAAGCACAAATATATCTTCCATAAGTCCCGCAAATCACACAAGTTGAACATAATTTATCAGTAAAGAACTGTCAAGTTTTTTATTTGTAATGTAGCCCAGAGTAATTTCATACATTTTGTGATTTTTGTGCAAATATAAAATTCAATTTTTTTTATTTTATTTAGAGGCCTTCCTTAATTTGTAGTTTTTTTTACATCTAAAAGCCTCTTATAATAGCTTTCATACACTCATCAACTAACTTAATTTATTATATTGCGGCTAATTTATTGAAATTTGTAAACCTTGATATGATAATCTTCAAATATTTCACTTTTATTTAAATAGAGTTTTTTTGTAAAATAAAAAAATACAATTGGAATGAACTGTCGTTTTCAGAAATAGTGTATTTTCCTTTGATTAGGCTATTTTAGAAATTTGGGAACATCATTGATCTGTTAGATTTTTTGTTAATGATATAAATCAGTTGGGCAAAACTCCTGTAATCAATGTAGAAAATAATTGCTTCACATTTTATAGTATATGTCTCATCTGCTGAGACAAAACTGTCAGACAAGTGTTTTTCAAAGTGTGGTCCGCAAAAACCTTTCAAGTGGTCCACAGGAACCAAGGAAGTTAAGTATTAATAATACATTAAGGAATGTTGATCCCATATAATACAAAAATTTTAAATGCAAAAGAATAAAGTTATGAAATATCCATACTATATTCTATTTATTTTCTCAGGCGACACCAGTCACTTAAGTAGAAAAGGGAAACTATATCAAACTTATATCAAGAAATCTGGAAAACTATTTATAAAAACACTATGATATTTAAAATTTTAGAAATAAAAAAAAACTATTACTTACTAATTCCATCTTCAGTATGAGTGTAGGTAAGTGACAGCTAGCAGAAGGTTCTTTATTACAAACCTTGAATGGAATTTTTATTAGAATCTTTTGAAAACACCCTTTTTTGATAAAATTGTATTAGGATACCAAGACAATAAAAAGAATTTCAGAATAAGTTGAGACTAGACTAATGAGTTTGATTCAATGTTTGCAATACATAAACTACTGATTGCTGTCAATTACCTACACTCCTACCAAAGAGGGGGTATAGTTAAACTGTATGATATTTTTGTTCATCAACATTCCATTTAATACATTAATTTTTGTCTTGTATTTATAGTCACCGTAAAATGGAATTGCCTAAAAATAATGTTTTTCTCGTATTACTTTAGGTGAGATGTAAGGGGATGTGAGAAAAATCCAGTGTTTTTGTAGTTTTTATGCCTGTGTTTTTTGTCAAAATAAATTTAAAAAAATTGCTTCAGTACAAATATATAATTTAATTTTCTCCACATGGTGACCTCAAAATTTCTTGAATATTCGTCAAGGATATTCTGGAATATAGTGACAACTATTTCTCTTCATTTAAAAAGTTTTTCATCTAATGTCAGATATTCAACTAATGTTGATATCTCCATGTAAAGAAAATATAGCTCTATGTTTCTACTGGAACAATATTTTATTTATTTTAGCCAAAAAAAAGTGTTGCCATAAAAATTGCAAAAATACTGGCCTTTTTTCACCTCCCCTTCCATCCCATCTTAAACACACACACACACACACAAAAAACACTCTCAGGGCTCTGGTGGTTCTTCAGAGCACATAGCTTCCTTCCATTTTGTGGTCCTCCATCACCAAAACTTTGAGAAATAATGATCTAGACGTTAATGGAACAGTGTGTACACATAAGAAATACTTGAGTCCTCCAAGTCACTTTGAACTACTGTAACGTTATCTGAAAAACGAAGACTGTATCCAGATGTGTACTCACATTAATTACATTTTAATTCGACCATTTAACGTCCTGGTTCGTAACGTTTGATACTTAACAGAGCCACCCAAAACATCGCTTGGTAATTTAACAAACATCACCGCACTTTTTGAGGGCGTTCTCATCGAAAACCAAACAGTCTCAATATTTCATTCCCTACACCTAGAGGGAATAAACATTTATTTTTATATTATTTATATTGTTATCATCACTACAAATATTTCTTTATCAGTCACCGCGTTGTGTATGACGTTGACCAATATCACCGTTTACAAGGAGGCTAGTGTCCAAATACCGACTGGTTACACTATGGATAGTTTGTTACTCGGTTATTTTGTTATCCTACTCTCTTCTCCATCATCTCTTAGCTCGTGCTGTTAATAGATAATGAGTTAAACCCCTTTACCCCAGAAGATAGCAGTCTTACCATGACAGATTAAATTATGACCCAATATTATATTCTTTACCATAGTGGAATAATGTAAGGTTAGCTTTTTATCTTACAGATTAAACGAAAGGTACCTTAAAAAAAACTTATGTGACATGATTTGTCCAATAAAAGCAATATTTAGATGGGTATTTTGTAATTTAATCTGTAATTATTTTACTGTGTTGAGATTTATTTTTGTAATAGCCTGTATCTTATTATAGATTACTCAATGATCACGTAATTAATGTTTGGTAAAAAGGTTAGATTACTCGAAGGTGGTGACGAAGTCTTATACCACTTGTATAAGAGTTAATCTTGGGTAATGAGTGTATACTTACACGTTCCAACACGAGATAGATGGTAGATAGTGTGTTGATCTAATTAAAAAAATTTATAAAGTTCACATATTTTAATGCCTGGATAAAAAATAATTATTGAATCTATTTTAATTTATTTGTTGTAATTCCGATCGATTATAAGTATTTTTAAATACACCTCAATTCATTATATTTCCCATGGGTACTTGATAAAATTCTATGAAGCAAAAAATTTAAATTAATGCGACATTTACTATTTGTACAAAACTAGTAATAAAAAGTGCAGGACATTCATTGATACTATATTAAAAATATAGACCATTCTCACGACAAGTATTGAATTAGAACAAATTTAGAATTTAAAGCTTTGTTTGATACGAGTAAAAGCGTACACATATCTCAGGAAGACTATAATAACAGTAATAATCTTAACAAACATATAATTTCAACCGATTATTTTCAGACCAAGAGTCTTTGAGATGGCATATTCGCCGAGGTATTCAACTTAGAGTAAGATTGCTAGTCCATAAAATGCCTATTTTAAACGCCTAAAAGACAAAAGGTATATTTAAAAGAAAAATAAACGTATTATTTTTCACCTCTCTTCTACACAAACCATAACGATAAAATAAAAAAAACCTCAACAAAAACGATTCATTATTTCCCGCGTGTTCGTGTGGAAGCCATTAGAGATAATAACAAATATTTAACAGCTAATGATTTAATTTATACAACGTTCTATTATTTATGACACCTAATAAAACATTATCTGAAAATTCTTGTTTTTAATAAGGACGTGTCCTATACATCCATCCAATTAGTTTTTTTCCCATTATAAATGTATAAATCATGTGTACGCCAGGAAAAAATGAAAGTGAAAGAGAGAGAGAGAAATGAAAGAAATGAAAGCACAATATTGGAATAGATAGCGAAAAGAAAAAAAGCGAGACATACAAAGGGGATAAACAGCAAGAAAACGAGTGAGAAAAGAAAATTAAGCGTTGGAGCATGAGAAGATGTGTTGGAATGTTTAAAAGAACAAAATATTGAAATAGTTAATTAAATAAAGAAAGGAAACAAGAGAAAAAGAGAATATAAGAGTCACGGAGAGTAAGAAACAGTAATGAGCAGAAAGAGTAACTAACTTTTACAAAGAAAGACACGAGAAAGGTAAATTAATGGCAGGCCCCCAGGTATATAGTGAATTGGATTGGAAGAATTTCCCTCGCGGTATTTCAACTAGTAGCACCCAATATCGTAGTCTATTAACATTTCTCCTCTTATTAATTGCGTTTCTTACATTAATTCCGGAACGCTTCACCGATATCAATTGGTTGGAAAAGTTGACTACTGGACGAGGGAACTATGGTGCGACTTTGGTAAGATACAATGGATTAATTTTGATGTAATTTTTGTCGAGAAAATAAAAGTTACTTTTGTAATAATAATAATAATAATAATAATAATAATAATAATTGTGTGTAAGTAGTGTGGTTATATATCCTGCAAAGGGGTCTGTGTTTAATACATGGCACATTTTTAATCATATTTAATGCCTTAAATTTAATTATGGCTTATACTATTGTTATCACTTTTTCACCGCATCTTACTACCTGTTCAGGCTATACGCATATATGATCATTACTCTAATCCGCTAGGTATGAGGAAGGAAGCATTTAGAAGTAATCCTCATTTCCGTGGAGGGAGAGTGGGAAAACATTTAGGAAAAAACCACCCCGAGTATACCCTTCCGGAATTCGAACCCCGATCTCACCATCATTAGCAGACCAGTCTAACACGAGAGTGATGCCTTTTACCATTTGGCCACTAAAGCGGGTGTTTACTATTTAAATTCTGAAACTTTTATTGCACAGCGTATTAATACCCGTCTAATTTATCTAAATATATAATAACATTAATAGAAGAGAGATGCGGAAGGTATAGCTTAGAGGAAGAAAAATGGGAAACCATTTAGGAAAAGTACGCCATGAATAAAAGCGGTCAGGATTCAAGCCCCTACCTCATCGTCACCGACAGTTTAGAGTAGATAAGCTTGACGTTTAGTCCGAGTATCCGCTGGAATTAATCTGAGAATTTGAGTGCCAAACATGATTTAAATGGTTTATTTATATGCGTGTATGTTCCCTTCATTTACTCTGTAAGATATAAAGTTTAACTTGCGCTATTACAATATTATCCTGATTTTTAAGATAGTGTCGTAGTGCAACCACTATCTTTCAGAGTAAACAGAGTGTACATTAATGAAGACTTGAGAATATCAGGTGGACAGACAGCGTGACCAATGAAGGAGTCCTAAGAAGAGTGTGTTAGAAGAGAACATTTTTTGATGTGATTCTTCAGCGCAAAACAAACTGGATCGGACACATCCTTAAGGTGCCGTAGAAGGGAGCGCGAGTAATTTAAAGTTTTTATATTTTTATATTTTTTTGGCCAAAATAAATTAAATATTTCTCCAGTAGCAACATAGAGTTTAGTTTTCTGCACATGCTAAAATCAACAGATCTTGACTATATATAAAAGGTGTCCTGGAATTTTTTCAAAACATTTTCTCTTAATTAAAAATGTTTTGACAAAATTCCAGGACACCCTTGACCGATATTCAAGATCTGTTGATATTAGAATGTGCAGAAAACTAAACTCTATGTTGCTACTGGAGAAATATTTGATTAATTTTGGCCAAAAAATTTCAATTAATGAAAAACTGTAAAAACACTTGCGTTCCCTCCTGCCGCACCTTAAGAGGAACTGTCTTCTGCATGACGTCTTAGGAGGAAAGGTTGAGGAAAAGAGCTTAGGAAGAAGGAGGAGTCAAATACTAATAACTTTAGGGAAAAAAGAAGGTTTTGGGAAGTATGTAGGAGGCAGAGGATAAGGTGCATTGTCAGTTTAAGTTCACTGACAAAAGGAATGGACCTCTCGTAAGACAGAACACCAAATACTAACAACATTAATATCTTATGAATGATGGACCGGTTGAAGTAGCATAAGGTGTCATCCATAAACCATGTAACACTGTCAAGTGATGTAGAGGGGAGGGGGTAAGTATTATAGAGTTACATGGGGGGTGGAGAGGGGATACATCACAGTGTTACGTAACATATATCCTATACTTAAATTCTAATGTCGAAAAAATACTATAATTGTTTATGTTTTCACCGTTAGTAAAACATACTTATAGAAAAAATTCAACTCTGAGTTCTGAGTCCCTCTTTTAGTGTCATAAAAGCTTTCCTTGAAATAATGGTATTAACTCTTGACTTTAAAATTTACTAAACACAAGCTGGAGGGGTAAGGTTAGATGTATACTAGGTGTTACAAGGGGGCAGGGGGAAGTATAATAAATAAATGGTTCAATGCACCGCATAGAATTTCTCTCCTTTATCTTAATATAGAGACATTTTCTAAAAAAAAACTCGTTAGATTTGTAAAACGAAAAAATATAAACTGGTACAGAAACACTATACCAAATAGCATAAGTGAAATAATATACACTTTTACAGAAACATTAAGAAAAGCAGAACATCTCTCTGTCCACTAAAGAGCATAGCAATCAATTTCAAAAGCGCTCCATAAATATATATTATACCTATATCTATATTTAAACTTTATATTTGCCATTATCTCAGAAAATATTGGTTTTATAAACACATTTCAAATAAAATATTTTAATTTTTAATAGTACTACAACTTTGCACTGATAGGTTAATACGTATCTTAAATAGTTGCGGATATATGATCAAAATTGTAAATTTATGTTTATTTAAAGTAACCTTAGAGCCATTTTCATGGTAAAATGAGAATTACCTTTTTGTTTATAATATTAAATAATAAGCTTGATACAATATTTAATAACAATTCTTGGAACGGATTTGGATGGGATCTATTTTTTTTCTCTTTTTGCCCTTCAGTAAACTACCCTTAATCTTAGAGTCAGGGATATAATTCCAATACCCCACTCGGGAACCTTATGAAAACCCTAGATAACAAGTTTTAGCCATATTGGTAAGATACTTTAGGCTCTAGGTCAAGCTAAACACACAATACAGCTAGCTATACGGCATCTAGATAACCACCTTTTCGATTTCAGGAGGTAATGAAACGTCGACGCTTATCAAAATCTTGAGTCTGATTTTATTGACGATCACAATAATTCTCTCTCCGAGGAGGCGAGATAATTCTCTCTCCGAGGAGGCGAGATAATTCTCTCTCCGAGGAGGCGAGATAAAGTAAAAAGGCTATACGTCGTTTATGGTTGACCCGTAATACAAACGTAATATGTTTTATGTGAAACCTATATGGGTATCAAATTTGGTTAAAATCAATTTATTAGCTATGACTTTAAATTTTAAAATGTGTTTTTGATTTGATTTCTAAAAGAAGCGATGCATCCAGTCCCGAACCTACCACTTGTATCGTTGACTTCCCCTGTGGTGTCACAATTCCAAGCGAGTCTCTGGTGGTAATTAGAGGTGTGGAATCCAATCAGCCACCTCGAGCTAATGAATTAAATTAGTCACGCGACCAGCTTGTAGTATTTCCATTAATTGAGGGTGCGTGCGATGTTGAGCTACGTCAAAAATGATAGATGCGTGTCAGTCGACTTCATATCAGCGACGTCACACCACTGACTAACCAGGCAAACACTTTTAGTTGGAGAGTTGAAGATGTACAGGGGACAGATAATACACCCATACAGCTTATCAAAAATTAATATTTGAAGTTTATTATTTCCGGGTCATACTACCCATCCAGATTTAATTAAATTATTCCTCGACGTTCAATCAGAATCAACACGAATATAACACATCCACCTCACTTACCGAACGCATTTAGTTCGTGAGTTGAAGGTGAATACGGAATATAAATTACAATCGTCCATCTTAATGAAAATAAAACTGTCCTTCGATACTTAATCAGAGCCGACACGGAGATAATATTGAGCGTGTACAGAGGACATAGATTGCAATCATCAATTCTATTGAAATTGAAGTGGTTTTTTTTAAATTATTCATTATGTATAACGCCAAGTTTATAAACGGCTTAATCTAACGGGAAGAACCTGCATTAACATGGAAAGTGTATGTTAAACAACAGTTATAAATCACATGTTTAAGGTCACCCTCAATGTACACGACTAAGATTCATACCTCAATCTCCATATCAATGGCAATTCAGTATATTGTGAGCTTTACTCTTTAGACGATGTGATTTGAGGTGAGGGTATAAAGTTGAAGATAAATTATATCTGGGGTACGCGAACAAAAAAGACTGAATACCACTTGGGCTAACGTACCCATATTTGTTGTTTTAAACTGTATACTGTCTTAATATAAAGGAGAAATATAATAACATGGATATTCATGGGTTCAATCCCATCCAGGGTCGACTGTATTTTCTTGAGTGACACAAATCCGGAGTACAGCTTCCTTCGGAGGGTAGACTAACTAAAGCAGTTGGTCCCATGTCAATTGTGTGGCATCTGAAAGAACACTGGGATGTATGTGAAAATACTTTCGTGGCAAAATTGTCAGGCCCTTTCACTATCGCTCATAGACATTATCGTGTGCTGATATAATCAGTCTGTTCAGAAAGTGCACGTTAAATACATCAAATAAATCATATTTAAATTAAAACTTAGAATTAGACAGTCACTTACTTCGAAGGTGTTATCGATTACTGTTCTATGACTAGACCATCAAACTATCTACAGTAGTCCCATGGCTTCTTTGGTGCTGACTGACAGCTGACAGCTTTGAAAAGTTACCATACCAAATTATGTATCCCTACACCAAACCAATGATCTGCAAAATCATGTGTTTAGCAGCTGTCACTTCTGACAGTCGAAATTTAGGTATATAACCTAAATGATTATGCATAAACGTAGCGTGTGAGCAGTCTAGCTAACCTAAAAATTTTGAGAGCTTAATTGTTAAGTCCAGACCCGGTTTAAATCAGATTTGAGTAGATCACTATACCTATTGAAAAACGTCACTTTCCTGAAGTGTGATTTAGCGAACTATAAAATGGATATAGAGACTCTGGAAATTGAGATAGTGAAACCTGTGGATTGTTTTGGTTCATTACGTCTTCACTTTAATGTCCTAAACGCATATATTACTATTAAAAGTGGACCGCCATGTGGTCTAAGGTAACGCCATTGTATCTAAGATTCAGGATTCTTACCCATTGGCACAAGTATTTTCTTGAAAAGGGTGATAACTTATATATTTTACCATGGTCTATAGTCACTAAGGTAGATTAAAGTCACATTTAACTTATTCACATCAATTATTGGGTATGACGTAGTAACTCAGTTGAAGCATATGTAGGCAACTGTTTTTCACAGACACTAAAATTCTCATACTCGGCGTCGAACTAGTAACCCAATCTTTAACGATCAACTATAAACGTTTTTTTAACTCTAAGGGGTAGGGATTTATCGTAAATAATCAAGCATATAGGTATAGTAAGTTAGCCGCATTTTGTCGAAGGCAGAATGGAAAACAATTTAAAAGGATTCCCCTCAATGATCGGTGTTTTGGTAAAGATCTCCTGTCTTCAACAATGTCTCTAACGTATAGATACATATATTTTGTCCTTCTACTGTCGGTTTAAGTTTTCTAATTCCTAAAATAATATGTTAGTTTTTAAAATGAGCCCATTGCGTAAGTAAGATGCAACCTTCCTTGCACCTAAAGGTTCCCGGGGTTCAAATACTTTAGTACAGGGAAATTGTTCTCAAAGTAAGCCTACCTGGCTATTACTTATTATTATTATATAATTCATTACTCTTCATCACGGTCATGGAACAGTCTGGCGCAACTAAGCTAATGTAATTAGTACATTCGGGCGTACCCTGGAGTAAATTTAACATGAATCGACATTAGTACTGGCATTAATCCCGACTGGTATAATTAGCTAACGTGCTAGTTTCGTGTTGAATAGATGTTGGTGACGGGACCAGGATTTGAACTCGCCCGAGTGAAATGGGTGGTTTTCCTAAATCGTTTTTCCACGCAAATGTGAGTTCACTTACCTATAATTCAATCTGCTCCAATCTAAACCAACGAAACTATCTATTAAGCATATAGCCCGAAGTATAAGTGAGTGTGTAAAATAATCAAAGTACTGGCAATCTTTCCAACTCAACAATAACTGATGGTGACATGGTTATATTAAGGTTTTGAACGATGATTATTCGCTGCGGTTGTATTTCAATCCGCAATCCACTTCACTTACTCTGACAAGACGTGTAATTAAAATACATACGTTGTGAATATTTGAATGCCAGAACCTCAGACCGTTGTATAATCTACACTTAAATCAACCTTAGTGTAGGTCCTTCATTTTATCTCACAATCACCTTATCATTACACATTAGCGTAAGTGCGTATAACCCGAACGGGTAGCAAAACGCGGTGATAATATAATAATTATAATAATAATAAATACAGATTAATATAGTCCAGACACGGCATTAGTAGTAGTAGTAGTAGTAGTAGTAGTATAAAAATGGTATTGATGTACAACCTATGTTCAAACGTGACCTCTTGTGTTCGAACGTGACGGTTCACATCAATGATAATCCCTTATGTTTCCCCTCCCCAACTTACTATTTACTATTACAAAATGTAACCAAGGGGATGCAAGGTCGACGAAGGGTTGTAAGAGACTTATGGGTAGTTTAAAACCCTGGGACACAACACGATGAGAGAGAGTCGTGAGATAACTTCATAATAATCTTTACCTGATGGACTCTCTTAGGTCAAAGGGTAAGGGGGAAGAACCGCACATCGCTAAACTTTATTTCAAAATAAAAGTTATTAGTTACCAAAACTCAGTTGGTACCCATATTGATGGTGACGTGGTTTATGGCGTTACCCTCATAACACTTTGGATGGCCGCTGGCGTAGAGGTTAGGTTTCGAACCCCAAATAGCTGTATTGAAGGATGATTTTATAAAATGGTTTATACACTTTCCTTCCACGCAAACATTTTTCTCTCTCTAAATTCTACCATAATTCCAAGTGAAATCATATAAAACGGCGGATAGCTTGGATGGGTAGTAGGGCACGTAAGGTTCATCAGTAGCACGTTAGCCCCTTGAGATAAACGTAGCGGGTTTAGTTTCCACACGGCCAAAAAATATATCAAAGATAAAAAATGGGTTTTTTCTCCTTTCACAGTGATCTGGGTGTTGTCTCTGGTCTAGAATGAAGTTATTTTTAAATACAATGTTTTATAATCAGTACTAGTATATTAATAATATTATTATTATTATTAGCACCGCGTCTTACTACCCGTTCGGGTTATACGCACTTACGCTAATGTGTAATGGTAGGGTGATTGTGAGATGAAATGAAATGAAGGACCTACAGTTTAACGTGGAATCCGAACCACGGTGGCGGCCTGGCATTCCACACTTTCACAAGATGGCTTGTCAGAGGTGTAGGAAGGGTTTGGAAATCAGATAAATCTGTGCCGGGACCGAGGATTGAACCCGGCCGCCAGCACAGAAATCTGACACCTTACCCCTAGACCACCAGGTCACCACAGGTACTAGTATAATATTTATTTTTAGTACCGCGTCCTACTACTTGTTCAGGTTATACGCTTATGTACTAATTACGTTAAAGAGTTAGGGATAGTTAAGGTTTAATTTAGAGGAAATGTACCCATATTTGCGTGAAAGAAGATTGGAAAACCATCCTCAGTGCCCTCAACCAGGCTTTGAACCCCGATTCCCCGGTCATCAGCAGTTATTGGGAAAATGACGCTTTAGACCATAAGGCCACCAGAATATATTATTATTATTATTATTATTATAATTAGCATCGTGTCTTACTACCCATTCGGGTTATGCGCACTTACGCTAATGGGTAATGGTAGGGTGATTGTGAGATGAAATGGAGGATCTACAGTTTAACGTGGAATCCGAACCACGGTAGAGGACTGGTATTCCACACATTCACAAGTTGTGATTAATACACGTCTTGTCAGAGGTGAAGGAAGGGTTTGGTAATCAGATAAATCTGTGACGGGACCGAGGATTGAACCCCGGACCCCCAGTACAGAAGAAGTCTGACACCTTACCTCTAGACCACCAGGTCACCTACAGTAGTTAGACCTATAATGAAGTGAATGCTGAGCTCCCCTAATAAAACAAACGAAACAAATAATCTAGTTATTATAGTTTGTAGTAGTAAGTATTAAATTTTGTGGTTTATAATAATACTAGACTATTAGTACTAAAAATGGTTTTTATTAAATTTACTAAGCAATAAGCTATATATATACATTTATAGTATTTAATGTGCATTTTTTGAACCGATTGATTATATCAGTACGTTTTATTAATTTAAAAAAATCTAGAACAGCCACAACATCCAGCCTTCAGCCTTTAATTCATCACTGGAAGAGGGTAAATTTACATTTAACAATGATTGATTTTTCGGTCATACCAAGAGTTGAACCTGGGATCCAAGCTCTCTAAATATATGTGCTACCGACTGAGCTCAGGTGGCGTACAAATGAAATAAGCTAAAACTGAAAATCCATACCTTCTAGATACATATACACGCTCTCGCAAATATATTTTAACTCATCCAATGAAACTCAAATAAATTATTTTATAGCTTAATAACATTTATAATTATATACGAAATACCCACTTCGGTGCCAGTATGGTCTAAGGAGTCACTCTCCTAATAGACTAAACTGCCGATGGTGGGGATATCGGGATTTGAATCCCAGTTGGGTGTACTGAGGGTGGTTTCCCCCGAAATGGTTTTCCACTCCCCTTCGTACAAATGCAGGTACATTTCTTCTAAATTCAACCCTCCTCATCCCTAACACATAACCGTAATTAGTGCATATGCGTTTAACATGAACGGGCAGTAAGATGTGGTGCAAAAATAATAATAAACTACCAAATATTACTAATTGGCGTGACTGAAGTTTTATAGAGACAGACCACAGGTATTTTAATATAACTCTTACTCCAACTCAGCTCATAAGTATTAAGATGAACTTAAGTTATGGTAATGCGTATTCTCTATTATGAAGTATTATAATTTATTTTATTATATTTATAGATAAACACACTAAAAAGTTGAGAGATAAAATGTTGGTGTTTAAAGACGTTGCTTACCTGTCAAGTAGCGGCAAGTCAAGATTGTATTTCTCATTTCAATGTATGTGGGTAGTAATTCTAAACATCGTCTTACATTGTCACCGATTTTTTATTTTTATTTTTAAGTTGTTTTGTGAATTTGTATTTGTATCATCTACATCCATGAAATAGTCTGTAGGAATCTTCCTGCTGGGATGTAGGTTAAAAAGTTTCTTGAAGGCATTTGTCTATCTAAATATGAAACAAAACAAAATTATTTTGAAATTCAAATTAATGATATTCATGCAAAAAATACTAGTTAAAAGTGTTTATACTCTTTAGCGAAAGAGGGTAAATGTTATAAGCAACTAAACAATAGGCCTCTTAGAGTAATTTGCTCATTTTCTCCTCTTCACCCCCCTTCCAATACTTTTCTAATTTTTACTTTGTTTTATAAGTGTGACAGTGTTTGGTGTACTTAGGTATCTCAAATTAAGATGCAACACACTTTACAGAGTATCTCCAAATTTAACAAGTAGGTGACGTCGTTAAATTTGGACGATAAATAAAAAACAAGGCTGGTAAAAATTACATCAATAAAATATATTAAAAAATAATTGGGGCGAATAAAATAACAAAGAGCAGTAAAAACACTTGTACTGTACTTTAAATTGAATCACCATAAATAATTTAATCGATAAAAATTGTATGCGATAATTGTTTAAAGTAAGCTTCGGGCCAGTGTTTACCAAATCTTGATGTGCATACCCCCAAGGGCACGCGAAGGATTTCAGGGGTTATACAACACCACATAGTTGTATTAATCATAAAATATATTTGTATAATACTAAGTCTTATAAACAAATTAACGCAGATTTTGACACGATGTCAAGAACTTTTATAAAACTTTATTTCCATTTGTCACGGCTATGTTATTTAACACACAAGGTTTTTTTTTAAATTTGGAATGATCGTTTGTACTTAAAAGATAGCAGTTATTGATATTTTAAAAAACTATGTATAACTGGAAGGATTACAATGAACATCAACACACAGGTTGCAAATCTTGTCTTATATACCTGGCAGCATAGCAGCCCTCCTGAGTTGCAGATGGCTGTGGTATCTGATAGCTCGCGATACTATTGTTCGGACATATGCAGCTGACGGTCTTCACACGTCCATCACAGACTCAGCCTTTAACTACTAATGAAAAATACCTAAGAAAAGGACAAATTCTGGTTTGTTCATTGGTAGAGTATTGGCACACTAAGCCAAAGGTCTCGGGTTCGATTTCTATTTCAAAGTGTCATTTTTCAACTAATTTAAATTATTGTATTTAATTTATTTGAAAGATTACTTTGATTAGACTACGTCCTCTAAAAGGGTACGCTCCTGATAAAAGTTTGGGAAAAAAACTGCTAGAGATAGAACACTATTACAACTAGCTAGTCACCTTACGTTGACAGAACTACACGAGTGCCTACAAACGGTGTTTATACTTCAAAAACCCAAAGGGTGATCTAGTGGTAGGTAAAAATTCTCCTTTTTATTTGTCCCGCTAGGACAAGAAATGGCTGATACCACCCTTCTGCCCACCTAGCCCCCTTACCCACGTCCAACCCATCCCCAGATGAGATGGGACATAGAGATAGCCACGATTTCAGATGGAGAATGTACCACAGAGGCCTGGAGTTTTTCAATGGACCATTAAATAGCTGGAGGTCATCCACTCTTTTAAGCGCAGGTGGCGCAAGAAAGGCGATTCTGGCAGTTACTGTCAATCAGAATGAACCGACTGCAGTGTGCTACGAGTTGTTCAGATAAAATAGTGTTTACGTTTTGATGATTTATCTGGATGTTGTTGTTTTTTGTTGTTTGCAAATATGTGGAGAAAAGAGAGGGTATTTCAAATGTAATTATTGTTACAAAAACAATAGGAAAAATATTAAATACAATAAGTAGGAACTATTACAATAGGAATGCTTACATTGCCAATGGAATAGGTTTAACTCCATAAGATCTTCAATGCTCAAAGAATATATTATATTTTATTTATGTAGATGCTTAGAACATTTTATTTATAAAATATGTTTAAACTAATCATAATGGATGCACTGGAAGAAATAAGGTGGCTAACACGAAAACACGCAAAAGTGATCACGTGGGAGAATGAATCAGTATCGTCTGGTTTTCATGTGACTGGGAGTTAGGAGTTCAAATCCCATTTGGTGTTGTGGTTTTTTCCCCTGATTATTTTCCACTCTTCTCCAGATAAATGCGGTTAAGTTTCCTCAAATTTTACTTTATTTAACCCTACCCCACTAGCGTGGTAAAAAAATATATTCTCATGCAGTTAATGAGACGTTGTACATTAATTAGCAATTATTCAAAACTTAAAGACACGATGGGTGAGTGTCAATCTTATCTAGCCTATTTTTTGGTCAAGAGGACGTATCGGTTTGAAATCACCTGGGTTATTAAATGGTTTCCACTCTCCCTTCATCCCATTCTGATGAATTTCCTTTTAACTGACCCAATAGCGTGATTAAAAATTCGTAGAGCGCGTGTGATTAAATAAATAGTGAATATTTGCAAGAAAGGAAAAAACATGACATATCGACTGTATAAATTGTACTAATTCTCAATTTAGATTTTGTTAAAACTTTTCCAAACTCTTCAAAGATCCTTCCTTACAACTAGAAAAGGAAGAGAAGGAGGGAAAACATCACAATCACTAATGTATTCATAATTCGAGTGTCTATGAAGCATTCATTATATAAAAAAAACTCGGTAACACTCACAAAAAGGACTAAGTTTGATTTATTTTAATTGGTGCAGGGCCAATATATAAATATATAATGACATATAAGTACTAGTATATGATAATCACGTTCTGCCACTTCAATACCATTACAATTTACAACATTCTTTCATCCATCATGACCCATAATTATCAAAGGTCATCACTTCCTAAACATTCGAACTTTTATTCTAAACAAATTTGCTAAAAAAACATTATTTATCTTTATCTATACAAATTCATACAAACACATATTTGGAACTATTAGATAGATTTTGTATTTAAAATAATGTGGTTTTGAAATTAATATAACAAGTGATAGAGAGAGAGAGAGAAAGCTAAATCTACCTTTGGCACTCGGTGTGTGTTTTTTTTTTTTGGGTAGTTAACCCAGCATTTTCTAGTAACTCAATGTAAAATTTTCTTTTATTTTGGATAATTAATCTCGTACATTATAATAACAAAGACTACATTAGCATACTAACTACCTCCCTAAGAAAGTACACAGCAAACCCAGTACCTAGATAATTACTGATTGGATAACAGGGCGAGAATTTATACAAATAGAACCTATCTTAACATTGAGCAGAATCAAACCCTGAGCTCTTTAAGTTTTGACGCTTTCTAATTGCTTACTACCCTAAATTATGCATTTATTTCTTAATATTGTATTACAACCCCCCACACATTTCATTCTCTAAAAAATGAAAGAGATAACTCTAAACGTTATCGTTTTTGTAATTACTTGTTTAACTCAAAAGGGTCGCTCAAATTTGTAGTTGTTTATTGATGGAAAATTCTTTGTAGTAACAGAAATAATGTTTTAAATAAACATAGTTGGCGATACTACAATATTTGTATTGTTATATAGGCTAAACAACTTTAAGATAACTTATTTAGTGAAGTGCCAATGCTTTAATAGTACAACTACAATAAATAAATTAAATAGCGTTTTATGACAACACAATAGGGGGTATGTTTCATCTAAATATGTTTTAGAACAGTGCCTTTGCTAGTAATAAGATGAGATTTTCTTTTAACTCAACACGATTAAAAATAAATATTCAGTTACTATACAATAGATGGGATTTTGATCTTTTAGCTATTTCCTCAATTAAAAAGTCGCACGATTAAATAGATGGAATAGTATAGTATCGTATAATTTTATAATATTTAAATTTTAAGTTTTCAAATACAGTACTCAGTAAACTACTCTAAATTTAATTTTTCTTTAAAAAAAATAAGTAAATTTGTTATTCAAAATGTCAATTGCTCTCTAGCCATACATTATAAATAAATTGTAAAGGCTAGTTTCGAAAAACCTAGTTTTAAAATGTATTTATTAATATAAGTAGGACTTTGGGAACAGTCTTTGACAACTAGAAAAGTTATTAAAACAATTGTAATATATTCATACATCAAGTCAAGTCATTATATTAAACACTCCATGGATACCCATTTTTAACCAAATTGTTTTAGCCATTTTTGAAATATTTCAACTTTTCCAATTTTATTAATAAATAAAACTACCCTTAAATCGATTTGCCACCAAAAAACAAGTAAATTATACCATGCTATTTATAATGAGGATATCAACTTTGAACCAAATAGTTATAGGAATTATTAAAAAAATCAAAAATGAGTTTTCAGTAAAGTAGGTACCCTTAATTTTAGAGCTAGAATAAAAAATTACGATTTAAATTCTAGGTATAAATCATATCACAAATAAATATCAAGTTTGAAAGAAATCAATCAAACCGTTTCAAATGAGCCCCCGGTATGAACGTACAGTACATTTAGACAGACATACAGACAGACAGACGGACATAATTATTGAAAAATCTACTTTTATTTTTATATGGGGCCAACTAATGTGTCAAGATCATCAAAATATTGAGGTATAAGCTGTTCACGATTGCAGTACTTTAATTTTATTATAAAGTAAAAAAAAATATTCAAGTAAAACTATGTGATTTTTTGTACAAGGATATTTTACATTCTATCTTGTTTGCAAATTTGTTCTTACAAATCTTTAAAATAGCCTGATAGGCCCTACATAATACGTTCAACCATTAATAAAAGTTTATATAAAACACATACATAAAAAAATATAAAATTGTAATATTTTCACGTGAAGTATTTATGAAATGAAAGAAATCTCAATTGAATGTTATTAGATAAACTTATAAGTGCCCTGTCCTTTTTTCATTAGGTGAAAATATAGTATAAATTTTAGTCCATTCACTATAACTGACAGCAAGGAGAAGTTACCAAACATACTTACATGTAGTATTCATTCGCCCAACCATATGATCTACAAGACCATATGGTTGAGTTGCTGTCACTTTTGACAGTCAAAACTTTCACAACAAACAATTTGTTTTTAATTATGCTTTTCTTATAGCCGTTTTTTTTTACATCTTCTGCAAGCCGTCACTTACCAACTCACCTTTGGCGAATAGACTCTAGCCGAAATACCCGGCGCTGCCTGGAAGGTTTTTAATCCTTAAATAAAATATAATCGAAATTTTAAAAATGTTGGCTTCGAGGTTCCTATATTCGTGCATAGGGGCTAAAAATTTTTAAAATTTCAGCCCCTGCTTGTGGTAGACATCGCACATTGCTCATGACAAACAAATAAACTCTTCCTCTTATTATTATAGAAGAAGACAGTTTGGTTGCATTATGTGGCTTGGACATCCAGGATAGAAGTGTTTTTTAATAATATATTTTGTGTCTTTAATAAATAAACTTTTGGGGGCCCGCGAATTCACATAATTAAACCAGTTTAAACTTTGGTTAAAAGGGTTACCTTGTGCTCCAGTTTGGGCTATACGCATTTTAATCACGATAATTGGGTGAAAGTGATGAGTAAGAAGTAATTTATAGGAAATATACCCGCAGATCACATTTTGAGTACAAATGGAGGGAGGGGGTGAATAGTTGTCAGCCATTTAATAAAAATTACCCTTAGTATCCATGGCTGGGATTCAAATCCTGACTTCCCCGTCGTCGGTAAACCATGCAGATTATGACTTGCAGGTTAAAACCATATAATTAAAATACGTAAAAAAAATTAACAATAATCAAATTTAAAACTTATACCAAATGTTTTGCTAACCGTTTGGGTTATGCATTTATATACTAATTACATTAATTGATTTAGAGATTAGTAAGGTTATATTTAGAGGAGGTGTACCCATATTTGCGTGGAGGGAGGGTGGAAAAACATTTTGAAAAAATCCTCTTAGTACACCCTATCAAGATTTGAACCTCGATCTCCCCGTCATCTGCAGTCTAGTCTACTGTGAGAGTAGCGCGTTAAACCAAACATTCAGCCGAATGTAGTTGTCTTATAAACTTGAACTGTTAGCCATTTCGTTCAATTCTAGCCAACACTAAATACCACATTATCAGTGAGGTCAATGAAGTGAGCTCATGAGTACAGGTTCAAAGGTTTATATTGTAGGTCAATATTTTAACTACTATCGTGTCGTGACGATGTTTTTGTTTCATTGAGGCACGATTCTGAATATCCCCATCACATATTGACTAAGAGACCAACTACAGGTCTAGACAATCCTGGTTTAATTCTATTATACGTAGAAAATAATGTATTATGTTATAATGGGATACCATGGGTATAGTAGAATCACTGTAGGAAGGTCTATAAGATTTGATTAAATTTAATACTTAAGAGCATTGACGCGCTAAGCCAAAGGTCACGGGTTTGATTACCGTGACCAGGAGTCATTGCTTTAAAAACGAATGCGTATTTAAATATTGTATATAAATTAATTAAGATTGTTAACTAACTTAATATTTATATATAATAACTAATATTTTTTATCGCTACGTCTTACCCGTTGGGGGTTCACGCATATGTAATAATTACAGTATTGTGCTATGGATGAGTAAAGTTGAATTTAGAGAAAGTGTACTTTCATTTGCGTGGAAGGAAGAGGGGGACCAGATTTAGCAAAATTTACCCTCTGTACACCCAACCGAGATTTGTAACAAGATATTCATGCCAGTGGTAATCTAGACTATTGCGAGAGTAACATCTTAGACCATGCGTCCACCAAAGTGGGTTATAGCTAATAATGCTATTGTTTTTCTGTTCTCTACATTTTATTAACCATTCGGGTTGTGCACATATTCACATTAAAGAAGTAGGTATTATGAGGGTAAATTATGAATTAAATGTACCCGTATTTGTGGGAACAGATAATATGAAGCCATTTAATAAAATCTACATTAATACACCGATGAATATACGAACCTTGACCTCCCGGTTACCAGAAAACCAGACAATAAGAGACTGACACCTTTAACCACGTGTTCACTGGTGTGGATGATTATTCTGTTAGTGTCCATTATGTGCTGAATTTTATATTTAATAATATTTAAAACCTCCTTTGAAACGTTAACTGGTAAATACATTTCGATCATTTGACAGGGTCCATTTTTACTTTCTCTCGACCCCGTGTAGAAAGAAGTATTGTGATCATTAAAAAAAAATAGAACTTGGGGGGTTTTGATGAATGTCGATGTTTCATGACCCCCTGAGACCGGAAAAGTGGTTTACACAGCGCCGTCTGTCTGGTTCTCTCTATCTCGGACTAGAGTCGAAACCATTTTACTGATTAGGCTAAGACTGGGTATATATGATTTTCATAAGGTTCCTCCAAGGAATTCTTGGAATTAGATATCAACCCATAAAATTAAGGGCAATTTACTGAAGAACAGAAAAAATATATATTTTCAAAATCCGCTTTAATAGTTTTGTTAAAATTTTGTAACATGGTCTATCACTACAAACCAAATTTCAGTTTTAATTTACCTAAGAAAATTACTTTGAAGGTGCTTTACATTGGACCAACTATTCTCACCAACTATTTCGGATAGGTAATAACTTATCATTATAAAGTTGTACAGCTATTAAAAAAAAATAAATTATTTGAAATATATTTTTATCAAATCAATAGTTTATTAGTTATATATATATATATATATATATATATATATATATATATATATATTATATATATATAATACTTTATAACTAATAAACTATTGATTCTATATCCAAGGCTTCCACTTAGCCTGCAAGCCAGTCTTTAGTGACAGTGACCCGCCTCGGTGGCGTAGTTGGCTAACGTGCTTGTCGTGATGAGCTCGACTGCTGAGGACGGGAATCGAGGTTCGAATCTCGGTCGGGTGAACTGGGGGTGGTTTTTCCTGAATGGTTTTCCACTCTCTCTCTCTCCACGCAAATGCGGGTTCACTTCCTCTAATTCAACCTTCCCAATTCCTAATCCATTAGAGTAATTAGTACTTAAAGCGTATAACCCGAACGGGTAGTAAGACCGGTGCTAAATATTATTATTCAGTGACAGTGATGCCTTACTATACCATTTGACCACCAATGTGGGTTTTATATATAGCTATAATAATAAGACAAAGAAAGGTTGTTATCATCGTCTGGCCAAACATATAATATTGCCTTTTCTCAGCAATTTCGGTTTCGTTTGAAAGATAAAAAGTGGAGCTCGAGTCAACAAAAGGCCGAACTGATAGGAAATATTCGTATCTAGATAGAGAGACATTGACATAAGGAACCAACCAAATTCATGAGGGGAGGACAGAGTTCTTATTTACCCGTCCGTCTGGCAACCTCTAACATCGTCATATTCTGAAGGAGGCTAAGTCGAGCGAGCGGTCTTTGGGTGACGTAGTTGTTAAATTTCCTTGTGGTAGAGTCTGTTTGGTCTTTTCTTAGATCAAAAGGTCACAAAGCTTCATTTTAAAATACTTATCTAATAGCAAAGAATGATTCTGCTGGTACGGCAGAAAATCTGGTAATTCACTAAAAACAATCGGGCTTTCGTTTAAAGCTACTTTTTTTCACCCGGCGTCCTGAACCAATATATTATAAAATTAGTGTTCATTTGTCAAATTGGTTCAAGACTCTACGTATTTAATTAATCTAATGGCGGTAGAAACGATCAAAGTACAAATTAAAGGAAACTAACAAGCATTTGCTTGGAGAGATAGTGGGTAGCCATTAGGGGGGGGGGGGGGGCTCTACATTATCTGGGATCCAAACCCTGACCTTCCGGTCAACGGAAAAATACACAAAACAAGTTGCGAGTAGAGAGAAAAAAATTAATTGTATTGAAAATTATATTCAAGATAGTTTTTTGCCCAGATTCATCTCGGGTCGGTTATTAACTATAATTAGTGTTTATCCTGCACTATATCTTCTGGTATGGGCTAGATCAAGTTGTTACTTTCATTGATTTGTCTCAATATCACTTGAAGGCTCTTACAAAAATGAAAGTGGCAGAGGTATGAACGATACTAGTAATAACATTCAATATACACAGCCAGTCCCTGTGATGAATGGAATTAAGGTGTCGCTTGTAGGGTAATTTAGTATATGCATTTCGGTGGTCTTGGCAGACTGATGTGCAATATTAGTTACCTTCTGGCTCATTGAGGAAAGCAATGAGAAACTACCTCACTCCTTATTTCCCTAGTATGCCTCTTCAGTGCTGCGTAGCTTTACAGATGACGGTGGAACTTTTGAGAATCCAACCTATCATCGGGTTGAGTACTAATTAATAGATATATATTTTAGACTAGTAGTTTTTTATGTTGGGTTTTAGGTTTTCTCCTTAGTTTATAGAGTAATTGAGATATAAAGAGTAGTGAGAACAACATAAAAAAACTTAGGTATATAAAAATAAAATTGTAATAATCCACATTCTAGAAAAACGAACCAATATATGATTACAATATCGTATTACACATGTATATAGCTTTCAGTTAAATCGTTTGTATTTCATAAATCAATTTATAGTTAGTATAGGAAACTTTATAAAGCCGTAAAAAATTAGAAAATTGAAAAAGAAAAGTTGCCCTTGAATGGAAAATTTGAAAATTTGGATTTAAATTTTGGAAATTGTTATTTTAATCGAAGAAAAATCAATAATGGTATAATGTACAGTACATATAACTTATAATAAAATTGAATGTAAAGCGCAATCGACAAAATAATATGTAATTATAAGAGATTTAAAGTGAACTATTAAATTACTCATAGCCTGGTTTGGTGGCCGCATGGTCTAATACGCTACTATAGTAGTAGACTAGACTGCCAATGATGGGGATATCAAGGTTCGAGTCTCGGTCGGGTGTACTGAAGGTGGTTTTTCTAAAATGGTTTTCCACCCTCCCTCCAAACAACTGTGGGTAAACTTAATCTAAATATAGTTTTTCTCAATCCCTAAAACCACTAACGTAGTTAGTACATAAGTGTATAAACGGGTAACTTAATCCTAATCAACCAAGATCTGGTGACCGTGGGTCTTATTCCCCTTTTGAAAAAAAATTCCCTGGTACCAGCCGGGAAACGAACCCCGGAACAATAGGTCAGTGACCAGAGGCTTTGACCGCTATACCACGAGGCCGGCATCTTTTTAATTAATAAATACTATACCAACTAACCTGATTACCTAAAGACATATTTACCTAATGTCCAGGGTTATTCTTTGTTTATTTTTCTTTCACATTAAAAAAATAAAAACAACCATCTCTTTTTCTTTCCTTTTTTCTTTTTTTTACCAACCATTAATATCCCTTAAAATGTTGTTTGTATGGCTTATAAAGAAATGTAAAAATAAACCAATCTTTAAAATAACATGAAGCTTGATCAGTAACACATCCTATTTTCAACCTGCAACATAAAACAATGTGTTCCTTTCTTCTTCGTTTGTTGTTGTTTTGTTTTTTTCAAGAAGAGACAATGCATGATTATATTTACCTTCTGTGGATACACAAAAAGTCAACAACATTGAAGGGGAGGTAACTAATATATCGTACCAAACTAAAGGAATTAGTAAAATACAAAAATAAAGAGGTGTTTCCTGGATTTTCTTCAATAACAAAACAGAGGTATTGATATAAAGAGTTTGGCAGTAGTTTCCAAACTGTTGTACACATACCACTTAGTTTTATTTAACATAACATAGTGTTGTAACAAAGTTAAGTTTTATGTTAAATAGCCAAGATGATATATTTGCTAGTTACGGTTACATATATCCTCATCTAAATATTAAGTTAGCTAATACAATTAACACAGATTTTTACATGATGTCATGAATGTTTTTTTAAAAGTATACACCTTTTTTTTCCTCTGTGTCACAATTTTGGTTAGCCTATCACTATTTTTTGTTAATTTAAAATTACCACTAATACTTGACAAGTTTCCTTATATATATATATTAATAGCAAAAAGGGGTAATTTGGCCTTGCCATGACCCCAAAAAGGGAAGGCGACTCGCGAAAATTTAGGAACATTGATATATTATTATTATTATTATTATTATTATTATTAGCACCGCGTCTTACTACCCGTTCGGGTTATACGCACTTACGCTAATGTGTAATGGTAGGGTGATTGTGAGATGAAATGAAGGACCTACAGTTTAACGTGGAATCCGAACCACGGTGGAGGCCTGGCATTCCCCACATTCACAAGATGTCTTGTCAGAGGTGAAGGAAGGGTTTGGAAATCAGATAAATCTGTGCCGGGACCGAGGATTGAACCCCGGCCGCCAGCACAGAAGTCTGACACCTTACCCCTAGACCACCAGGTCACCGCACCTATTGTTATGTAAGGGGTGCGTAAGGCGTGTTTAAGGCTGTAAATTTGTCACAACTCCCATAACCCCCATTTTTAGACGAAGTGTAAAACTGGGGGAAGAACATCGCGGAACTTATAATCACAAGGTAAAGATGAAAGCTTGCTACAAGTTCTCAAATAGCTTAAAATGTTCTATTGTTAGTAAATAAAAATTACTATATTTTTAGAAGAAGGTTAAATCTAGAGCCCCTTTTTTACTAAGTCTAGTCTCATATCTCTGCAAATAGTTTTAAAAGTAATTAAAATATGAGCTAATGTCACATTTCAAACTTTTTTGTATTACTGAAACTCAAACTATAAGTTTGAGGAAAAGAGTTTTGTTGAAATTTTTCGATTTTATTTTGGCGTAAACCATATTTTGAAATAACGCATCGTAGAATTAGGTTGTGCGTTAGGGCTAAACGTAATGCACGGCAATTTCCCCCCTTAGTATTCATCCTCACCAGATTAGTTAATGCACGCTGAGAGTGGACATAAACGGTGCTTGCAATAGGAAAGTTGGAATAAAATATAATAGATGTCTTCTAGAGATTAAAAAAAAGAGACAAAACTAAAATAAAATTGGCTTTAAACAAGAAAGAAAAAGGAATTAATTATTTTTAAATTAATTTATGTAATTATTTTTATAAGTGTATTTATTTAGGGGTCGTTAATTCTACATAGCACATTGCTCTAATTTTTTGTTTATGAATCCTTAACATATCCATAAATGCACTTAATGTAAAATTTAAACCACCTCGTTGGGTTTCACATTCCTTCAAGACTAAATTTAGACCACACCGGTAACCGAACCATAGTCTATTCGATGCAGTTAGTCAGCACCTAAAGTTCAACAACGTCTCATCTCTTCAACAAGTATCAAGGTCTAGTGAAATTTAAAAAAATATATTAGTCGAGAAAATGGAATGTAGGAAAGGTTGTGCTATAGTCAGTTCGATGTAAGAACATTTTATAATATTGGAATAGACAATAACAGCTTGCGTTGACAAAAAAAAAGTGTCAAAATTGACACCATCTATTATTATTAATATTATTATTATTATTAGCACCGCGTCTTACTACCCGTTCGGGTTATACACACTTACGCTAATGTGTAATGGTAGGGTGATTGTGAGATGAAATGAAGACCTACAGTTTAACGTGGAATCCGAACCACGGTGGAGGCCTGGCATTCCTGACACCATCTGATAAAGGCTGAGGAACACACATGATATGGTTCTGGTAGGAATAAAAGTATCTTAAAGTTACTAAAACTACTAAAACTACTTTTATATATTAACACTCGGAGTAATCTAATTTTTAGATGTTTACTACCTTTGTTAAATAGTCCCAAATTAAATATTTTTAAATTAATTTTATTTTCCACATGATTGGGTTAGTCCATAAAATGTTTGGGTAAAAAAAAAATCAAATTCACCTCTCTGAATATTTTTTTATAATCAAAATTGGTTGGCATTATGTCTATTTGATGTACAAAGGTTTCATTAGGGGGGGGGGGAAAAATCAGTTGTGTATAGCTTCGAGAATTATTTTTGAAAAAGAATAGCTTCATGTTTTGAATATAAACGTATACTCGTAGATGTTACAGGTGTTAATCACAGAAAAATCTCTTTGTATTTTTAAAATATTTTTTCTGTCAGAATCATAACACAGTTTGACGTATGGGTCCTAACTTTAACAAAAACTGTCGTGTGCGGATATTATTATGACGACCCTCCGATAGTTCTTAATTGGTATGGGATATCATCGTTTAAACATCTTTTAGAAAAATGTTGGTAAAGGTTCAGAGCTGGGGGGGGGGGGGGGATGCTTCCTGAATGAAGAAAGGGTTCGGAAATAGACACGCTTTGTTTTTTCTTTCTTGAAGAGAAATTAATTAGTTTGATTAATTGTGCAGGATAGGAATTTGATCTAAATAAATGTGAAGCAAGGCAAGAATTTAAATTACCTAATGTTTCACTTAGCTTGATTATACCTTTCGGTTTGAGTTCCTTCTGAAATGGGGCTAAACTGATGCGATATAAATTAAACATGGCGCTGTTTTTAACTGCTGATTACAACACTTCGACCACGATACTGCGGCGACATTGAAGAAAAACAAGTTCGACTACAAGTTCACATGAGAGAAATAATTAATCTGCTTATTTTGAAAAGGATCTGTTTGTACTTTATAAGAATACTAACATTAAATTAAACTTATTTGATAAATTACTAGTTTGCTTTTTATCTTACTAATTAATTAACCACAAATTAGTAACGTGTTAACATTTAGAAAATATGTTAGTTATAACGAAATACTGTGGAAAATATTATGTAACTTTAAACCAACAATTATGTTCCTGGTTATATAATTAAATAGATTATTGCGATTTTAGTTTATTAAATTTCAAAACTTTTTTTCCCAGCACCGCATCTTACTGCCCATTTATAATTAATCATAAACATATTTGGTGAGGTAACTGACAAATATTATTTTTACTATTTATTTGCCATTAATAATTTCAAATTTATTTTTTCTATATTGGAGTTTTTGTAGAGTGGTTCACAAATTAAAATGTATGTTCACGTTACAAATTTCGTTTAATTAAATTTGATTTGTGACAAAATATTCTTTTCCTCAAATTAATTTTAATTTTTTAGCCAATCAGATTTTTTTAAATACCAGTTCTCGTCAAGTTATAAATTCTCATATTAAAATGATTTGACAACAAATAGCGTTTTAAATGAATATAGATATTTTAAATAAAGTTTGTTTATTTTAACTAAGCATTGCGTCTTACTACCTGTTTATGTTATACGCATATGCCCTAATTACACTAGTGATTTAGGCATGAGAAAGGTTGAGTTTAGTAGAAGTGCATCCCCATTCTCATGGAAGGTCAGTGGAAAACCATGATGGAAAAACCTCCCTCAGTATAACAGACCGGGCTTCGGACCCAAATATCCCTGTCATCAGCAGTCTAGTCTAACACGAGTACACTTAGACCATGCGGTCACTGTAGTGGGTTAAAAATAGGTTTGCTTGGTTGTAGTTGTATACAAAAAAAAAAGCTACCAAAAAGATGCACCTATTTTGGTTTTGCCAAGATTTTTTGCATTGCTACTTGCTTAGCATTCGGATGATTATTTTATTCATACGTACACATAAACATAAAAAGGAAATGGGGGGGGGGGAACCAAATGATAAATAATATGTACGAAAACCATCCTCAGTGCACTCGACCGAGATTTGAATGACAACCTCCATATCACTGTGGATCTATTCTATTACGAGTCTGACACCTTAGACTCGCGTGGCCACTAGTGTGAGTGCACCCACTCTAAATTCACAAAAATAAACAACGCCGTTAAAACTATAAATAACAAATCTACTCAAGACTCTATATTTTGCAAACGCCACTCAAAACGAAATGAGAGTTCTGTTAAATCTCTTGATCGAAGTGTCTTCTGGGTGAAGAATCCTTGTGAAACCTCTCGATCAAAGTGTCCTCTGTCTCTCTCTCTCTCTCTCTGTGAAGGACCCTCGCCCCGGCATTGAATGCATCTCTGCAGGGAACCAAATGTTTATATCGCACCAATGCCTCTGGGGGGTTATTACATCACAGGGCTATCACCCAACTGCACGAAGACTGAAGAGCTGGGAATACTCTATGTGGCAACGGTCCGTTTCGTTTCATTCACATTCTCGTTGGTACAGGCAGGCGCAAAGAGCTCGTACAAGGTCGTAGGTACGCGGTGAGAATACGGGACGTGTTAAATATATAAAAGTAGCAAACTTGTGAGTGTGATATAGTTCTAAATAGAAACATATAATTGACGTAACGCGGGAAGAAATAATTAAATATAGGCCAGACATTTATTTATAAGAAGTCGAAGTGGAAAGTTGGTCAAGTATATATTTATTCATTTTTAGCAATGCGTCTAACTACCCGTTCAGGTTATATGCTTATGTACTAATTACGTTAATTGGGTTAGGCATTATAAAGCTTATATTTAAATGAAGTTCTTCCGCATTTGCGCTGAGGAGAGGAAAAACAGTTTTGGAAAAAATCTACAGTACAACGAACGAGATTTGAATCTCGATCATCCCATCATCGGCAGTCTAGTCTATTCCGAGAATAGTGCATAGATTATTCGGCAACTGAAGCGGATGTCAATTATTTAATTACTAAATTATAACTTTTTATCGTGTGCTTAATACTAAAGCTACAAGTGACCTAAAATAATGGGTTTGAACGAGAAGGGTCATGTAGAATAAATGCTCTCACATAGAGAAGGAAGTGAATTGGAAAACTTCAGTGAAAATTACATGTGGAAAAATCATCTCCAAATCACTTGGTTGAAATTTAACTTTTACACTTTGTGATGATATTTCTTTTACTATTTATTTTATTTTTAAATGTAACAGATTGTTACATTTACTTACGTACATGTTCTTTAAATCTTTAATTTTATCATTATATTTGCCTAACGGATTCCACCATCTTCGATGCAATGGCATGGTCTTTTATAATTTATATTATATTAATTACATGTTCTAGACTGACAAAGAGTAAGTTTGTTCTTACTAATATTCACAACATATATAATAGGTATGTCTATATAATGTATGTATTATATATATATTACGGGTAATGTTCAAAATCTGTATAATGTCGAGATTAGTCGGGAGACGTCAGCATTATCCCGGTGAAGTAGATAAAGTCAGAAATACAATGTAATTTATTTCATTTACGACCCTATCCGGATTATATCTACACTAGCCCTCAAGACTTGGACTTGATAAATTAAGCAAATTTAAATAAAGATTTTATTTTGAAATGTATATTCGAAATTGGACAGTAAATTGGATCGTAGCAGTGCACTGACCTTTGAAATACCTAATTTTATGCTTTATTTTCCACTAACATAACCTAACCTAGCTTAACTTAGCCTAAACTTAAATTAATTTAACATAGTCTCAGCTTACCTAACTTAATATAATTCAACCTAGCCTAACCTAACTAATCTAATAACCTAGCCTCAACCATAGGATTTGCCATTATCCCAGTGCAGGTTGATAACGTCAACATTATCTGGATAATATTGACTTTATCCGGGTTTGGACTTTACCCCTAGCATATATATAAAGTATGTATTATATTATTTATATAGTATATATATATATATATATATATATATATATATATAATAATAAGAGAGAGAGAGAGAGAGAGAGAGAGACAGATGGATTTATGAATAGAAAGATGTGTATATATGTATATTATGTATGTATAGTATATATACATATAAACATACATTATTTATCACTCTCAAATTGTCAGTGCTTGCTCAATGGCTTTTAATTTATTATTTTATGTATTTTATATTATTTTATAATTTATTTAAGATAGACTGAGGGGCGTCAAACGTATGAGTGCATACGTATTATCCCATTGCGTGTAGAAAACGTACTTCAAGTATGGACCAGGACCCAAGTATACTGGAGTCGAAATCAATCGCCTCAAGCGCACAACCACTTGTTGATGATGCAAATATTAAGGCGAGAAATTTGATAGTTTAATTATAATGGCAAAGATTAAAGAAAGGTTGAATTCGTGCGCGAAGCTGATTAAAAAATGCACTATTACACCCCACCTCCCCCCTATCTAGTATTGGATCACTTAAAGGTTTGGATTAGTGGTTAGAACAACTGAGCATGAGTCAAAGGATCAATAACAAATGCCATACCTAGCTGGTTTTTTAAAAAAATAAGTACCCTAGGTCCCTACGGGAAGAATGGTGGTGCAGTCCTTTAAAATATATCCTCCTCAACCTATTTCGTATGCTTATTCCGAGTCTTTGATTGCCACTACTAGTGTAATATGCTGTTTCTTGCACAATTTCACACATAATATGCTGGCGTTTGGCTTCGCAAACTTTCTAACCATACCTGGGTGATTAATTATATTACAAGAGATATAAATCAACGGACTTAAGGTGACTCTTTTTAGAGTTTAGGTCATGAGTTAAGGTTATTATGATTATTTTTAATGGCACGTTGGCGACCACGAGCTAAGTGCTAGAAATAAAAGGCGTTAAAATAGAAAGTCTAGAAGATATTTATCAACACATCTGGCTAAAACTTCAATCGAATACACATTTAAAACAAACACCAGCGCACGTGGGTTGGTGCTGTTTTGGATTTAATTAATTTTATAGAAAAAACATTCGTTTACAGTGGAGTCAGGATTTGAATCAATGGAGTTGCTGGAGACGACAGCTCAACAGGCGTTAATTGGCGTGTTAATTTTACACGTGGGATTTATCAATGGGGTGACCGGCCTCGTGGGAAAGTAGGCAGACACTCAGGCTCTTGACCTAGAGGTCTCAGTTTCAATTCCCGGTTGGTACTGAAGGAGTTTTCTTGAAAGGTAAATAATCCCCACTGTCACCAGGTTTGGTTAGTTAGTCTTAAGCTTAGTGGCTCCACCTCATATTCAGTATCATCATCCCCTCATTTAATTTGACATACAAAGAGTTTCCGTGGAAAAGATGTACGATTAGTACGTTTGGGAGTCCCCTGGGGAATGGTACATTAGTACGCTAATCTTTCCGCCAACTGAGCTACAGATTTATGTAGCTCAGACACGCCTTTGATTATTATCACTGTGGTGTTCACATCCTCTCTATTAGCTAATGCGAGTTCATTTTATCTAAAGGCCAGTTCTCACCTGTCATTTTCAATTAATAATTTTTGATATATTTTTTACTCATTTTGTATTCATTTTCAATTATTCCCATGGACAAAATGAACGTCAGAACACTCATTTCATCAGGTTGGATAATTATTTAAAGCTTTAAATAAAATTGTAAAGGAGTTGTAGTTTTGTTCATTTTTAATTATCATTATTGTAAAATGAAAACAAAATTAACAGTGAGAACATGTACAAGAATTAATGAATTCATTATTCTTTTAATGTAAATATTTTGTTAGTTCATTTTTCTTTTAATGTAAAGATTTATTTAAATTCAACGTTACACTGTAACCATTTGCAACAATGTATTGGATTTAATCCTAATTTGTTTTCCAATTTTTCGACTCGTGTTGACGTCTGGACACGTCAGACAGCCTTTAATGAAATTGGTTTTTGAAGCGCTTATCTACGCTTAATTTTATTTTATATATTTTCTATCTCGTGCATAGTTTGCAGCCTATATTAAAAAAAACATAGCTCACATTTATTTTAAACGGCACCATTTATATAAATGAAACGGTAGTTTTTTTATCAGTCTCTTCATGATTATTATGATCAATGATACATATGAACAAATAAATACCTTTCATTTTTATTTTCATGAAAAATTATGATTCATTGAGAAGTCGTCTTAAGTTACTTTCTTCCTCTCTTACTCATAGATTAAGCCAGCGATTCTTAACCGGGGGGCCACGAAAGGTTTTTGGGAGGGGGGCCTTGAAAAAATAATTTAAAATGTTATTTACTTAATAGTGAAGTCAATTATCTTAAATGTTATGTTTTGGAAGAAAGAATGCAATGATCGTAAGCAGTTAAGTAAAGTAAATTCTCGATTTTATGGATTAATGTAGGAGAAGCACGGATAATAGAATTCATGGATAGTACAAATAATTCCCAACTGTTTACCATCGCCATTCAAAATTTGCTGCCCTTCGTTTCTACTTGTTTATGTGAAAAGGGATTTGTTTTAACAGTGGTAACTATTAAAAAGAAGGAGTGAAATCGACTCTGAATCGACTTCTGCATGCGAATAGTATTTAGTAATACAATTGAAACAATAATAGACAAATTAGTGGAAAGTGTTCAACAGCAGAGGTCCCACTAAATATATTTAGGTAAGTTAATTTCTGTGTTTTACTTATTTGTTGTTATAGTCAGTAAATAAAACCACTATTTTAGAATAAATCTTAATGATTATTATGTTAGTAAAAACTAGGTCACGAAAATATGTTAGCATATTTAGCAGGCTGCGAGTAATAAAAGGCTAAGAACCACTGGATTAAGCCATTAATAAATAGTTCTTGTGACCAGTAACGTTGGAGACGTGATAAAAGGCGTCAGTCTGGTCTTGTATGTCTTATAAATAACAGAAGAGATACAGATTATATATATATCCTTGATATTTCTACTGAAGTATCTTTTTTCCTAGATAGTTTCCTCCTCTCCTACCACGTGACCTTCTGGAACAATTCTTCTAAAATTGACTTCCCTCATCTCTATCCCAGTATTGTAAATATTGTACACTCCCCACGAGATGGTGCTGGTTGTATCCGTAAGTCTAAAGAAATAAAATAAATCAACTTTTTTGCTTGTCCAAGTCACAGAGTTTGTAAGTACTGTGCCTAAACTTAATGAAAGCTTAGAATAATTTCTTGGTACAAATCTACAGCTCAAGATATTTAAAAAAAACAGAGACAAGCCCTTTTTTTTATGAAATAGGGGACCCTGTATTAATAGCGCCTAAGCATTCACTGACTTACATGAAATCTACATATTGTATTGTGGTTTTGCTTTTTTTTTTTAGCCCCATGTCTTACTACCCGTTCGGGTTATACGCTTATGTACTAATTAAGCTAGCTGTTTTTAGGGGTAAGAAGGTTATATTTAAAGGAAGCGTACCCACATTTCCGTGTAGGGAGAGTGGAAAACCACGTTGGTAGAAAAACTTGGTGCACCCAATCAAGCTCGACATTGGCAGTCTAGACTACTTAGACCATTCGACCACCGAATCTGGTAAGAGATAAATTGCTGTCAAAGGAATTGTAGCTTTTTAAAATTGGGGCTACAATTTTATATTTGCTGAAATTTGGTTGATTAGATATAACTACAGGAATCATTGATCAAATGAATCGCTCATGTTTTAAATATTTAGATGTATTGTGTTGATGGAATTTTTTTTTAATCCGTCGAGCTGCAGATCTGGTGCTGCCGACTGTACATGAGAGAACCTTCTTATGACATCCCCGCATCGCTCTCCCGCTTGAGTTTCGTGTGTATTGTTTACATGAGAGGTTTACACTATGCAGCAAGTACACGGTTAGGTTCCACGTGGAGCCTCTCCACACCAACACTGCACGTGCATTCGGAAACCGGCACGGATTAACGAAAGGAAGGAAATAGTTACATTTTACTTAATCATGGATATTCACATTTGTCTATAACTGAAACGGTTTGAAGGATTTTGTTAAAACTTATTTTTAGATGTTATATCGAGGAAAAATATTAGTGGGTTTAATAGCATTGAAATTATGGCTTATTTCATGATAATTGATTTTTGAAAATTATACTTCTTTTAAAAAATAGTTCAAACAATTTTGTTCAAAATAGATGCATACGTATTGTTTATTACAAATAACATTGGTTACTTAATTTTCAGAGATAAAAAATTATTTGGGGTAGTTTGTTGATGACAGTTTATTGAAAATCTAAAACGTTTCCAAATTTGGTATAATGATTGGGTTTAAAATTGAAGGGTACAGAGAAAAAGAGGATAGGTACAATTTCAACTCAGATTTAATCTGTATTTACATCTGTTAAACAATCATAAACATTTCTTCTAATGCACTTTAAATTGTGGTTAAAAGAGGTTTCCGTCATATTTAAATTAATTTAAATTAAAAAAGCATTTTCTGTGGTTATTATGGGGGTTGAGATAAAAAAGTTGTCCTTGAAAATATGTGTGATGTGACTTTCTCTCTTTTTCCCGAGTAGCTTATATCTGAAAAGTGTTTCAAATGATTATAACTAATGTTGTATTTGTAAAATTGTTTAAAGTTAGTTTAATTATAACTCATTTTTGAAAATATGTTTGTATACCTAATTACAATAACTTTTATTGGTGGTTGACTGGTATAACGCGCCACACTCGTGTTAAACTAGATGTTCAGTGATGGATAGATCGGGGTTCAACTCTCGGTCGGTTGTAATTAGGATTATTCCCCCCTCTCCCTTCATGCAAATTCGGGTATATTTCTTCTAGAACTCTACCATTTAATTAATATTTTACTAGCCTAATTAGTGTAAGCTTATAACCCGAACGGGTGGTGAGAAGGGGTGAACAAAAATATAAAAAGTGTTTACGATTGTACAATTTTCCTGTATTTTACTCAGCGAGGCATTTTTTCCACAATGCGTTTTTCTCACCATATAGAAAATATCTATATTTTTAAATTACACTAAAGGCTTGACTATAAGTGAGATTGAACTTTAGAGGGAGTGTACCTTCATTTGCGTGAAAGGGGAATGAATAAACAATAATCAATGAGATAAACCTTCTCAGTACATACTCATCAGTCGCAATCTAGACCAGAAGAGATTCGCACCTTATTCCGCGTGTTCACCAATGCGGATATGTAAAGTTGTTACTTTGAACTTTTGATGTACCCATGTTTACATTTTATTTTCAATCAATGATACCAACATTATCCAGTAATCGCCATAAATATATCATTATAATAACATAGCCGGAAATATAAAAAAATTAATGGTAATTTTCCCTTATCTTATTAATCTACTTATTTGGTTTATTGCATTAGAGTTCTAATTGTGTTAGTGTAAATAAAACACAGACACAATCTTGAAATTATATATTTTTTTAAACAAAGTGACATTTATATGCAAGGCGTGATCATGCCAAATAAGTGTCTGACTGTAGGAACCTGTTTCATTTCATCTAAGGAGCTTTTTTTTTTACGAGTCGACTCCCCAAGGAGCTTTGAAAAAGTGTTCTGAGAGTATGATTTGGTAAACCAAATGGTATAGTATGAGAGAGCGGAAATATTTTAGTTAAGAGCTAGAAACAACTTATAGTAGTTTCAGGGATCACATGACTCCTGCCATGTATTTTTACTTTATCTCGACCCTTTGGAGAGAGAAATATTATGATGGTAAAAAAAAAATTGAGATTTTGATAAAGGTCTACGTTTGATGACGCCGTAGTTTTCGCGATGCCGTCTGTCTGAATCTCGGACTAGAGCCGAAATCATTTAGGCCTAACCGATCGGGCTAGAACTTGGTAGCTAGGGTTTTCATAAGGTCCCGCCGAGGAGGTTTTGAAATTAAGTATCCAGCCCTATACTTAAGGACGGCTTAGTGAGGTACAAAAAGAGATCAATCGATTTTATCGAAATAATCTCTAACGGAATTTAATAACATTTTGTACCCAGACACTGTTTAACATTCCAAATAAAATGGCAACTCTCATTTTGCTATGAAAATTAAGGGTACTATGCATCAGTATAAATGTCCAGTTTTGATAATATCTCCACGACTATTTCAGATACAAAATAACTTATCATTGTAGAGTTATAGAATTATTAAAAATAGCAATCTTTTATCTAAAATATATTTTTTCCAAACCAACAGTTTATGATCTACAATCAAATATCAATTTTTTATGTGGGTCATTTATTATTTTTGGTTGAGTGTTTTTGCAACAATGTATATTATTTCGTTCCTCAAATCTTACTAGTTTTTAATAAATTATTATTATTAGCACCGCGTCTTACTAACCGCTCGGGTTATACGCACTTACGCTAATGTGTAATGGTAGGGTGATTGTGAGATGAAATGGAGGACCTACAGTTTAACGTGGAATCCGAACCACGGTGGAGGCCAGGCATTCCCCCACATTCACAAGTTTTTTTTGTAAATGTTTTTTATTTCAAGATAAAAGAGGGAGGAAGTATGTTCGGTGTATCGTAAACTTTATTTATATTATTAAATCATTTTAAGGTGATATGAAAAGGAAAGCAAGCTAAGGTTCTTATCTTTACAGATTAATAAAAAACATATTTGGGCGAAATAAATCAAATGCTGCTGCAGTAGATACGGCTAGTTTACATCTATACACACAGCAATCTCGACAGTTCTTGAGTATAGTCCTATATCACAACCATCACAGAATTTGACCAAAATTTTTCTCTTTATTTAAAAAGCTAGTTTGTTGAGCCCGACTGCTGAGGACGGGGAGATCGAGGTTCGAATCTCGGTCGGGTGAACTGGGGGTGGTTTTTCCTAAATGGTTTTCCACTCTACCTCCACGCAAATGCGGGTTAACTTCCTCTAATTAAACCTTCCCAATTCCTAATCCATTAGAGTAATTAGTACTTAAAGCGTATAACCCGAACGGGTAGTAAGACGCGGTGCTAAGTATTATTATTATTATTATTATTATTATTATTATTATTATTATTATTAAAAAGCTAGTCAACCAATGACATCATGAGACTGATAAGTAATCAGGAACTGTTGAGATTACTACATACAGTAGATTGAATTAAATATTTATATTAAAGAAAAAATGTATTTATTTTGTCCAAAAAGCTTTTTTTGGTATAAAAACTTCAAAAATACTGACCTCAACTCGGGTTCCCTCCCTCCTCACCTTAACTGCATGGTTATTAACAATCTCATTTAAAAAAAATAAGGATGAGGCAGGTAGTTTATAGGAATAAATTGTCATTATCATGTAAAGAAGATTAAAAAACTACAGTGATGAAACACAATTAGAAAACCACCCGGTCAAGATTCGAACACCAGCCTGAATAGATTGCTATGATTTCAAGTTTTGTAACACTGAGTTGAATTAATATTAAATTAAGTCAGTGAAACCTCAAGCGCAAAACGAATCTGGTATCTAGTTAGCTAAAATTGTAAAGTGATACTAAAAAAAATGTAAAATATTCCGAATTTGAGTCCCGTATCAAAAAGTTATTTGTGAAATTTAGAGAAAAAAAATTGTTAAGTTTTTTAACCAGCGTGTCTTATTACCTGTACAGGTTATACTCATGTGTGTATTATACTCTAATGAGGTAAGGTTGAGAAAGAAAGCATTTACCCTCATTTGCGTGGAAGGAGAGTGGGAAACAATTATGTAAAACCACTTTCAATAAACCCGACCAGGATTCAAGCCCCAATCTCCTCATCATCAGCAGGCCAGTATGACATGAGAGTGACGCCTTAGACCATTCGGCCACTGGAGTGTGTTGTTAAGTATTTTTATTACTATTAACACTGGGTCTTACTAACCGTTCGGGTTATACGCACTTACGCTAATGTGTAATGGTAGGGTGATTGTGAGATGAAATGTAGGACCTACAGTTTAACCTGGAATCCGAACCACGGTGGGATCCTGGCATTACACATACAAGTTGTGATTAAAACACGTGTTTCCAGAGGTGAAGGAAGGGTTTGTCAATCAGATAAATCTGTGCCGGGACCGAGTATTGAACCCCGGTTCCCGCAGCACAGAAGTCTGACACATTACCCCTAGACTACCAGGTCACCTGTTAAGTATTAATTGTCTATTTGACAAGTAGGTTATTAATGACTTCTTATTTCTTATAATCCTACCACCCATTCGGTCTGTTTGTATTTAATTAATATAATATGGGTAAGGTTTAAGAAGATAGAATTGAGAGGAAATATAATCAATCACATTTGCTTTGAGAAAGAGTAGAAAATCATATAGGTAAAAAAAAAAATCCTCACTACATCCCGCCAGAATTCGAACTCTCACCTCCCCATCACTGTCTAACCAGAGTAAATAAGCTTGACATTCAGTCCACGTGTTCCACCGTTGCGGGATTTTATCACAAAGAGTTTGGGCCTACATCTTTTTGTAACAGAGTTTACAATCCACTTTTGGTGTTTAAAATAGTATTCCTGTTTCATTGACGTGTTCGATCCACCACACACGCACGCGCGCCAGTTTATTTTATTCCAACACTCCACAGACAGAACTAATGAATAATTCTTCCGTAACTGACCTCCTGACATTTACATATTTCATTATAAAAAAAAAGAAATACCAAAAGGAATGGAATCTAATAACAACATAGACTACCGTGTAGTGGTTAAGGTTAGGATTTTAATTCATTTTTAATCCTCAGATTGTGGTCTAGAGCGTTTATTCACTATCAGACGTGATGGGATGATATTTATGGAGCTCTGGCTCGAATCACAGTTGAGTTAATATTTAGCTGATGTAAAAACGAGCAAGGCACCATTGTTTTGAAGTTCACGTTTGTAGTTCCATTATGAAAAACATCTGCTAAAAATAATCATAATAGAAGAACTAATGTATATTCACCTCATATTTTATAGATTCCCAGATCAATATTCCAGGTGCTAAGATGGGTTTTAGACCGGAAATAAATTACATTTTAAATTACTAAGAAGACAACCTAATATCAAATCTAGATACGTTGCAGACGTTCAAAAATTCCACGTTAAGCAAAGGGTCGTTTATTTAAAAAAAAAAATATAAACACCCACTTCAGTGCCCGCATGGTTTAAGGCGCTATTTTCGCAATATATTAGAATACCGAAGATGGGGTGATTGGGGTTTGATCCCTGTCAGATGTACTGAGGCTTTCTCAGAAAAGTACGGAACAGTTCCTCCAAACAAATCCTCTACCATGCGGCTACACGACAAGTTTTAGGAGACAGGGAATGTCGCGGACGTACCGAGAAGCGGGCGACCGAAGGTGTTAACTGAGGAAAAGTCGGTCGGTGCGCGAACTTCATATGCTGTGAGTCCCCGAAAGTCCGCGTGATGCCTTTCAAGACAGTACAAATTCTCCGTCAGCAATCCCCACACGGCATTGCTCACAGTACTCAATTGAATTGAAAGCGAACATTCAAAAGTGTTTCGATGCAAATCTCACGGTAAACATTGCAAAGGGTGTTCAAGAACGTGATTTACCGTTTCCACTTGTGTGATAACAAAACGGTGGCCACTTCCGGCACTTACGGGGAAATAAAATAAGAAAACAATTAAAATGCATTTCCCCATAAGGTTGCATGGCTTTTTGAACATCCTGTAGATAGTATATTATCAAATTATTCTCACTGTCCAAGGAATCCAATTTATATTTTAAATATGATTTTACCATGACCTTCTGCCATAGCTGTGAGCTATAAGATGTTAGCTTGAAACTTCAGCTCGTCAGTTATTATTTTGTTTAGAGGATGTATGCTCGAATCCCAATAAAATACTATCTGTAAATAATTATCCCACAAAATACGATTATATTGAGGTGGTTCTATGATATTAAAGTCTTTACCAAAAGAACCCCTACAGTGCAATTTAAATACGAAGTAACCTTTATAAAATACATACATAAGTTTGTTGGGTCAAATTTGATATTTTAATATTATATTAGTTTTGCTTTACAGTATTGGTAATATATAATTATTAAAAGCTATGACTTGACGTTTGAAAGCGTTAAAGTAACTCCAGTAGCTTTTCTGGCTGCCATATAAGTTCTTCCCTGATAAAATTGGACTCTACCAGGCATTTGTTAGTCAGCAATATTATTATTCATTGGAAAGCATTTCAATGTAGCTCGATTATTTATTTAACGAGTTTAAATTATTTTTGTTGACTACTCTACCCGGCAAGAATTTGTACGGATGAAACCCGCGAACACTAACGGATCCGTAATTTATTTCACCGGTGGGGGAACTATAATGGATCTGCCACCATTAAACAACTTTTACCTTTTACACGCGTTACGTAATTCAGTGTGGTCTACGCGGTGATGGTTGAATAAACTAGACATGGTCCCTATTACCATAACTTGAAAGATGTTCCTATTAGCACGAAACAAAAGCTGTCAAGAGCTGGTCTCACGGATAGTTTGGTGGACTATGGCCCGGAAGGTTGTGGAAACAGGGACGTATTTAAAAACTAAATCTTAGGGGAGGACCAAAATAATAATAATAAATAGCTTGTTATGAATTATGATTGATAATATTGGGATGGGACTTTTTAAGGGCAGGGTGGAGACTGGCAGATTCTAAGGTTAGGATGGGAATTGGAGATTTTAGGGGTTGGGTGGAGGCTGGGAGATTAAAGGTGTTGGGTAGGGATTGTGAGCTTTTTGGGGTAGAGTGGAGTTTGGGTGGTTTAAAAACTTGGGTGGCGGTTGTGGGTTTTTTGGGTAGGCGGTGGGGTTGATATATTTTAGGGGTAGGAAAGGGGTTGGGGGATTTTTATGGTAGGATAGGGGTTGAGAGATTTTAGGGGAAGTGTGGGGGCTTGGAGCTTTTAGGGTCAGGGTATAAAATAGGGCCTGCTATTATTTTAAACTACCTAAAATTTAATTAAGCAACATAATTTTTTTGATATATAATGCTATCGATGACCATTATTCACTCATTTTATAAATTCTGGGGGGACCCATCAATCTAGGTAGCCACGTCTTTGTGGGGGTGCTTACAGATTACATTTCGCCTACTTAGCACTGTGATATTTCCATCCACTCTACAAGGGAATTCTGGTGCATTTATTATAATTTACTTTCCTTAGTCGGAATATTGGAATTAGTTTAGTTTCATGTTACAAATAGCCCATTTTTATTTATTTTTTGTTCATCGAGTCCTAGTACCAATTTGAGCTATCAACATATTTGCACTAAGTGTTGTAGCCAAGAGGGGTTAGAATTTAGAGGAAGTTCACCCGCATTGTCATGGAGGGAAAGAGAAAAATTACAGTCAGCACACCCGACCTGGATTCGAACTTCGATATTTATCAGTAAACAAATCTGATTCGCCTTGAACCATTTGACCACCGATTCGGGCCATTATCGTATTGAGGTGTTTTAAATAGTATTGGTGTAGTTAAATTTAAAATAAAGTTGTGTGAGATGTTTAATTTTTAAAGATGAAATCCAACCAAATTGTATCAAAAATATTTCTATTAGCACTCGTAATTGTAGCCTATATACTGTATATATATTCCAAAATATGCTATATATGTTGGCACCAAGTCTTACTACCCGTTTGGGCTATACGCATGTTATACTAGCTACACTAATGTATTGAGGATTAGGAAGGTATAATTTAGGGAAAGTGTACCTACATTTTCATGGAGAGAGTGAAAGATAGTGGAGAACCATTTAAGATAAACCACCTATCTAATCGGTATTAAAACCCCAATCACCCCGTCATCGGCGGTACAGTCTATTGAAATAGTAGTGTCTTAAACCAGTTTGCCACCGAAGTAAGTTATTATGATTATTACTATCATCATCATCATTATCATTATGTGTTCTGTCTTACACAAGATCAATTCCTTTCGTAAGTGAACTTAGATCGCCAATGCACCCTGTCCTCTGCCTCATTCTTCAGCTTCCAGAATTTTCTTCTTTCCTTCAAGTCATCTAGTATTTGAATCCTCCTTCTTAAGCTCCTCTTTCCCTCAACCTTGCCTTCTATGACGTCTTGCAGAAGACAGTTCCCCCTAAGGATGTGTCCGATCCAGTTTTCTTTGTAACGAAGAATCACATCCAAAATGTTTCTCTTCTCCCTCACTTTTTTTAGGACTTCCTCATTTGTCAGCATGTGTGTCCACTTGATCTTCTCTCAATAGTTTTCCAGTACCACATTTCATAGTTTCCTAGTATTTTCCCCCCATCTTCCTAAGAATCCAAGTTTCTGCTCCACACAGCGCGATGCTCTAAATGTAGCATTTCATCAGTTTCTTCCTCAGTTCCAAACTCAACTTGCTGGTCAGCAGTATGCTCTTCTTGTTGAAAACTTGTTTGGCCATGGCGATCATTGACCTAATTTCTTTGCTTCAGTAGGCATCCTTTGTCAGCAAAATTCCCAATTACTTGAACCTCTCAATGTTTTCCAACTCCTGGTTCCCAATTTTTATTTTCAACAGTTCTTCATTTATTTATTTTTAAATCCCCATCACTTTTGACTTCTCAATGTTGGATCTCCATGCTGTTATCTTCTCTCTAGCTCCCCCAGATGGTCCATCATTTCCTGCAACTCTTCTTATTTTTAACATATGTGATGATAAAGTAATTATCTGAAAACACCAATGTACTAGCGCATGAATACATTAAAGTAACTGTTGCATCTCTTATAAGGTTATTTCCAAATTGATCCGACTAAAGTACAGCGGCATGACACCCAACCGTTACGAATATCTAGGTATGAGATTTGGGCCCATTCGCAAATACATAACTATTCCGGACAACACACGGGATTGTACCATAGCCCTCTAAACCTGTATTCTACCTTTATAATCTCACCACCAGGGTGTACAATAAGAAACGAACGCGGTTGCAGCACGCCCAAAGCACGTGCGCACTCATATACGATGGCGACTTTTGATTTAAAACTAAAATAAGAATAAAATAAAAAAAAATCCTAACGAGTTCTCTGGAGCTTGGGCGTAACATCACATACACATACACATACACAGCGTTATCCGTTACCCCTGAAATGATCGCATATTGCATGACATAATACGACTGCCCCTCCCTAAAATGTTCTCATAGCCGTGAAGTCACTTTGCAGTGGCGGACGTAAGGCTTGATACCACGGGAGGAACCGAAGCACACAGGTAGAGTACAAGAGTGAGAGTTTTTTTAAAAAAAAATTACTTTCGTTTGTTTTGTGAACTGCGTCTTACTAACCGTCCAAGAATTTAATCACACTAATTGAGATGAATAAAGTAGGATTTAAAATAAATATTCACATTTTCTTGGATAGAAAGTGGGAATCGATTTAGGAAAAGGATATCTCCTTCCTTAAATCTGTAAGGGATTAAAACCCCAACCTTCATGTCATCAGCAAACTTGACAAGATGAACCTGAACTTTAATCCACGTGTCCACTGATACGAGTACTAAGGTTGCTAGATACTTTTATGCCCACACCGGTGGTCATGCAATTTAAATGTTAAGTTCATTTAGTCGGGGCTTGAATCTCGGCAGCATGGACCTAGGAAGGTATTTACTCAATGGTTTCCTCTTCTCCCTCCACGAAACTGCAGATACACTTTCTTTAAATTCTATCTTCTCCATCCCTACCACATTAGCGTAATTAGTGTATATGTATCCAACCCAAACGAATTCTAAGAAGCCGGGAGGGGTCCAGGGGTGAACTTAATTAAGGGATAAGGTTGAGGAGGTTGGTTTAGCTAAAATGAACCCAAATTAGCGTGAAGAAGGGATGGGAAAATTACAGTATAGGAAACCACTACCAAATGCATCCGAGCGCGATTCAAACGTCAGCCACCCTATCTCCGATAATCTTGTAAATTATGTTAGTGATGCCCTAGGATGCGGGACCATTGTCTCGAGAAGCAACAAAAAGCCTTATTGTATATTGTATTTATTTTTTATTAGTACGTCCAATATAAAATATATTTGTGGCTTAATTCAAGGGTAATTGTGTATTTATTATTAGCACCGCGTCTGACTACCCGTTCGGGTTATACGCACTTACGCTAATGTGTAATGGTAGGGTGATTGTGAGATGAAATGAAGGACCTACAGTTTAACGTGGAATCCGAACCACGGTGGAGGCCTGGCATTCCCCACATTCACAAGATGTCTTGTCAGAGTGAAGGAAGGGTTTAGAAATCAGATAAATCTGTGCCGGGACCTAGGATTGAACCCCGGCCGCCAGCAGAGAAGTCTGACACCTTACGCCTAGACCTTCAGGTCACCAAGTGTTTATTTAAAATTTATATTATACTGATTAAAGTGCCCGCATAGGGGTCTATGTTGTCCATAGCGTTAGACAGTCAGGGTTTGAATCCCGAATAGAAGCACCAAGGTGTTTTTCCATGGGTGCCTTATCACTAGATTCATTATTTTTTCACGCTAAAGTTGGTTCCCTTATTATAGGCCCGCCTTTTTATCATCCCTATTCCTTGGATTAAGCTGTCTATAATCCCGGTGTTAAAACTGACTGAACTAGTTGAAAAACAAAAATTAAACTCGTAGAAATTTAAAATGTTAATGTACTCACAGAAATGTCTCGTTAACTTTATGGTGATAAAAGTTTGTTGCTAAACTAGGTTGTGAGTTAGTTGTACAGTCAGTTGGCATCAAATTTACATTTAAATTAAAGTGACATTTATTCTTGTAAGAAACTTGTACTGCATCACGTTATCCATAAAATACATTAGCCTACTTAAAAACTCACTAACAAAGATAAAATTTGCTAATTTAAAAATATATTAAGAATTTATTAGAAAAACTATGAGCTTTTAAAGTTTCTAGTTAACTTCGACGGCGATGATAATCTATAGCTATCAATGGACTGTAGTGCTGGTGATGAGGTGGTCCTGGTTTGAATCCCAGAGGAGGAATTGAGGGGCGGGGGTCTACCTTCCCTCTTTAATGGTAGTGCAGTGCACTCCCTCTTAAATTAACAACCTTATCATTAATCGTGATGCTTGCATACTAATAAAAAAAATTATTTGCTCTTAAAGTGGGGATGTAGCGGACGCGTTCTTGATGTTTTTAGAGGAAAATATTTTTTGGGCCAAAACAAGTAAAATATTACTCCAATACAAAGGCAAGAGTTTAACTTTCTCCACATATTGATATAAACAGTTGTTGAATATCTGTCATAAGCATAGTAGCATTAGATGAGAAACTTTGTAAATGAAGAGAAAAGTTGTCATTTAATTCCAGGACACCCTTGAACGGATAATTAACAACTGTTGAAATCACCCATGTGAAGAAAATTAAACTCCATGTTCCTATTGGATCAACATTTGATTTATTTTGACCAAAAAATGTTTTGATCAAAAAACTGCAAGAACACTTAACTTTTCTCGCATTCCTACATCCCCACTTTAATAAATTTAGTTAAGTTCCTTTTATTGCATTGATCTTGTATGTTGAAATAATTTTAACATCAATCATTTTTAGAAGAAATTACGTATTGCCTTTAAATAGTTTTGAAATTATTCTATAAATTATGAATTTGTTAATATTTTGATTAGTGACTAAATTATATTAATGTCTATTTTAAATTACAAACACATTTTGACTGAACAAATTGATACTCTTAAAGGAGGTACGTGGTTAAAGGCGTCACACTCGTCTTGTCTGGTCTGCTGGATACGGGAGCTTGGTGTTTGAATCACAGATAGGTGCATTTAGGATTATTTTCCTAAATGGTTTTACATTTTCCCAGCCAAAAAAACGCGGATAAACTACTTTCTTTTGAATTCCACCTTCTTCATTCCTGACCCATAAGTGTAAATATGAGAATACCCCTGATGGGTAGTAAGACACAGAGCACGATATAAAATAAATATATTACCTATGCTATCTTGTTCTTTTCTTTGGATCCCTGTCTTCTTGTTGGAAGCTAGAAATTTAATTATCTTTTACTTTCTCGCAATCCCTCGAATATAGAAAGTAGTGTGCTCGTTAAAAAATCAAATTAGATATATTGATGTATATCGACGTTTCGTGACCTCTTGAACACGGAAAAATGGTGTTCACGATTCTGTCTGTGTTTCTATATCTCGGCCTAGAGCCCAAATCATTTTACTGCTCAGGAACTTGAACATCAACAGGCTAACTGGTGCTGTCTTTCTGTACGGGCAAAGGCCTTCGACCGTGTTTGGCGCGAAGGTCTCCTTTTCGAACTCCTTTCCTGGTACCTATCATTCTAGCTAGTTAAGGTTATTTAATCTTATCTTTCCCACCGCACCTTCTCCACTACCTTTGGGAACGCCACTTTCCAAGTCAAAAACATCCGGAATGGGGTACCGGAGGGTTCCCTCGTGGGCCCGGTGCTCTTCAGTCTGTATTTGAACGACATTCCAAAATCCCCAGACACCAAGTTGGCACTGTAAGCAGATGACACGGCTCTAGTAGCAGAGTCGTGGCAAGGGCAACTGGTGGAAAGGCGACTCCAGACGCACCTGACTCAGTTAAAGGGGTGGCTGACCACCTGGATGACGAATATCAGCGTGGAGAAGAGCACAGCAGTGCCCTTCGCGTGGAAGATAAAGTACTATAGGCCGGCTCCGCTGCGGCTGTTCGGAGAACAGATCATATGGGCGAACTGTGTTTAGTACCTAAGACTTACGCTGGACATCAAACTGACCTGAAGACTGCGCGTTACTGAAAGACTGACCAAGGTGAGGCAACTACTGGGTTGCCTAGGCCCACTGCTTAACAGGAGTAGCGCCCTGTCCACGAGGAACGGCCTGGCACTGAACAAGCAGTTGCTAGGACCTATAATCGATTATGCGTGTCCCGCTTGTGACCACCTGGCGGACACGTATATGAGGAGGATGCAGGCATTCCAGAACACTTGTCTGAGGGTCATTGTGGATGCGCCCTGGAACGTTCGCAATGTGACTCTGCATTGAGATCTGGAGATGCCTACCATCAAGGACTACTTCTGGAAGCTGGTCGCAGTCCTTCTACGACAGGATTCCCGGTGCCCCAATCTCTTATTCAGGGGTTTGGGACCTACGTCATTAACCCTGAATATTGCCGCCGACGTCTCAAAGCCCTGCTCGGATAAGCGAGAAGTGTAAACCAGTAGTCAGCGGGAGTTTCTTTTTACCCAGCCTCCCATTGTGTAGTGTATTTGCACGTAACTCTAGACACCATTATTCGATTTGCCAATTTACTTTGTTCCCCCATTAATAACAATATGTTTTTTCTCTTGTTTCAGAACCTCGATAATGCGACATCTTGTAAGTAATCCCGCAAATAGCACGGTGTGGCCAATTGGCCGGTACGTGTTATAATTTGCTGCCTTACTCCTCTTCAGGGAGCGTTAGAGCATGTAATATGCCACTGCGACTGATTTTACCGATATAAACTTAAGTATCAAAGGTTTCCATAAGGTTTTCCAAAGATATTTTTGTAATTAGATATCTAACTTTAAAATTAAGGGTAGTTTACTAATGGGTGAAAATAGGAAAAAAAAGATTGTCTTTAAATCCATTCTAACGATTTGTATTAAAATTTGTATCCATAAGCTTTTTTATATGACAAACCAAACGACACCTTTTTTTTGCGGGAATATGACTTAGAAGATTCTTTACTTCCTCCTAAGTCAACAACCCGAAGTTTGGTTTGATGTTATTTCTATCCATTCACTGGTAGGTACTAGCCCTTCAACTAGTTAGTGTTGCCTGCACCATCTGGTAGAAGTCCCATGTACCAGGGGAGTTCAGAAAGTGTGGTGGTTCTCTGTAACTTTCCACACTCAATTTCTATGAGCGAGCACGAAAGGGTCTGCCAATTTTGCCAGGAAAGGTATTTTTACACATCTTCCAAGGTTCTTTTACATGCCACAATCGACATGGGGACCAACAGCTTTACTTCACCTCCGAAGAAAGTTGTGCTACAGATTTTTACCGCTCAATAGATATCCGTCGAGCTCAACTGAGGTTTAACCCACAACAATGGGTTCCTGAAGCAAGCTTTTTACTCCAAGACCACAGAGGTCGACACTGATACGAATGTTGTTTAGAAATATCTTATTATTAGTAGGCCCAGCCAATCTATTACATCAGATGTAATATACCCTGATAAATATGATAAATTCACATAAAATATATCTTCAATTTTGATCATATGTGCGCACCTCTTTGAGATACGAAACTTATCATTGCAAAGCTGTATGACGATTGAATATTTAAAAAAATATCATTTGAAATATATCTTTAAGAAACCAAAAGTCACCGAGCTATAAGCAAATTTATATTTTTTAAATGGAGGTCTTGGAAATGGGGAGAAGATGATTTGTTTAAGCTCTTTTGGTGAACAGTGATGTGACTTTATTCTCAACATGGTTCTGTAACAATGTATATTATTTCATTTGTGTTCATCGGAGGAATATAATGGTTCTGTTTCCATTCTGTTTCAGCAACAATGTATATTATTACGTTTCACATATCTTACTAGTTTTAAGTAAGTTTATCAATTTTTATTAGGTAAAGAAGAGGTTACCACTGACCAGCAAGTTGGGTTCGGAACTGAGGAAGAAACTTATAAAGAAAATTATGAAATACTATATTTGAAGCATCGCACTGTATGGAGCAGAAACTTAAACTCTAAGGAAGATGGAAAAGAAATACTTGGAGAACATTAAATGTGAGGCTGGAGAAGATTTGAGAAGATCAGGTATACAGACAGGATGAAAATTGAAGAATTCAAAAGAAGAGTTGGTGAGAAGAGAACCATTTTGAATGCGATTCTTCGGTAGAAATAAAACTGGATCGGACCCATCCTTAGGAAGTACTGTCCTCTGCACGACGTCATAGAAGAAAAGGTTGAGGGAAAGAGAAGCTTAGGAAGAAGGAGGATTCAAATATTGGATGACTTGAAGGAAAGAAGAAAACTCTGAGAGTTGAAGGAGGAGTCAGAGGACAGGTTGCATTGGCGGTTTAAGTTCACTGATAAAAGGAATGTACCTGCCGTAAGACAGAACACACAATAATAATAATAATAATAATAATAAAGCTGTGATAAAGTCTGTTGAGCCTAACTTTATCATTGATACTTAAATTACCCTTCTCAAATTGAGTCTGTAAATATTAGCTCCTTTTTCCGACAAATTAAGTTAGTGTTTAAAAATAAACTTTATAGATGATAGCTTACAAGCTAGAGTATCAGTGTTGCGTATAGGATAGCACACATGCCTTAACGTAGTGTACAGGTGGAGCGATTTAAGAATGAAATTACAGTTTAAAAACTATAGTGTATTTTTTCCCCTGGTCTTTATACCGGTTCATATTATACCCATACATTAATTACGTCTAATGTGATAGATAATAGTAAGGTAGAATTTTAGAGGATATATACCCGAATTTACATTAAGGGAGAATGGGAAACCATTTATAAAAAATATTCCCACTATACCTGACCGAGATTCAAACCTCAATCCTGCCCATTAGACCACCGGTGTGGGTCATTATGATCAATGCGGTCCAACCTGTGTCCCGTGATCTGTTCTCTTCTGTTCCCGCCAGTCTCTAACAACACATCATACGTAATTTAACAACGACATATCTCAACTTGAGGATTTTAAAAATGTAAATTGTGAAGTCAATTAATCTATGTAACCCGTCTCGGTGGCGTAGTTTGGTAACGCGCTAGTCGTGTTGAGCTCCACTGCTGAGGATGGGGAGATCGAGGTTCGAATCTCGGTCGTGTGAACTGGGGGTGGTTTTTCCTAAATGGTTTTCCCCTCTCCCTCCACTCAAATGCGTGTTCACTTCATCTAATTCAACCTTCCCAATTCCTAAATCCATTAACGTAAATAGTACTTAAAGCGTATAACCCGAACGGGTGGTAAGACGCGGTGCTAAAAAAAATATTAATCTATGTACAATGTGTATATTCCTTTCATAATTTTAGCCCCAAATTAAGAATTCCTCCGTTTGATTATTTTTGAAATTTAGAACTTTTGGGTACATCCTTATGTGTGTAAACTTTCATTTAAATAATAGTTTAAGAAATGTGATTCGGTATAACTTTGTTAATCATTCCCTTTGATCGCATAGATTTACAGGTCACTAAAACTAAAGCAAACATTTTTATATATTTTTACTTCCTCTCGACACCTCGGAAAGAAAGTATTGTGATCATCAAAAAAATGGAACTCAAGATTTTAATAAAATTGTTGACGTTTCATGACCCCCTGAAACCGAAAAAGTATTTTTTCGCAATGGCGTCTGTCTGTACCTCAGGCTAGAGCCGAAACCATTTTACCGATTAGGCTAAAACTTGGTATCTGGGGTTTTCATAGGGTCCCTGTGGGGTTTTTGGAATTAGATAGCCAACCCAAAATTAACGTTTTTTATTAAATCCTAAATATGGAAATTTTTTATCATAATAAACAAGATGGGAATTCTGATTTTCTCATGAAAATGAATTTGCCGGTACTCTATATAAGGGAAATTTTCCAATTTTCATAATTTCTTGGCAACTATTTGAGTACAAAATAACTTATCTGTGTATAGTTGTAATACTATTAAAGATAAAAATCTTATATTTAAAATATGTTTTTATAAAACCAATAATTTCTTGGATATAATTAAATATATTATATAGTTTTCAATTCAGGTCTTTGAAAATTAATTTGATTCTTAAGCTCTTTGATAGACAAAGCTGTTTCTCTTTTCTTAATTTTTCTTTTTCTGTAACAGTGTTCCTAGTTCCTAATGACATAGAGTAAGTAATTAACAGTGAATATTATTTCATTTATGATATTTGGTGTAGTGTTTCTACAACAATGTATAGATATTATTTCGTTTCACAAATCTTATTAGTTTTTAGTAAATGTGTATTTTAAGATAAAAGCGGGAGAAAGTCTGTGTGGCGCACAATACCATTTTTTTTTTCAAAATTTCTTCTTCCTACCTAGTTATCCCTTACCCCAACACACTCTCGTCTCCCACCTCCACACAAAAAAATTGTAGTGAAAACATTTCGCGCGTAGTCAGTTTTAGGACAGGTAAAATAGGGTATCCTTTGATTCACAAGTCACGGTGTTTATCTCACAACTAACAATATCGACACCAGCACTTTAAAGTGACACCACATGGTTTTGATATGTGATAAGGTGACCTGGCGGTCTAGGGGTAAGATATCGGACTTCTGTGCTGGGGGTCCGGTTTCAATCCTCGGTCCCGGCACAGATTTATCTGATTACCAAACCCTTCCTTCACCTCTGACAAGACATCTTGTGAATGTGGGGAATGCCAGGCCTCCACCGTGGTTCGGATTCCACGTTAAACTGTAGGTCCTTCATTTCATCTCACAATCACCCTACCATTACACATTAGCGTAAGTGCGTATAACCCGAACGGGTAGTAAGACGCGGTGCTGATAATAATAATAATAATAATAATAATAATAATAATAATATGTGATAGTATATATTTCTGGACTCTCAGTTGAGGAATCTTCAAATGGCTTTGTAAAGGTGCGTCTACACCGGCGCAACATTGTTGGCAACACATCGTATGAGTGTTGAAAACATTCTTCTGCGATAAGGCGTTTAAAACCAAATAAACAGTGTTTCCAGGACTAAATTAAGTTCATGATGATGATAAAAAAAATAAGTAAAAGTTTAAATACGAACTATTTTGAGGAATAAACTTCTTAAGTTCCGCTTCCTGATGGTTTCTCTGTTTCTCTATTTAATTGGCGATAAAACTGTGCCGTCAAACCCTTCTTATTATTTTTTTTTCTCTAGGTCAACTCTTTCAATATTTTTTGAAATGTCTTGCTATGCTTCATTTTCTTGTTTCTACATTTATAGTCCTATCAATCTCTGTACATTTATACTTAAGTAGTTATGTTTTATCGACTCCATTACATGATTAAAAATAAGCATTAATCAAGAAATGGGATACACAAGATTAAAATCACACAGAACAAACACAACCATGTCAGATGGAGCCTCCAAGCAATACCACATGTTGATAACTATGTTGACAACAACGTTGCGCATCTATATCATTGGTCTCTAGGGTTTCTTTCAGTTTCCTCCGGGTAATTTTTGTAATTAAATATCCAGCCCTAAAATGAAGGGTAGTTTATTGAAGGATAAAAGGATAAAAAAAATAATTTTCTCAAAAATACCCTCGAACGATTTAGTATTAAATTTTATATCTAGACACTCACTGTTTAACATTACAAACAGAATGGTAATTTTCATTTTACAATGTAAATGACGTTGTGAGTACTTTACAAAAGTGTACATTTCCAATTTGTAATTTTTTCCCGCAACTATTTCAAATACATTAAATTTTTAGTATTGTTAATTTTCTTTTATTTATTCAAGGTATTTTACGTGCACTTTCTGAACCGACTGATTTATATCAGCACACGATTTATAAACTAACTTAAATCTACAACAGAAACAACATCCGGCCACCAGTCGTTAATTCATCAATATGAAAGGGGAAAAACCTACATTTCGCCAATGATTAAGGTTTCGGCCATGTCAAGAATCGAACCCGGGACCAATATCTTAGTAGACAGACATTCTGATCTATAAACAAATATATTTTTTATGTAAGTCTTTAAAAATGTTTATATGATCGGTATGCTCTTTGGAGGAGAGAGATGTTCCTCTTTTCTAAATTTTTCTGTGACAGTTTAAAACTTTTATTTTTCATTTAAACTCTTTGGTGGAGTGTTTCTGCAACAATGTATATTATTTCGTTTCACAATTCTTACTAGTTTTTAGTAAATGTCTCTATTTTAAGATAAAATAAAGAGAAAATCTTTAGTGGTACCTTGTATTCTTTATTTTTTTGTACACTTGGTCTTATTATCCACTCGTTCTTCACGTATTTTAATTACACTAGTGATGGTGACCTGGTGGTCCAGGGGTAAGATATCGGACTTCTGTGCTGGGGGTCCGGGTTTCAATCCTCGTTCCCAGCATAGATTTATCTGATTGCAAGACCCTTCCTTCACCTCTGACAAGACGTGTATTAATCACAACTTGTAAATGTGAGGAATGCCAGACCTCCACCGTGGTTCGGATCCCACGTTAAACTGTAAGTCCTCCATTTCATCTCACAATCATCCCACCATTACACATTAGCTAAGTGCGTATAGCCCGAACGGGTAGTAAGACGTGGTGCTAATTATTATTATTATTATTATTATTATTATTATTATTATTATTATTATTACACTAGTGGCGTTATGATGAGAAAGGTTGAGTCTTACAGGAAATAAACCCATATTTTTGTGGAAAAAAACAATTTAGGAAAATCATCCGTCGGATACCCGGCCAGGACTTGGAACTCCCACCTCACTTTCATCGGCAAACCAGTTTAAGAGAGTCTCATATTTAGACCACGTGTGAATTGCTCTGGGTTTTTATTTAATTTAAATATAATGCTTTGGTGGTGGTATACATACTGACTAATAAAAGACCACAGTATGAAAAATGGCATATTCGATGTAAACTCACAAGAATTGACCAATGATAAGTTAAGAAATATCAGTGCATAAAACCCCGAAAAGCGCACCTGGTCGAGATTAGAACCCCCGCCCTCGGATCAGAATTAATAGTGGTTACAAGTAATGCCGGGATCACGATCAACTTAACGTTAACTTAACGTAACGTTCACTAAAAGTTAACTTAACTTATGTGTGATCACGATTCAATTAACTTAACAACTCGAGACAAACATTTGCATTCTCGAGCATGAGCTGTGGTTTTGTACTATTTGTAAAGTGATGATTTGTGAGTGTTTACAGTTTTCAATCAATATAATAAATATCTATTATTAAACTTTTTTGATAAATTTAATTCCTTATTTTAGTTTAATTATTTTGTTTCAATGTCTGATCACTTACGCTAAAGAGTAAACATTGGTCATAATACCAACAAATTAATTACTAAATAGCCCTGTTGACGTCACTCGCATAATGATTGGCAGTCTAGAGCACGTGATACCCTTCAAGTAACGTAAAGTAAAGTAAAAGACCTCCCAAGACATCTCTTACGTTAAGTTAACTGCAAGTCAACGTTAAGTTAAGTGCATCGTGATCGCTTCCATTTAAACACACGAGATTCTTTACGTTAAGTTACGTTAAGTTACGTTAAGTTAACGTTAAGTTGATCGTGATCCCGGCATGAGTCAGCTTTACCGGTAAAGTTTTTATTTTCATACCACGAGGTATTAAACCTTATGCAGCCAAAATACTGTGTCAGCGTTTATATTTACAGAGCAAATTAGAATAAAAAGGACACGTTTAGAAAAAAAAATAGGTTACAAATATTTAAAGTGAAATTTTTAAACACAGAACTGTATCAGAATACAACCAAGGAATTAACTAACCAAGATAAATAAACATATTATTAAACGAATTCTAGCACTGGGAATTAAAACAGTAATATTTTTTATTCTAGTATTACCTATTATATATAAGGTGTTAAATAGCCAAGCTATTATTTTTGTTAATCACGGTTATGGCCGCATAAAGATATCATATTATTTAAATTGAAAAATGACACCTGGACATTCGAACCCGGGACCAGAGGTGTCAATTTTCAATTTAAAGAATATAATTATATATAAATATACAGTAATTACCTATATATATATATATATGTGTGTGTGTGTGATTACTGTATATATATATATATACATAATTATATTCTTTAAATTGAATTGAATTGAAATGTATATATATATATATAATTATATTCTTTAAATTATATATATATTCTTTAAATTGAATTGAAATGTAGATATATATATAATTAGTTAACCATAGTTAAAGTTAAATATATTAACGTACATAGGCCAATATATATTATATAGATATATATTTATATAAATTTATATATAAATATATATTTTTTAATATTGCTGCTAAATACTATATTTATAAATATATATTTATGAACATGTATATATTTTTTAATATATACAATATATTTATTTAGTTAGCTATTATATATTATAGTTAAATACTAGAACTAGTATATGTAATTATAATTGTTCTAGTATTTAACTAATCTACAACCATTACTGTTTCCATCCTGTGACCTAGGTCAGTTTTTTTATCGAAGCCATATATTTTTCCACTTATGGCTGTCTGGCTAGGCCTGTCGTAGCTTCATATGCCTTATAATCTAATCTAACTTAAGACTAGGACAAGCACAACACAAGTCCTCACCTATTGATACATCACTGTGAAAAGGTAAACCCACCTTTCACCTGTGAAAAATTGTTTCGTCCATGCCAGGGATTGAAACTTGGACCCTTAGCTTATCAGAGAGACACGCTACCAAGTGAGCTAAGGTGCTGGACAATTATTTAACTAATATTTATAGGCACTTTTAGGGATTAAACCAGGCTCACATTGGCATATAGTTGGGCTTCCTAACCACAAGGACATTAGAACGGTCATATTATATTTATTTATTAACATTACGCTAGTCCGAGTCTGAGAAACCAGGGCAGTGGAATTTTGGAGGTGCCCTTTAATCATAAAATAACTAATTTAATGTTGGTGTCGTATTAGTTAATACTAATATGAAATTAAAAACACCGCTTCATTCAATTAATGAGTTACATTATTCACTATCCATATCTTTACAACGCTAACCGGGTTCGGGATACTATTAAAAAAAAACCATTAAATTCTATGCGCGTAGGCTGTGATTTAGGTAAGACTTTCTGCTGTAAAAGAAGTGATGTTTGAAGGTTTGGCAAACCCCCTGGAAGAGGGGGGGGGGCTAGAAAAACTACCCTTTTTTGCTTCCACCTCTAGACATCCCTACGATGACTGCACGGACCAAGGCTTCAATCGCGCTTAGTATAGTTTCCAATGACGGGGCTCAAATCTCGACCGGGTATAATGGGAGTATTTTTTCCTAAATGGTTTTCTTCTTTTCCTGTACGCAAATGTGGGTACATTTCTTCAAAATGTATCTTCCTCATTAATATAATTAAGTTCAGCTCCTTATCTCAGTCAGTGGTGCGTATGTCTACTTAACTAAAGGCTCTGGGTTCGATTACCAACATGGCTAAAAACCTTACATTTGATGAAATTAGGATTTCTCCGTTATAATTGAAGAATTAATGTTCAGGGATCGGAACTAAGAACTAAGTTAGCTTGTAAGTGGTGTGGTTGATATTATCAATAGGTTTAGAAAGTGAAATATTAAATTAACACACAATAAATAGTATAATTATTAAATGCGAAAAGTCCGAACGTATTGAATAAGCTTCACAAAATAAATAAAAACATGTCACTAGAATAAACTATTATAATGTCTACATATATTTTAAACATGCCAGGCAGGTGGAACAAAAATGTTGTTTAGGGAAAAGTTTACATAGTCCTCACTTGCGTCCAGTTACACAACGAAACGGAAACATTAACATACCTGCAATTCATTGTGCGTTTTAATCCATTGTTCCCGCCAGGTTAATTGGCTGAAAAGACATCAAAAGGTTTGAAGGCGGGACCCGGTTAAGGGGGAAAAAAAAAGTAATTAAAGACCGTCGAATATTAATCGACTCTAAGCTTAATCACACGTCATAGCTACGAGAGATTCTTCTAATCAGTTTCGTAGATACCAGGCAAAATGTCAATAAATTATCTCCGAACTCGACCCGACCACTCGGGAGTAAATAAAAAAAAAGATCGAAGAAGAAATCACCACAAAAATTACCAGAAAAAAATTAATACAACCTAAATAACATTAATGACGTAACGTAGCCATAAAACTTGCTAAAATCATGGACTAGGTTTCCTCGACTTGTGTCATTAACGGTTTGTTAGCTTAGTTGACATATGTCCTGAAATCTTCAGTAGGGACCGTTTTATAAAGAGCTACACAGTTTCCAAGTCGTCGTTGACCCGTTTTCAACCTGTTTTAATTGTACGTCTTGGAATTGTATTTCAAACGGTTATTTTGCCAAACATTCGACAAAGAATTAGTCTAGGGAAAACAATAGCCTTGTTATAAGAAATCGTTTATTTTTAGTTATTTTTCTTTTACTCCTAATTTTTTGACAGTTTTTTTTTTTTTAACGCCACGTGGATATGTATGGAAAGGATTGTTGTCTTTAACTCGTCCCTCGGAAGGTGAAAAATAAAGGGGGGAAGGTGGAAGGCAACAGAAAAAACCTCTCGCTACCACAGACGCGTTATTGTAGACAAGACGACACACGTGGTCTCGCGTGTTCTTTTCTTCGGGGGAAATCTTTCTCGATCGCGGCTGTTTGATCGGCGCATGTGCGAGCGCTCCTATATCCAACCAGCCGGCCCGGCAGCACGGATGTTACTGGATCTGTTCTGGGGCTACGCCTTGTAATAAAAGATATAGACACGCCGCCACGCGAGCACTGGCGAACCTATGAACACGGGGATGGAAAGGGGGGGGGGGGGGATAACACACACACACATCCTCCCATCTCAGAAGAACGATCATCGGCTTGAAATAACGACAATTATTTTGAATTTTATTGAGATTAAATTATCTAGTTGGGTTATAGTAGGATTTTAGTAAGAAGAACATTTATAAAATACAAACTTTTTTTTTCAGTCAAAATCAAAAACATTTTACTATTGGCTTCGGTGGCAGCATGGTCTATGGCATCACTCTCGTACTAGGCTAGACTACCTATGACGGGGATATCGGGGTTTGAATCCCGGTTTGGTGTACTGAGGGTGTTTTTTTCCTGAATGGTTTTTCCACGCTTTCTCTAAGCAAATGCGGGTGTACTTCCTATGAATACAACCTTCCTCCTTCATAGCACATGGGCGTAATTAGTACATAATCGTAAAACCCGAACGGGTAGTAAGACACGGTGCTGAAATAATTATAATATTATTAGTGTTAATTAAAGGTACATCATTGATAATATCTATCAAAAGGGACAACATGGAGTCCACATTACTTGACGACGTATGAATATATTAAAATAGCTCTAACATTAAAAAAAATATTGGAGGTACCTATTTAACGTGCACTTTCTGAACCGACTGATTATATCAGCACACGACTTTTAAACTAAATTACATCTATAACAGACTCAATAGCCGGTCCCAAGTCGTTCATTCATCACTGTTACATTTAAAAAAAGGTAAATCTTTATGCCAGGCCTGAAATAGAACTCTAGACCCTTAGCCAAGGCCGGACATAGGAATGTTTCCGCCCTCTGCAATACTTTGCCACCCAACTCCATCCTCAAATTAACACGTTACAATTTAAAAGTAATTATCTTAAGTAAGATTCAATATGACCATTATTTTACCAACTTACCAATTACCATTAATTTTAAAATGGTAGTATCATTACTAACAATTCATAAATTAACTAAATAATACAAAAATGAGAGTAGATTAAAATAAATAAATGTGGTTACATTACTTACGTGTAGGCAGTTCTCATCAAAATTTAAAACCAAGAACTGCACAACCACAAAAACTATGGACGTATATGTTTTAGTTTTTAGCATATATACCTAATATGTCTTCACATAATTTATACTTTTTATGTTTGAAGTGAATATCTAATGTTTAAAAATAAACTTTTGCTACCTAGAAATAAAATTAAGAGTTTTTTTTTCTATCCGTTTGAAGCAAATTAAAGAGTTGCCCGGGGTAATCATGTAATGTAATGCATGGTTACCCCAGGCAAAGCCAATTTATTTCTGATAGTATAATATATAATAATCTTATCATGATAAGCTCCACTTTAAGATCTTGACAGAGTGTGAATAATCTAATACCATGTACTCATGTACGACACACGACTGATAGCAGCCGTCCACTAAAAAATTATTACTTCGTGTTTAATATAAAAAAAGAAAGATAAAAATTTGTATTAATGTATGTATTTGCAAATTACTTTTAATTCTAAACATTTCAACTTACTATGAATAGACTATATCTTTAAATATACTAGCATTGAAGAGCGAAGATAAAATGTAAATAATTTTTTTTATGTAAAGGTGCAATAAGCCATTTTTTGGAAGGATAAACGTCACATTCACTCACTACCTTGATTAATTTAAAATACATAACAAAATATATTTAAATAAATATTTATGTGTATGCCAAAATTCTTTAAAATATCTTGAAAATTATTTTAGATACTAATAATTCTTGGTGAAATCGGTAAAATAAGGTTATTTCTTATAAATTCGTCGCCTTGCTTTTTTTTTAATGCTTGGTCTTGCAGATTTTTGTTAGTGTTGGTAGTCAACAATTTATGTTTTGCTTTTTATTTGGTGTTACTTTAATTATATATGGTAGCTCGCACTTTAAAGTACGCAGGCAAGGCATCAGTTTCGTATTGTCTGGTTTTCCAGTGACGAAGATGGAAGAGGAGAGAGCCAAATATGACTGAAATTGTTGTAGTAATTTAAGTTTCATCATCCATGGAGGTGATATAAAGGGATACAAAGAAATATATTTTATTTGCGACTATGATAACACGATGTGTTTGCTAAGTTTGATATTAATCTGTTAAGAATGAGTCTTAGGTGTGACTGGGGGCGGTCAAGGGATTTTGCAATCCTCCACCACGAGAGAAACCTACCTACTAAACAAAAATAATTATGTACAACAACTACAGTAGCCCCGTGACTTCTTTGGTGCTGACTGACAGCTCACAGTTGACTTCTGACAGTCAACATTTAGGTATATACCTAAATTTTGACTGTCAGAATTGACAGATGCTAAACACATGTTTTTTCAAATCATATGGTTCAGCGTAGGGATACATAATTTCGTCTGGTAACTTTTCAAAGCTGTCAACTGTTAGCTGTGAGCTGTCACTCAGCACTAAAGAAGCCATGGGGCTACTGTATGACCTATTTAATAAAATATAAACAAAGAATAAAGTATGTATAATTTTTAGTCATATTCTGTACGGACAGAAAAAAAAATCTAAGATTGATTGGGCTTTCAAGATAAATTCACTTGTTTGTACATGAAATACGTAATATATTTCATAGTATTATCATAATAATTATACTCATCTATTAAACCGGTTTTTATTCAACAGTGTGGCCTATAAATTGGCACTGCTTTTTAAAACCCTCTAACAAGGTGTTAAACTTATGTAAAACACTTAAATATTTAGCATTATATATATATATATATATATATATATATATATATATAATTTACATATAATGAATTATAAAGCTCGTATTTATTATTATTTTTTATATTCGATATTATTAGACTAATTTACATTATAATTTTTTTCAAAGCGCTTACCTAATATATTTTCACATAGTTTTTAATTGACTTGTTTTGTGAATAGTCTCGACTAATTACTTGAAAATAAAGCTACCAGCCTTGGTTTTTGATTAATAAGACCTAAAATTCTTAGATGTTTATATAACTCTGGGAATGCCAGGCCTCCACCGTGGTTCGGATTCCACGTTAAACTGTAGGTCCTTCATTTCATTTCACAATCACCCTACCATTACACATTAGCGTAAGTGCGTATAACCCGAACGGGTAGTAAGACGCGGTGCTAATAATAATAATAATAATTATTATTATTATATAACTCCATAAATATTCTTATTGCTCATGTTTACATATCCTCAGAACCCTAATATAATTGGTCTCAATTTAATTTACACTTGGTAACATTTATAGTCAAATGCGCGTTCGTTCTATATAACACATTGAAATGCCAGAATGGTTTGGTTTAATTTAATTTAATTGTGTATGAGAGGGGGAAGCAGCTCTTAATTACGAACGTTCCTGTGTTTGAATGATTTGGTTAGAACCGTGTCACGCGGTTTGTTTTAATTTCTCATATAGAGGAAGTATTGTGCTCGTAAAACATTTTCCCCTTCGAAATTATAATGAATCTTCCCGTTTCATTTGCCCCCGAACTCAAAGATAATAATTACAACAATTGTTTAGCTGTCTGTACCCCGAGCTACAGCCTAAACGGTGTAATGGGCTTCGCTCAAACTGTACTGCTTCTTTATTAATAAAATTAATAGTCCGACTGTCTGTCACGAACAATGCGCAACATCTGTAGCGTGTCAATCAAATGGATTGAACAGCTACAAGAGAAAAATTAATATTTCGACGATTTTGTGCAAGATAGAAAATTATATCAACATATTTAATATAAACTGCCTATAAAGTTATATCGTCTGATCTGCAAAGTTATGTTTCGTCCTACATTCAACCACGTGGTTGGTCAAACAAATATTGTTTTTGGACTATTGTTGTACTAAATATCTAAGGAGAGGATTTAAATTAGTGTATTTATGAATAATATACTTAAAACTCTTCGTTTTTCCCGTGATGCCTGATAGACTTGTCTACTCCTGCCATGTGGTCTACTCGAATAATAATAAAATATACATTTATATTACTACTTCTCATAAAATAATAGTGGATATTAACTAACTAAATTAATACAGATACATTTTAATATAAGATATTTTCGTACTAACTCACCCCGGCAAGATGTCTGCAGATATTAATCTCACTTTTGAAAACTACAAGATTGTCAATCATGGCCGACCCACGTGTGCCACGGCTGGTTCAACCGGAGAGATGAACTGAAGTCGGGGATCGACTCAGAGGCCGGCTGCGCACATAGCGACGCTGGTGGTCATTCGAAGAACTCGTGGCTTGCTTCAATTGTTTTCTTTTCTTCACACTTTCATCTTTCTTTGTCTCTGCCTGTTTTTTCGTAATTTATCCCCCCTTCCTTCTTTTTCACGTCCGACCTGCATCGACAGTATATATAGGTCCGCCAGCAGTATCAAAAGTACAGAGCGGTACAGAACGGTTCCACAACGAAAAGAATCAACAGGGAAACTCCGCCCATCAGCAACGCGAAGGAACATGGAGTCCGTGACGTCGGATTCGCCATCGATAGGATGATGGGTCACCCGATCCAACTCGCCGGAAACATGGACGACGTTTCTGTGGTATTAGTATCCAGCTGTAGGACTTGGGCTTTTGTATAGTTTAAGAGAAGTTCTAAATTTTTATGTTTTAAAGGAAATTTATATTTTATTATTTGGTGAGAAGCCAAGGTTTTGGAAAATGTCAATTAGAATCTTTTCAGTTTAACTGTAAGTAGCTTCAACATGAAAGTTTTTTCTTGGTTTGTTTATGTGTCCTTTGACACTGTTCTAACGTAAAAGCCTCTGGCTTAGATAAATATGTTTTTGTTAGATTCGTGACTTAGACTAAGTCATAAGTCCAATACAACCTCTAAATTAATCATGACGTCCTAAACGTCATGAACATTAGTTTTGTTGTTGATGGTTAGCACCAGGATGTCTAATTTTTCTTTTGCCTTATGCAACTCGGTCATATGTATTAGTTTTGGTGTTGTAGTCACTCTTCTAGTAGAGTATTAGCGAGGGTGCTTAACCTAGGGAAATTACACTAGTGTCATAGTGGGGTCCGCGCAAAATAAATCTATTTTATTTTTGCCCGTGACTAGGCTTCTAAGTTAGTATTGATCTAGATAGATGCCAATGTACTATTGAATGCTCTGGCAGTACCGTAAGGGAAAATGACCAGCTGTAGTACTTTAAAGACGCCTGTTTCTTAGCCATCAATTAGCTGGATATACCAGCTGAGTATCCAACATGTTTTATGGCTCCCTTTAAATATTTAACGCTACCAAGTGAGACTGTATAAATGGTATGTTCTGAACTTGCTCTTTGCTATTCATTAACCAATTGTTCATTTACTACTTGTTTAGAAAAATCTTGTCACTGTGGCAAGTTTGAATTGGTACTGCATGCTTCAACATGTGGCCTGGCTACAGTAAAAGTAATCTCTCAAGTCAATTTGTTTTTTGGAAGAATTTAATTCTCATCAATATTCCTATATTAATGTAAAACTTGTAATTTTCTTAATTTGTTTATTGTTGACTAAATAAATCTAAATTGTTAAATTGACTATATGTTTTTTATATATATTATATGTACCCTGTAAAGTAAGTTGGTACACATCTACCGAATGTAAAGATGTGAAGGTTTAAAATTAGTAGCCCATGTCGACCTTGAAGCCAGAACTTTACAATTTTTAATAATTTTCTTATAATAAATTAAAAATCAGATCAGAAGCAATAAAACGAAGAGTTTTTTTCTTTCGGTTTGAAGTAAATCAAAGCGTTGCCCGGAGTAACCACGCAATGAATAGTTTATTTTGCTTCATACATTTATTTACGCTTAACATATTTCGGCGTAGAATATTTGGGGGGCTGAATTTATCTCTAATAATACTGCATTTATCTACTATTTTGACCATAATGGAAGTTAGAACAAAAATTCACCTTAAAGTTTTTTTTATAATTTATTCTAATATTATCTGAGTTTTGTCTTTAATATTTTCATTTTCAAGGGTAAAGGATGTTTTCACGTGAGGGTCATTACCGCCCTTTAATATTTCAAAGTTACTAATGAGGGTGTAATGGGCCGAAGCTAGTCGATTCAGCTGTCAAACAGACCATCTGTCATCTAATGGAGAAAGGGATTCAACTTTCAGATTAAAAATTAACATTCATGTCATAAACATTTTATTTTTAAATGTATGAAAAATCATTCAGAAGTTATATTATTAACTCTATTTTATGACCTCAATTCAAAATAATATAACAAAAACATTCAGCAATAGATTGTGTCAATTGGTTCATCGTCATGGTAAAGATTTAATTTGTTTATTCCCATCTTAAATTTTATTTTATTTTGTCTAGAATGTGTATGGTTTCATTGTCAAGATAAATTATTCAATGGTTTTACACAATTTTTAGTAATGTCTGTTAATGTAATTTTAAATCACTTTTTTTCATCAATGTTTATGTACATATTTATTTCAATAAAATAATTATTCATGATAAATTGAGAATTTGTATTACCATTTTTAACATTTTTAAGGGGAACCTGGTGGTCTAGAGGTAAGGAATCGTACTTCTGTGCTGGGGGTCCAGGGTTCAATCCTCGGTCCCAGCAGAGATTTATCTGATTACCAAACCCTTCCTTCACCCTTGAAAAGACGTGTTTTAATCACAACTTGTGAATGTGGGGAATGCCGGGCTTCCCTATGGTTCGGATTCCACGTTAAACTGATAATAATAATAATAATAATAATAATAGTCTTAAATGTATCATTAGTCAAATACTTTATTCCCAACTTGTAAATAAAATGTTAATTGTATCATTTTGCTTTAATTTATAAGTAAGATATCAATATTTGATAGAAGTACGTAATTGAAAGACATTTAAAAAAGTCTCAGGAGTAAAATTGAGCTAATTTTAAATTATTAATCAATAGTGCAGTACATCAAATTTATCTCTCTTTAATATTTTAGCCTTATAACTAAAAAAATGAATAAACAAGGTGGCCACAAAATCAGGTCAAGAAAATTCCTTGACATTCCCCTGATCCAAAAACTCAAATTTCCCTGACTAAAACACATATCGAGATTTATAAAAATGTTAAATTATTATTAGCACTGCGTCTTACTACCCATTCGGGTTGTACACACTTACGCTCATGTGTAATGGTAGGGTGAATGTGAGATGAAATGGAGGACATACAGTTTAACGTGGGATCCGAACCACGGTGGAGGCCTGGCATTCCCCACATTCACAAGATGTTTTGTCAGAGGTGAAGGAAGGGTTTGGCAATCAGATAAATCTGTGCCGGGACTGAGGTTTGAACCCCGGAACCCCAGCACAGAAGTCTGACACCTTACCCCTAGACCATCAGGTCATCTATTATAGATATTAAGAACCTAACTTAATTGGTATGAATGACGAGGGTAACTAAGAATATAAGCAACCGTATGTGTGTGTGTAGAAGGGATTGGAGAGCCACAGTGATATTAATTAACTTTATTTAATTCCCATTAAGTCAATGATAAATAGTTAGGTCTTCTATGATTTGTTATACCCACACTTCTGGCCCCACAGTCTAAGGCATCACTCTCGTAATAGATTGTTTTGCTGGTGACAAGGGTGGATCGAGCTTGAAGCTTTAGTCTCGTGTACTAGAAGTGTTTTATAATTAATTGTTTTCCAAACTCCCTCCATGTAAATATGGGTACACTTTATCAAAAACCCAACCTTCCCCATCCCTAACACATTATCGTAATTAGTACATATGCATACAGCTCAAATGTGAAGTGAAACGCGAGTTATTTAAAAAAAAATCATTAATAGCTATTGAATTAAACATAATCATAAAAAAAATTGTACTTTATACGATTCAACCAAGATTACACATACCTGCACTGATAGTCACACAGGCTAAGAAATCAGCCTCATTTACTCTGGTTTGTCAATGAATGACATGGAATCAGAGTTTCCGTTTTATCCGGATATAGGCCTTACCGAGTGTTTCCATCTCCCCATCCACGCAAATGCAAGAACATTTTATTTACTCTTTCCTCTCCGATTCGTATTCCAAAAGTATAAATATATACGGATATCCCGGAAGGGCAGTTAAGACACGGAGTTTGTAAAATACAAAGTGCGAGATATGTCGCTGTTGCCGCTAATGAAGTCTTGCATGTGGTCCTCCCTCCTCCTCCCCTTGCCGCTAGAAGCAACAATAAAAGACAGCTCATATCATAAGGTGCAGATATTGACTTTTGACGGGATACAAGCTGAAATAATACCAGCGGCAAAACACTCAGCTGATGAACTCACCCCTCTATACTAGGATCGCCGTGAAAAGAACCTTACATGACATTTCGAGAGGGAAAAAAAGTTGCTGAATTTACTTTCATGTACTCAAAAACGACAAGCTTTGTATTCTGTAGCAGTAACTATTTAATAGGTGATGGCAACTATTACGATGAATAAGTGACATATAGTAATTAATGTTAGGTATTTTATTTCATACAAATTAATTTTAATTGGTTTAAATTAGTTGAAAAAATGGCATTTGGATACGGAAATCGAACCAGGAAGATTTGACTCATCACGCCACTACGCTCCCACTGAGCTATCGAGAAATTGTCCCGTGCCCAGGGTAATTCTTCATTCATAGTTAAAGGCTGAGTCTGTGATGGACGTGCTAATTGTAATTTTTCAACTAATTTTAACAATTAACTAATTGTAGCTTTTGTGTTAATATTCCTTGAAATTTTGGCTTTGAAATCACAACCTTGAATTGTTTACTTGGTAGCGTAGCAGTCCTCCCACCCGCTTAGGTGACCACGTGGTTTAACGCGCTAATCTCGTGTTAGATCAGACCACCATGGACGGGAGATAAGGGTTCAATCCCAGTTGGGTGCACTGAGGGTGGTTTCCCTTCAATTATTTTGCACTCACTCTTCACGCAAATTTGGGTGCACTACCTGTAAATAAAACCCTCTTAATCCCTAACAAACTAGTTCATAGGCGTATAATCTGTACGGGTACGAAGATGCAGTGCTAAAAAAAAAAAAAATAGACAGCCCACCCGAGTTGAATAATTATGGCTGTGGTATCTGATGGCTCGCGAATTTATTGCTCTCCCATAAGTAATTGATGATTTCCCCACGTCCATCATAGACTCAGCTTTAAACTATAAGTTAAGAATGATCCTTGAGATTGGGTGAAGCCTGGATATATTAATGGCGGAGCATTGTGGCGATAAAATAATGGTCCTGGGTTAGATTCCTTTGTCCAGGTGTCACTTTTACACTAATTTAAATTAATTTAAATGTGATCCCCTCCGTAAGGACAGTGCCGTAAGTACAAATATTTGCAGTCTGTGTGTTGATATTCATGAGGTATTTTACAATTATACCCCAATTTTTGTAGGAATAATCTTATCAGACCGTTAGAAAAATTATTTGGTCTACTTTCACGTATTGTTATTTCAGGTCACGTGATCTCACACTGTCTCTTTTGAGAGAAAAAATTAAACATGTAAAAAATAATATAAATAAAATATTAAAATGGTATCAATTTTGACTAAGGTGACCTGGTGGTATAGGGGTGAGGTGTCGGACTTCAATGCTGGGGGCCCGGGGTTCAATCCTCGGTCCCAGCACATATTCATCTGATTACCAAACCCTTCCTTCACCTCTAACAAGACTTGTATTAATCACAACTTGTAAATGTGGGCAATCTAACACCTTGTCCCTATACCGCCAGGTCACCTGTCCATTTAGTAGCTCACCTCAAGTGATTTGAATTTATAATTTTAATTACAGGATCACGATCAAATCAACGTTCACTTAAGGTTAGCTTAACGTAAAGGTTCTCCTCGTGTTTTTAAATGCAATCGATCACGATGCAGTTAACTTAACGTCCACCTACAGTTCACTTAACTTAATAGATGTATTGGGAGGTCTTTAGCGTTAAGTTAACGTTACATGAAGGTTATCACGTGATCTAGCCATCCAATCATTACGCGAGTGACGTCTACAGGGCTATTTAGTAATATATTTGTTGCTTTTATGACTAAAGTTTACTCTTTAGCTTCAGTTCTAGTGATCGGACATTGAAACAAAATAATTAAACTAAAATAGGAAAGCTAAATTTATCAAAAATGTTTAAAGATAAATATTGATTATATCGATAAAAACATTAAACAATCACAAATCATCACTTTACGAATAGTACAAATCATAGATCAAAATACATATTCCAGAATGTAGATGTATGGCTTGAGTAGTTACGTTACGTTAAGTTACGTGAATCGTGATCACACTTCTGTTTTCTTAAGTTAAGTGAACCTAAGTGAGCGCTACGTTAAGTTAGAGTTAAGTTGATTATGATTCAGGCATAAGCAATTTATAGAGTAGCTATGGTGTATATATATATATATATATATATATATATATATATATAAAACATATTAATACTAGTATTTATAAGTACATTATATTAATAGAGAATAACCGTTGTTCACGCGATTTAAAACATCAATATTGCAATATATGTCAAAATTTATATATATATATATATATATATATAAATTTTGACATATATTGTAAGAGCTCAACTTTAAATGCAAGGAGAAATTATAAGAGATAATTCAACTTTAAATACTAAGAGAAATCTTAAGACTGTATTAATGATAAGAACATGGAGGGAACGAGGTTTACTGTTCACAGAACTACCAGCAATAATAAAGTTAGAGCAAACGAGTTTTTTGAACCTAAGACTTAGGACGGACCGCTCAATAGTGCAGTTCAATTTCTTTTAAAATCTTTGGTATTGCCTGTTATTTGCTTCTATCCCTTGAAAAAGTCACAAAATATAATACTGGTCCGTAATATGAATAGTTTTTTTCCTTTCGGTGATGTTAAGTAAACAATACATGTCATTCGCGCGTGCTTGAAGAAACCAAGCGTGTTTGAACGAGTGTTGGCAGTGTGTCACAGCAAACATTATTGATAAACATTGACACCATAAACCACAACTTTACATTACAATGTATGGATGGGTGTGTTTGTCCACTTCAGCTTTGGTTGAGTCTAAAATCAGAAGCTGGATGAAAATTATTGCTTCATTTTGCGACGCTTAGTACCATAATCGAAACAAGAGTTTATTTTTAAATACAATAATGATAATAATTATGTCACTTTTTATAATTTGGCTAACGTTGTGTCGTAGAGAAGTAATATTGTATTTACCTTCAAAAACATTCTGTTTAAGATTTTATTTTAAATAATTGTTTTTCTCTTTCTTTGCTATTGCACCCGTCCTTCATCCCTAAGAAGAAAATAAGTGGTGTGCAACATTACAATGGCATCAAAACAAAGGAAATTGCAGAGTGACCTATTCGACCAATATGCAAATAAATCCGCAGATATATATATATATATATATATATATATATATATATATATATATATATATATATATATATATGACAATTGTTTTCAGCCAAATCCTTTTGTCTAAAAACTCATAAATAGCCAGAAAAATAAAATACCCTACGTTTTATTTTAAATTAAATGATCCATAATGTAATATCAGTAGCAGTTGTTTTTCTTATGTGAAGGTAACACAAAAGAGAAGTCAAGTATAGAACGTTTCTGGTGTATTTATTTAGTAAGAAAATATAGTCAAATGAATATTAGAATCTTTGAAAATATGTTCAGAATTAAACATTGTGTTGACTTTCATAACAATCTACGCAACATTTATCAATATTAGTAAAAGGTATATTTTTCTTTTTAAAAAAGTATTATTTATAATTACTGTTATTAATTATATTCAGAACTAGTCAAATATTTAATTTAAAATCCTAAATGACTTCTAATCAAAATAAATTACAAACAAAGGTACAATTTTCAATATTTTAGCGTGTTTGTAAGTCGTATTCTTTTGTCCTATGGACCAATAACGATCATATTCTAAGGTACGACTAACATAAGTATTAAGAAAAAGCAAGAAACTTATGATATAATACACTAAGGCCCAACCCTACGATGCTACGTTTAAGTACTCGTAACTTAACCGTTCGTAACGTCTAACTGTTGGTTAAACTTGGCATTGCGTTTTACAATATTATTCTGATGTGCTCGTCACGTTACGGAAGGTTTCATTTCATTAGTTATTATCGTTAAGCTTCTTGGAGCACTAGATATGTTAAAAAGATGTTGATTGGCTTAATTTGAGCCAATCGAATGTAAGTAACTATTTAAATGTCTGTGAAGTTATGGAGTTGTTAAGAAAACAGATTAAAGTATAATACATAATTGTTGTTTATAACACGTCATGTTAATCAATAATCATATTCATACATATAAGTGTAAAATATATAGTGCTCTTTTATATGCAAATAAAGATAGATACACCAACTCTGTTTATTTTAACACTATTTTTTAAGCTTCAAAATAATTAATTATGTAAACAGTAAAATTTTAAACACACAATTTAATATTCAACTAAAAACCACCCTTAATTCACCATGGACGTGTACTGGAGGGGGAAAATGGAAGAAAAACACGTCCAATATTAGCCATTCAGGTCTACACATAATAACTTACAAGACGATAAAAAAACATAGGTAAGCCTACAGTCAATTACTAATAACTATTGACAACAAAAAATGACCATTCCGAATCGCGAAGTGAAACCACTGAAATAATTTACACATTTTTTTAATAGGAAAGAAGGGCCTTTAGGGCTAAGCCAAAATAGTTGTAATAAAATTCCATAAAAAGAATTAAAAACCTCTTCACCACGTCTTATGACGACTTACAAATCACCCTGCGATCTAAGTATAAACCCAATCATCTAAAAAGTTCACTTATTTCTTAAGGACTAATTGATTTAACGCCAAAGGAACCAAGTCTACTTTTTATGTACTTGCAAAATTTGACAATTATCAACATCTAACATTTTATGTTGAAAAGAAATCGTTAGATACAATTAATAATTAACGAGCGAGAGCGTTCTATAAGTATGATATGTAAAATTAATGGATGTCCAAAATACCCAGACGTACAGTAACCCTTTATTTACAACATTTATCTAATATAAAAAAAATGACTATGTCTTAAGTTTACAAAATAGGACTAAAGTATGACTCAAACTATCTAATATATAATCATTGAGCATTCTCTGAATCAACTTATTGGTGAATTCAATGATTATTATTTTTTCAAAGTACTCCATACTTCACGGGTTGATTACCACATTAAATATTTGTAACAACATTTTCTAGTAAATATATTGGACATTACTAGTCCGTCATTACGTTCCTTCATTACGTAAATATTACTTATTTCATTTATTTTAATTGCTACCAGCAATAATAATTGTGAACAAAATGATTGGACTATGAATGGACTCAATTATTCTACTACTAAGTCCCATGGTTTTAACAGTTATTAATATTATTTTCATTTACTAATACAAGATTACCAAAAATATTATTTTAATCCGAGAAAAAATAATTTGGAAGATATTCGCCAACAAGAATTTAGAATAAAAAGTTTTATATAAAATATATTTAAAGTCGAAATAATAATTTTGAGAGAGATGACCGAAACAGAATTTTGTGCTTACATTATGCTGAACGAGAAGCGTCTCCTATGAAAAATCAACCAAGAATGAATTCCAAAGCCCAAACCAGCTATACCCTGATTTTCGTTGGAAGAACAATAGAGAAAATTCAAACATATTTATTTGCAGCCATCATTGATAACATTTTCTTATATTATTTGTGTTATTTGATAGGCATTGATAATATCTATCAAAAGTAACATTTGCAGATGACATGACTTTATGTATGAATATATTAACATTGTTTTAGTAACTTTAGTAACTAACTTCTACTGTTCTTCCTACCAAAATCATACTATATATATATTCCTTCCACAGCTCAGATTGGAAGGGGACTAGGAGGGGAGAGGGGAAAACAAGTGAAGGGTGATTGATGGGCCTTGGCCTTCTTTCTATCCTTCGCTGGAACCTGCTAGAAGCTAACCGTCGAAAAACCCACGTGGTTCTGGAAGGAACTAGACTTCTATTCTCTGGCAGGCTGTTGAGGTCGGAACTATTCCTCAATCCATGTGACTCGTTTAGTCGGGCGGGCTAGTTGATGGACATAATGCATGTTATGCATATCTTACCATTTACATCTAGAATAAATTACATCAAAAGTACTTAATTTATTTAATAATAAGTTTCGAATGATATATGTAATATTCCCAGACCACCTCTGTGGTTTAGTGGTCAGAATTTCTGGCTAGTGATCTAAAAATCCTAGATTTTATCCACGGTGCTTCCAGAATTTATCTGTGAAGCAGTGGGTCTTGTACGGGGTCAAACTCAGCCTCAAAAAGGACAAATGAGGAGCTACTTAAATACAGAAGTAGCGGTTCCAGTCTATAAAACTGAGATCAATGGCTGGAGGGATCCTTGTGCTTGCTACATGACACCCTCTGTCCACAAATTCTGGCACAATCTTCGCCAACATGTGGAGGTTGGTTGGTCGTTATAGCTTGCTTGTGGTCCGACGCCATGGAGCTATTAATTATGGATATGGATTTATATATATGGAGATAAATTTATATATATATATATATATATATATATATATATATGAATATATATATTTTCTACACGGACCCCCTAAGATGCCTTCGCGTACCTCCGGGGGGTTCCAGTGAGTACATAAGTCTGAAATTAGCCGACATATATTGTATATGAAAATATACGATGGCATTAAATGTAAAACCGTTACGTCAAAGTATTTTCTAAGTGAATACTGACTCTTTCTGACTTTGTAATCTATAAAATTAACGAATGTATGATAAGTTTACAAACTTAAATATTTTAAAAATATGTTCTCAAGTATTAATATTAATAATTATCTTCTTTATTTGGGTGTCTTTTCTTATACTCATTTTAACAATTTAGAAGCATTTGAGCACATTTCAGTAGAAAATACAAGCCAATGTTTTTAAGTGGACTGAATCATGACTTAATAATTTATAATTTAATGGATTAGCTTTCCAAGCTATATTATTTGTTAATTACAGTTATAGCCACAACAAAATAGTATATTCTCCTAATTTTAAAATGACACCTGGACACAGGAATTAAATCTGGGACCTTTGGCTTAGTACGTCAATGCTATAACCACTGAGCTGGAGACGGGACGACTCCTGGTTATCTCAGTGGTTAGAGCATTGGCGTACTGAGCCAAAGGTTTCGGGTTCGATTCTCATGTCCAGGTGTCAATTTTCAATTTAGAGAATATTTATATCGTAGCTTAAATATCCTCATGATTAAATATACATATAAAATCATGGCTGGTTAACCTCAACATTTCAGCTTACACTTAAATATAGCTTCAGTGATTTCTATGAATGTGTTTTGAAGGCTGTCATATTTGAAGTTTCGGGCCGCTGAGACCTGCCAGTCTACCCCTGCGCATACCCCTGGTTATGAATAACACCTATGTAGGGTTTACTACTTAAATATGGGTTCGTCCTATGGCTCAGATAATATAATTATCACCCACTTCAATGGCCGTATGGTCTAACGTGCTAATCTCGTGTTAAACTAGACTGCCGATGAAGAGGAGATCGAATTTCGAATCTCATTTTGGTGTATTGAGTTGTTTTTTTTCCAGGACGGTTTTCCATTCTCCCTCCACACAATTGATAGTACACTTTATTTAAATATAACCTCCTTAATTCCACTATCGTGATTAGTAAGTAAGCGTATAACCCAAAAGGGTATTAAGACGTGGTGTTAAAACAAAAATTATCGGTAAGTTTGAGTGTTTACTATCATGAGGTTATACATTTTGTCACAGTTTCTCACATACTCGTCCGTGATATAAACATGTTTGTTTTTTTACTACAATGGAACAGGGATGAGTAAGGTACTATTTTAGAGGAATGTACCCACCTCTTCATGGAGGAAAGATGGGAAATCATTTAGTAATAAAAAACAATCTCAATGTATTCGTTTGAGATTTGAGCCTTGACCTTCCCGCCACTTTCAAACTAGACTAAATGAGCTTGACATTTAGAATATGTGCTCACCGGAGTGGGTGATGCTATCATAGGCTGAGCTAGTTATTTTTACAGTCCTATTAAAAAAAATTAAATACACGCTATCTTCGGTGGTCGATCGGTATAAGTCCCCACTTTCACAATAAATAGACTGTACTGCTGATGACGGGAGAATAGGGTTTCGAATCGCGGTTAACTGAATTGTTGCTGTTTTTTCCTAGTAGGTTTTCCACCATCCCTCTATGCAAATTCAGGTACACCTCCTCCTAAATTAAATCTTCTCATAACTAACTCATTAGTGTTTTGCGTGGAACCAGAACATGGGTAGTGAGATACGGCGACAAATAAAAACAATACATTTACAGATGCAAGCTAAAAATAAAAAAATAAAAAATTATGTTAGTTTAATTAAATGTACCAACATTCTTCTGTGGTTTAACGAGAAACCATTATTAAGAAAAAGTGGACCTGATTGAGAGTTAAGAGGGCCAGGTAAACCCCTACACCAACCCTTCTTATGGGAATAGGTTGGAGATGAGTTTAGAGAGAAGTTTAACATCTCTATACAAATTATAACTGGCACCGATGGACAAATGGTCTAAGGCACTTGACAGATATTGTACTTGATATCTCAAGACGAGAAGGACGGATTTCGATTCACAGCCGGAATCATTAAAGGTAGTTTTCCGCATGTGGTTTTAAATTTTTCTCATTTTCTCTGTGACCTAATTCGTGTGCATTATCATTGTATTACTCTCCCCCCGTCTATAGATTGGGTCGAGTTGTTAATAAGCTTTTGGGTTAGATGTACAACTTTTTTTTTATCATGTAGGATTGAAAATAAAACTCTAAACTTTTATATACATTACTTACTTTTCCATTTATTTTACCGATTTGGTTTATCCATAAAAACTGTAAAGCTATAAACCTTGCCTAACGGAATCCTTTGTAAGCTTTCAGGAGCCCGCCTTATCACACAAAATAACGCATATCTTAGGTAGACAATACATCTCAAACCAGACGTGGCCATGTAGTGGGGTTTTTCTACATTCAAATTTAGAAAACAGTGAAATTGGGACCAATGAAATAGTTTTACCGTATATAAATAAATGGTACGGTGCACTGAATAGACTTTCTTTTTCTCTGTTATCTTAAAATAGATACATTTACAAAACTCTTTAAGATTTATGAAACGAAATAATATACAATGTTGGAAATATACTAAACCAAAGATCCTCATTGAAATAATAACCAACGTCACAGAAACATTGAGAAAAGAGGAACATCTCTCTGTCCACCAAAGAACAAAACATTCAATTTCATTTTCAAAGACCTGCATACAAAAATATATGTATTTTCTTATAGATTAGAAACTATTGGTTTTATAGAAATACTCGCTTTGCTCGTTGGGGGCTTCACCCCCAAACCACCGATGGGTTTTCTTTGCAAGTGGATGTAAAATAATGTAATTCCAGAGCAGTTTTTTGATAGGTCTTACCATTTAGACACAACAAACCTCCAAAGACAGATCCACGCTGACTTTAAATTTTCTCCAAAATTTTGAATTTTTTCGGGAGTTAAACATTAAAATTTTTAACTTTTTAAAATTTTCCCGTCGGTTACAAGCTAGAGGCTATAAGTTTGCCAAATTTCAAGTTTCTAGCTCATCTAGAAGTAGGTAAACATTAATGTCAGCGAGTGAGTCAGCCATGTGGCTTTATAGTAAGTAGTATAATAATATATCAAAGAAACGAGTCTTACAATTAATAGTTCTACAACTTTACTTTACAATGATGTTATTTAGTATCTGTAATAGTTGCCGGGATATAATCAAAATAGGAAATTTTCGCTTATATAAAGTACCTTTAAAGTATTTTTCATGAAAAAAAAAGAAGAGAATTGCCATCTTGTTTTTAATGGCAAATAGTAGGCTACCTCGATACAAAATGTAATCAAAATTGTTACAGCGAATTTTGAGAAAAACAATTCTTTCTTTTTTTTTCCTTTTCATAAAACTCCCTTTATCCTAGGGTTGGAATTTTAATTCCAAAAATTCCTTGGGAGGACCTTATGAAAACCCCAGATAACAAATTTTAACCCGATCGGTAAAATGAGGTGGGATCGTGAAAACAACTTTTTCGATTTCATCAAAGTCGACACTTACCAAACTCTCGAGTTTGATTTTTTTTTTTTTACGCGATCATAATAATTCTCTCTGCGATGTGTTGAGAGAGAATAAAATTACAACTAAACTGAAAAACAATTATTTAAAAATGAAATATTACTACTATGATCCCAATTTCGCCTTTGTCAAACGCATACAGAAGAAACCCGCAATTGGATGTGTTTTCCGGTTAGAGCGTAACCGCGTATCTAATATCCCGGTTAATTGTCCGTGAGATGGGCCCTTGAAGTTTGGCAAACAAACTCGTCCCCAGATGCACCGAGTATTCCTGTCTCGTGGCTATTGACCCCACTCGCATGTAAATGCCACTCGATGACACACATGTTTTAAAGCATATGTGATGTCACACATGCAGTAGCGCAAAACACTTACATGTCTCAATAGAGTAGCCATATAATTTCGACAACAGACGAACCGCCAGACATTTAATTACCGCCTTTGTGTGTGTGTGTGTGTGTGTGTGTGTGTGTGTGTGTGTGTGTGTGTGTGTGTGTGCGTGCGTGCGTGCGTAAGCTGGGAAGGGTGGCAATATGAGTGATGACTAAGTGGTTCTCCTATATAATCCATTCACGATAAGCTAACATTTTTCGACGTATCCCAAAGTCACTAAAGTTATCTTATATCATGAACATATTAATATTATATGATACCTATCAGTTCATCATTGAAAAAATACATCATATTTTGACATTTCATGAAAAGAAAAGAAAAGTTTCATTAATGTATTTAAATGAGAATGATGGTTTAACTTACTACGAACATATTAGCTATTATAGCATTCTAAATTTGAATTAAATAGAATTCTTTCTTTGACTACGTCACAGACAGTAATGTAAATGTTTATGTTTTGTTATATTGGTGCTAAGAGAGGGTTGCGCACATCTTCCCGAATATGTTTTTGTAACTCAGCAAATTAAACCTTCTGTTTATTTCCTTTTCTTCGTTTTGTTGCCACAGAATACAATGAACTCTTTTTATTTCTCTGTAATAATCCTCTACTTTGAAGATGAGACAAAGGAGTATCTGATAGTTCTAATAGTTCCAATATTTATTAAAAGATGTCCAGACAATCCTGTTACGTTTCGGTTGTATTTTGCCACAGTCATAAATACGTCAACCGAACAGATTTGTTCTGTTCACAGGTAAGTATTGAAATAAAACAAAAAATATTCCCGTGCGTAAACCCTGTTTTCCTTCAAACGTTCTGACCTCGTAAGCGGCAAGAATTTCTTGATGCGGCACGCTCTAACCTTGCATGAGCCCGTGACAGGACTTGGTTAGTTTGAAAAAGATAAAATCATATTTACTTAACTTGAAGATATAAATCGAAACAAATAAGTCAATGCCAATTTCATTTCACGATTCATTATTTTCTAACATTGTCAATTGTACACGCATGGGCACTACATTTAGTTCCTTCTTATGAGAGTATCGTGTACTATTGTTGTTTACACACTTCCGGAGTTCAATGACATGGTGATGTTCTGCTCTACTGTTTTATTGAAATTGGTTTATCTCTTCCTGGGATCTCTCGATCTCTTCAAAAAGCTAAATATCTCAATTATAATTAATTACTCTTCTTCAAGTTATCTCTGTATGGATGTGACTAGACTACCTTTGAAGAGAAAGGGAAGAGTTGAATCTCAACCTGAAGATTTGGTGTGATGTTCCATGTGTGACTTTCCCCTATGGTTTTCCCATTACCACCCTATGCTAATATGAGTGTACATCCTTATTGATACCTTTTTGTGTCATGATTACATTAAATAATTATGATTCAAAAACACACACAAGACTTTTTTGCCACCTTATTTCTTATTTTATTTTGTTTATCTCTAAAAAAAACTTGTTGCCAAGTAGATATAAAAATGTTTTGTTGATCTTTCCAAACCTCTTGTTGACAAATGGAAATGTTCTGTTGATAGTTTCAAACCCCTTGTTTGTAAGGAAATCCAAGGAGATGTATACATTTTTTGTCTATCATTCCAAACCTCTTGTTGCCAAGGAGATTTATACATTTTTTTGTTGATATTTATAATCTCCTCGTAGCTGCAGGAGATTTATAAATGTGTTGTTGATCTTTTTAAACTCCTTATTGTCAAGGAGATTTATAAACTTAACAGTAAATATATTGACGGAGCTACATAGCTTCTTTATCCTTATTGTTTGGATGGATAATTTATCTTAGTGAAGTTTAAATAATTGCATCATAAATCTTGGAATAAAAATTGGAAACCAGGTTGTTTTAAGTTATATTTTGTATTATATTTCAAATTTAAGATTCCAATACTCTATGGTCAACTGTGCTTGTTTGAATTGGCAACAAATAATATCCCGAATGAGTATGCCTTATTTATCTTTATTAATAAGAACATAAAACCTTGCCAATACGACCGGTTCTCTTTCAATCAAAATCAGTACTGTCCTCTGTTGATGTCCTAAGCTACGCACCCCTGCCCTAGAGCAAGGCCTCGAGTAATAGGACATGATGTCACCAATGACATCCAAATATTGACGATGAAGTTTAAAGGCCCCCATTAATAAAATCAGCTACATGACATTTGTTTTTTAAGAAACATTTCTGCACCAGTCTGTGAGTTAAACATGAGGTCATAGCTATCCTAGCTAGACCATCATAAAATGAACCAACTTGAGGTCCCGTAATAAGGCAATCTTCCTTTCTCTTCTAGTTTCCACGTCACTCAACAGACGGCGTGTTGAGTAGAGATCGTTTATACATAGTAGCAGTGAAATCCAACCTCTCCATTCAACAACCACCCATATCACAAAAACACACTTTATTTAGCGATAGATACGAGCTATATAACATCCTGCAAAAGTGGGCACGTGGTTGCCAAACGGTCGATCGCCAGCAACCGGTAGCTAATGGTGACATTTTTGCTACCATCATTAGGTCATCAATCTTGCGATTGATTTTATGCTACTCTACATTTCGCCTATCCTGTGCTAATATTTTTACATCTTTGTATCTTCTTCTGACAATATCAGACGCTATTTGATTTATATTCATAGGATATATAATAGTAGGATTCTTTGATATAGTCACATATTATATACTGACTTCAAGGTGAGCAACGTTGTCATAAACTTATTAATGTTAGAGTATTATAAATTCCCTTCTAACCTAACTATTTTTGACTTATTCAAAATTACCGTTTCTGGACTTATAAAATTTAAACTTATTGATTATTAACATGAAATTCACATCTGATGGACTTAGAATATTTTGGCTTCTAAAGCCATGGAAATATTTGATATCTTTGTAATAGTTCAAACCTTATGTCCTATCTTTGCAATATTATCTCTTTGGGGGACATTTTACCCTTTGGGTAATGGCCATTTGGGACGGTTATTAACTGATAGCGTCATTCGTCGGCTCTACTTATTTTAATATTTTGTGGGATTAAAATCATCTTGTTAGCTATTGGAAGATTCTTTAATATTGTTGGTAATGTTTAAAGTTTATAGTTTGTTAGTTAAAGATGGGGCCGCAAGTCGGGAAGATTATAATGTAGACTTCGCCTTAATAATTAAATGTTTGAGCAAGCCGCTTGGCTGCGTCGTTATAAAAATTAAATTTTGATGTTTTGTCAGATGATTTCAAATATAGTCCTGTTCAGTTGAGAGGACTATAATTTAATAGAGCCATATTGTTATGGTTTCAACTAATTGATAGTTGCCAAAAAGGGCAATAAGATAATTTTTTTTATTTATACGATTGTATCCCTGATTAATTATTAATGCCTCGGATCTTTGATTTACCTATAAATTTCAATCATGAGAGGATTAAGGTTATCAAACAGAGAGTGTTATGAAAGTCAATTTAAAATAGTGTTTTGAACCACCATTTATGGGCGAGAGTAGGTGTCTTTCAATTATCAAAAGTTGATTATCTGTAGTTATGACTGGTGTGAGACAGTCCTGCCAACTTGTCACGTTGGAACTTACCTTTATTACTTCTCTCACATTGTATAATGCCGTTTTTTACTTAAAGTACTTTCTATGGTTCATAAAACCTGTGTGTGACAATTAAAGCAAGTTCACTTCAAACTAATTTTCAGCGCCTAACGCTTTGAGCTGGCTCACTCGTCTCATCGAGAGTGATGATGGGGGGTGTTACATATTGAAGCTCTACTATCAGCTGTTGCTCCTGTTAATGATTTACTATCTTGGAAAAATCTGAACCAATACGAATCCATCGATGCAGAGATTAGCAAGGCCACAAAAGACGTCCTACTGCGTCATTTGTGATATTTATCAGATTAATTAGTAGGTCTTGCTCTCTTCTCTGAAAAAATTATCTCCAGCAGAAAAATGTGAGATAGTAAATGCTATGAGAGATAAACCAGAAGAGTTGCGAGGAACACGAAGAAATGCTGATCTTCTCAAAACCAGCAAAGAGGCTACATTATAATATTTCGTAAGTTAATGCACTGGTCATTTATTAAAAGGAGTTGTCATTTCCGAAACATTTCTCAATAATGAACCAGAGTCAAGTTTATTTGCACGGACAAGAACGTGTAAGAAAAATCCAGAATACCTATGATAACACTGAAAGAAGAGTTAAATTGTTTCAGAGATTTCAATAAGGTGTTAACAAATAATTAGGAAAAATAATAATTTGTGCTACAAGTAGTTGAGGTAAACAGGAAATCAGTTCCATCAACCTCCACAAAAAAAGAAATTGTACACTCTGTTTCGAAGTGAGGTTTTATATCAAATTATGAGCTATTTTGATATGTAAATCCTTTGTTACTAAGGCTAATGAAATATTCTGACTGCAATTATAAGTAAATCATTATTGGAATTATTTTGGTTGGAATTTTGTTTTATTTATTGGCTCTCTCCTTATACCTACAATCTACATACAATTTTAATTTTAGTGAAAGTTTGGGACCTGTTGAGCATCACTTTGAATTTGAAGTAAAGAGCCGAAACCTTTACCAAAATTTTTTCCATGTAGGTCTAACATTTTGAGAGGATGTTCTGGTATTTACTAAATACTTAACTTTTTCGCATGCTATTGTCAATCAACCTAATGTCAATATTTAATATCTTCATTTCCACCATCAAATTCTGTAGTTTTCCACATTACTTGAGAATTTTGACATTTCAAGTTATAATCCTTTTTGTTCCTACGTATCGTATAATCCTTTTTGTTACTACGTATCGTGGTGGACCCCCGAGGCGGCTTTCACCTGGACATCCAAATGGGAGACCTTTTAACTTGCATAATTAAATGCGTCCGGAAGTGCCATCATATTAATGTAGTGGTTCTTAGGATTGTAGTGTTGTGGTTTCCTCTTTCTTCCCACATCACAATGCCATGGTCGTTAGAATGGCTGCCACCCTCGCGCTTAGCTAGCTATCTGGTGGTCGGTAGCCCACTCGAAAAATTAATTTTGCGTTTTCCAAATAGCATTGAAGAGTGTTGCCTCAATTTTAGTATATGTGACCTCTTGTTTCTAAGGAGATCTATCCAGCTCTATTTCGAGCTACACTACAAGTAAAGGCATTGTTTTATTCTATCATTTTGTTCAATTCATCATTTTGCTGAATGAAATGTGTGTGTGTGTGTGTATATATATATATATATATATATATATATTCACACATTTAACATTAAAACAATCGAGTGAATAACTTTACACTACCATTAGAATTCAGTTATCAGAATATTCATCTAAGCCTACATGTGTATATATATATATATATATATATATATATATTCACACACATGTAGGCTTAGATGAATATTCTGATAACTGAATTCTAATGGTAGTGTAAAGTTATTCACTCGATTGTTTTTAATGTTGATGAAAGTGTATGCCGTTCTTCTCAATAATCTAAAAAAAAAAGCATTTAAAAATATGTATTTTACTGTAATTTTGTTTAAAAAAAATATCGCTACCTTGTGTTTCCCAGTATTAAAAAGTGCAATTTAGTACAAAATGTATTAACATTTTTACATTTTTTACATTACAATTACGAATACCAAGTCACAGAGTTTACTTCCGAATGAACCAAAGTGTGATGGCAAACTCTCAGTACATGTTACACTAATACCCAATACACAATCCTGAAAATGTTTAATCTTTGTAGCTCGTTAAACAATTTGACACTTTGAAAGTATTCGATGAGTTTGATGAACTCTAGTCGAAAGCATTAACCACAAGCTAAACTTGATCGCAGTTGATAGAGAGGCTAGGTGTGGTGAGGGTGATTTTATTTGTTTCCCGTCCATCCCCCCTTCCTCCTCATCCTCTTTCAACGCTAATATAGACGCATATCTTCTAGGCTATCTTCCTCATAGCTTACATTTATATTAAGCCAATGATCGGCAACTAGTCGAACGTGATCGACCGGTCGAAATTACGTCAATTTTTACTCGATCAAATTATAAAACGACATCGTTATTAAAAGTTGATATTTGAGTTCTCCATACTCGCGACTGTGTCAAGTACTTTCAAATAATATTTGAGTGTAGTTAAAATTATCTTGATCCTTCTTAATCCGTGATGTTATAAGAAAATTTAATAGTTTCTTGTAATTTTATTTGTTCTATATCTTTTTCTAAAAAGGTGGAAATATAAGTATTTGAGGAAAGATTGAATTCTAGGATTAAATATAAGATATATATAAAAAGTAAAAATAAATTAAAGTAGAGAGGAGGAATGATTGGTGATTGAGACTTTTGATATGTTTGTAAGTCAATTGGGTTCCGAAAACGTAGCCTACTCTTGGATTAAGTCATTAACAACTTGTCTTTTTTTGTCATTAGCTTAAAAATCAAGGTTATCAGTGGTATAATCTAAGATAAGGAGGGGATAAGGTAATTGTAGAGGAAATAAATCACTACATTAGCGTGTAAAGGGGGTGGGAAAACAAGTGATATTATGTGTTTTGTGGAGAGAAAAAATACCCCAGAGAACCCAGCCGAGACTCAAGCGTCGACCTACCTGTCATCAGAAATCAAGTATTCTGTGAGCTTTAGACCTCGTGACTACCGCTGCGTCTAGAGCCCTACTGTCCAACTGGACAATTCACGTATTTACACTGATGAGGTAATGATTAGGAAAGGTATAGTTTAGAGGGAAAGTATCCGCATTGGTATGGAGAGAGAGTGCGGGAAACCACTCAGGAAAGACTAGCTCACAACACCCTGTCGGGATACCTTAGACACAGTGGTATTCAACCTGGGGTACGCGTACCCCCGGGGATAAGTGAATACATCTTAAGGAGTACGTAAATTTAATATGTACCTTTATATACATTTCTTATTTAAAACGAATTATTTAAAAAAATTGCTTTGATTTAACCTATTTTTTTATATAGAATAACTTGCACTATGTACCAACCACTTTGGAGGTAGAAGGTTCAAGCTAAATCACATCTGTGGGTACGGAAACGAAAAAGGTTGTAAACCACTGTCTAAGCTCACGTTACCACTAGTAAAGGTCCGAAAGATTCTGAGTTCACTGCAAGTATATCTTCAGGTGCTAGTTAAGTTAAGCACGTTAAGCACCTAGATGTATAGTAATAATAATAACATAATCATTTCGTTTTGAAGGCACGTGTGGTGCATTTTTAGAATACTCTCAGATACTGGGTGGGCCTTGCTAATGATGCCCATTAGAAGTCGTTGCGAGTTGTCTTGTGAGAAGAAAAAATTGTTTTACGTGAAGGAAAAAAAGGAAGGGAAAAAAGTGAGGGTATAAGTTAGTGGTGTAACCAACTTTGGTTAACTCCGCCCATCTTGTCTGTGTTTCCGCTTTGGTTCGTCCGCCCTAACTCATTGGGCTAGGACAGCCTCAGGCGAGTCCTTAGTTCAGGATGGAATGTTTGGAATAATCCTAGGTACTCCTGTGAGATGTTAGTCACGTGTGAAAATACCCGTCGAAATGGCGAGTAAAGAACGGGCTTTCAAAGGTTTGACTTTTGTTTCTTTAGTACGATGAAAGTTTTTCGCCACGTACACACGGATGAGTTGTGTTTAATTCAGTACAAGCCACCATTACCGTGTGAAGGATCAACTCTGTTGTGACCCGCTTCGGTGGCGTAGTTGGCTAACGCGCTTGTCGTGTTGAGCTCAACTGCTGAGGACATGGAGATCAAGGTTCGAATCTCGGTCGGGTGAACTGGGGGTGGTTTTTCCTAAATGGTTTTCCACTCTCCCTCCACGCAAATGCGGGTTCACTTCCTCTAATTCAACTTCCCAATTCCTAATCCATTAGCGTAATTAGTACTTAAAGCGTATAATCCAAACGGGTAGTAAGACGCGGTGCTAAATAATAAATAATAATAAATAACTCTGTTGTGACAACTATTAGCAACACAAGTAAAACTGATACCCTCCTCGGTGGCCTCATAGTCTAAAGGGGGAGGGAGGGTTCAAACTCATTTGATCATAAGGGCCCCATTGAAAATTGAAAACACTGAGAAGGCCACATTTTTTAAAAATAAAAAAATTGTCAGCATCTTGGGTAAAAAAAATTAAAACCCTTTTTGTTAAAAAACTAAAATTAAGATTGTTCATTTTTAAGACTTACCCTCTTCTTTTTTTTTTTAAGAAATATGAAATATTTGATCGACAACAATGGTGTGGGTTAGGTTTTTAATATTTTACCGAAGTCACTTTCATATTGATGACATTCCTTCCTGTAAAAGTGGTAAGCGTAAAAAGTAATACGATAAAACCACTTTTCAAACACTTATGTGCTACCAAACATTGCAAATATTTGTTGCGCAAATTTAACAACATTTGGGAATATATCTCCAGTGTGTAAAGAGTAAAAATTTTGTATACCATCCTTACTTGCTAAACTCACCAAAGTAATTCTTATTTTACAAATCTCAAATTGTGTATTTTTTCAACGTTTATTAAAGGAATAATTGAGCCACACTTGTATGTTGGTTAAATCAAAAGTTTAATGGACCGTAAGTGTGTGCTAAGTCATTCTTACAGCAGACTACATAGGGCCTACATTGTGGATGTCGGGGAGATTGGAGCTCGAATCCCGATTGGGTGTACTTATGGTGATATACTATAGATTGTTTCACCCTCTCTCTTCAAAAAAATGTAGGTACAATTCCTATAAATTCTACTTTACTTGTTCATAACACAGTGTAATTAGTATTATATGTGTATAACCTAAAGGGGTAGTAAAAAAAAGTAAGAAGTAAAAAAGTAGAAATAATGAAAACACGTCCTAGTACAGATCACAGTTTTTAGCGATGATTGAGTAGTAACAAATTGAACTATGATTCCTTTGTCTTTTAAACGCATGAAAAATTAAAAAGATTTGTTTTTGAAAAAGAAAGTTTGAGCAAAGTGGTTCTAATTAAGTATATCCTATAGATATTTTCATCATCTATAGTAATAAAAGGAAGTGTTTGTCTGTGTGTGTGTTTGTTTGTGTGAGATGACCAGCCAGATATACGGCACGCAGAGATATGAAATGTTTAACATAGGTGGACAGAAGGTGGTTCGATTGCACCTCGAAGCCAGATTTTTAAATTTTTAATCGTCTTTTTAACTAAGTTACTTTTAACAAATTTTTTAAGAAAATATTTTTTATCTGGTTTGGAATTACGTTTTAGAGATGGGCACCATGGGGGGGGGGGGGAGGAGGATGGATTATATAATTCTTATTCCACAGTGGGGTCACGGGCAACGCCGTGCGGGATTGCTAGTAAAAAAATAAAGAGCGGAATTTATTTTTCAGGAAATGCATGTGGTTTCATAAATAGTTGGCAATGTTACCATAGGGAGAGAGTAAAGTTGATAGTAAGGTTATCTGGCTACGTCCGTTTAATCTTTTTGAGCGTGAGATCATCGATGTTATTTCAATCTTAAAAGCGTTGCCAAAAGGTTTTATAGAATATTATCGTAGCGGTAAAGTGAGCTGCGACCGCAGGGTTTGTCCGAATAGGTCTTAGAGAAAATTTTAAGGGGGCTGCCTAAGTAGTTGAAATATTACAAACCAGATGTTGCGCGCTTAGGTTAAATATTGACAAAAACTTTAACAGTACACAATTTTGGGGTTTACTGGATGAACACAAAAATGTTAAACATGGTCGTATATTTTATAGACTTGTAAACAAAGTTGAAAATTTGAAATTTCACAGGCTGAATAGTCCAAAAATATATATATTGGTTGATCATTAAGACGTAAATGCCCAGTAAACTCAAAGTAACTGCTTTAAGAGCGTAGAATGAATTTTTGTGGATCAAATTATGTAATTTAATACTGAGAATCACAGCTCAAATTGTATTGACATTTGTGTTTTATTCCTTCCCTGTTTGTTCTCCTACTGCCAGAAAGTTATACCCAAGCATGTTATGTAATATCAGGTTTCGAATTTAAGTTAGGTATTCTGAGGGTTTCCATTCTTTATCCACGTAAATGCGAGTACACTTCCTTAAAATTCAACTTTATTAATCCCTAACACATTAGCGTAATTATTAATCATGCGTTTATTTCAGAAAGGTAGTGAGATGCAGTGTTAAAAAGAAATATGTTCGTCTATTTTAGGAGAGATCTCTTTTTTTTTCTTGTTATGTACTTTTTATTTTATTTATTTGAGTTATTTAACGAGCACTTTCATTAGAATAGTTATCAGATAATCTATGCGTATAACCTGAACTGGTGGTAAGATGCGGTGATAACAAATTTTTAAAACATCACGAGAATTGACGTTTGAATATATTAAATAAGTTTAAGTCACTTTTTACAACTGTTAGATACGGTCCTCCCCACCGTAATCCCACTTATACATGCATGACCTCCTCACACACAGTGTCGTAATTATAATAAATGTATAAACGATGTTTGCCGTACATTTGGCAACACCGCATCAAAGCACCATTGAAACACACGCACTTACAGGAAGCCATTCATCACGAATAAATGCCAATTGTTTGCGGTTGTTTTTTTCTCTCACAAGGGTGTGAGATGCAAAACTATGGATGAATAATTACCTGTATGCCTCACTCACATTCCTTAATGCACCAAGATACGATCAAATTGACGGGAAACTTTTGATCGACACCGTTTGTTGTTTTATTTTACTAAATATTATAATTGTATATATGTGGGTACCGTGTCTTAGCACCCTCTCGGACTTTCCACATATTTACTCTAGTATGGTGGGTATAATGAAGGTGTAATTTACAGGGAATGTACCAACATTTGCGTGGAGCAAGAGTGGCAAAACCCCACTTCTGTGGCTACTTGGTCTAAGACGTCACTATCGCAATAGACTACATACTGACGATGACGGGGAGATCGGGGTTTGATACCAGTCTGGTGTATTGTGGTTGGTTATTCTTAAAAAGGTTTTCCTCTCTCATTACAAGCAAATGCGGGTACACTTCCTTTAAATTCAATATTTCTTATCTCTAACTCGTTTAGAAAAATTAGTACATACGCGTATAACCTGAACAGGTAGTAAGACGCGGGGATAAAATAAAATGTAAACTATTTAGATTTTAATAAAACTCTGTATGCCAGACCGGGATTCAAACCTCAATCTCCCTGTCACTAGTAATTAAATCTATTGAAAGAGTGATGCCTTACCAGACTAGCCATTACCTGTAAAAAAAATGAAAACCGGGAATTATGTTTGAGTTTTGAGCATTGGAGGTATGTGTGTGTGGGGGCGGGGACTGGGAAAGGTGGTTGAATTTTGTCGTCTGTCCAGAATTTAAAAATATTGAGAGCATTTATTCAAAAATGTGACCGAACTAAGATAGTTAATTTGTTATAGACTCAATGTAATATTAAATTACCTGAAAAATTACATTACTTGACCTTTTTTAGCACTAACACGGCTCCCAACATATATTGTCTAGTTACTCACATGCACACGTCAGATTCAGATAGTAAGACTATTGTTTGACAGATACAACATTTCTAAAACAATTCTAATTTCTAATAAATGTATATATCAAATCATGTGAACCACAGCTTACACTTTACCTAAAAATATCGTAAAATAATATCAATGTTAGCTGTAAAAATTATGTTTGTATTTTATGAAAATTATTTTTACCAGAATCCTACTCAGTCGCACACCCGTAATTTACTTTGTGGGAGGGACACTCAGTCAAGATTGTATTTCGGAAAAGAATAGAGTGTTTGGATGGGTTTATTTTTAAGAGGTTTTCCCCTCCAACCCATAATGAAAGTCCGAGGACCCTCTCCAGTAAAATATAAAAAAGTTGATGCCTCTAGAAGATATTTGGAGTAGTCTTCGGTTGGAAATTTTAAAAAAACCAACAGATGTAGACCTTTAGAAGCTATTTGGAATAGTCCTGTCTTGACAATTTTTTGAAAATTATATGCCTCTAGGAGTAATTTAGAATGGTCTTCGCTTGGCAAATTGTTGAAATTAGTTGCGTATTAGACTAAAAATATAGATTAGATTCATTTGACACATCTTCAGTGGTTGATTATATATTAACATCAAGCCATCGTAATAGAACATAGTGTTTTTCACAACGTCTCAATATCCATGATTATGGTAACATAGAACCGAAACATGTCAAATTTTATTCTTTTATTTCACAACATATTTGGACCTAAGACATTGTTTCGTATCATACTATATTGTATCTTAAAAGTTTTTGTATTAATATTTTTAAAGTGCCAACCTATATTTTAGACTTTTCATCAACTCATTTATGGTTTAGTTGATGATGTATTTTATTATTATTATTATTATTATTATTATTATTATTAGTATTATTAGTATTATTATTATTAGCCCCGCGTCTTACTACCCATTCGGGTTATACGCAATTACGCTAATGTGTAATGGTAGGGTGATTGTGAGATGAAATGAAGGACCTACAGTTTAACGTGGAATTCGAACCACGTTGGAGGCCTGGCATTCCCCACATTCACAAGATGTCATAAATACACTTCTTGTCAGATGATGCATTATAATTGTATATAAATGCTCATATCTTACAATTTTTTTTTTTCACCAGAACTCTATTTTTAAGTTATACATTTTTGACTTGTTAGTTTCACTTAATGCATTTACCAATTTACCAATTGTTTAATCTATAAATTTAATTTATATATATATATATATATATATATATATATATATATATATATTATATATATATATTTCTAGAGCAATTTATCTAAGTCTTAACTTTTAATTATAAGCACTCCTTACTTTCAACCATTTTTTGTATAATGTTTTCTAAAATGTTGCTTGATTATATGGTTTAACTTGATGTAACTGCCACATTTGTAGCCCCCCTCTCCCCCCCCCCCCCCTCTGGCACGCGCACCAGTGACTATTCATATTTGTGTGTGTTGACATTTCGATGTGTAACCAGTGGTGGTGGGACAGAAGACATATTTCTTCAACCCCCATATACCCCCCTCAACTGTTATCAATAGTTTATAGAGACATTTAATATATTTTTTAAAAAATCAGGTGGAGACAATTTTAAATACTCGTATATTTTATATATGATTATAAAAATGTAAGCCAATCAAATAGAAAATATTTACGAATGGACCATGAACAACTAAAGAGTTTGTTCACCAAAAGTTATATATTAATTAAAAGAAATATTTCATTCTATAGCTAAATTGTGGAGTTTGTATATATCTATTGGACATTTTCTTTCTTTTATAAAACCCTAGATTCTAGAGCATGTTGCATAATTAAATTTATATTTTAGCAAAGATTTGTAATATATGTTATTTTTATAAAAGATTGTCAAAGTTACATAATATTTATTTTATCGAAGAGATGTGACAGTGTGATACCGGCCTAACCAGCAATCCCCTCCAATCCCAATACTCTCAACCCTTCCTTAGTAGAATGAGTCAAGTTCGCCTGCCCCACCCTCACCCCAACATAAATCGGTGGGCACTGGTTTGATTCCGTTTGGTACTTCCTCATAACCGTGTTTTACTACATGATCAGGTTATACGCATACATGATATAATAATTACTCTAATGATGTAGGGCTAAGGAGGAGAGCATTTTATAGGTATTTTTACCTGCATTTTCGTGGAAGGATAGTGAGAAACAGTTCAAGATAAACCACTCTCAATAGATCCAACTGGGATTCGAACTCTGATCTCCCTGTCATCAGCAGGCCAGTCTAGCACGAGAGGGACGGCTTATACCGTTTGTCCACTGAAGCGGGTCGGTTGGTATTGACGAAGGTATATACTACTTTATTATTATTGTTTATTATTATTATTATTATTATTATATTATTATTATTATTTTTTTATTATTATTATTATTTATTATTTAGCACCGCGTCTTACTACCCGTTCGGGTTATACGCTTTAAGTACTAATTATGCTAATGGATTAGGAATTGGGAAGGTTGTATTAGAGGAAGTGAACCCGCATTTGCGTGGAAGGAGAGTGGAAAACCATTTAGGAAAAACCACCCCCAGTTCACCCGACAGAGATTCGAACCTCGATCTCCCCGTCCTCGGAAGTCGAGCTCAACAAGACAAGCGCGTTAGCTAACTACGCCACCGAGGCGGGTTACTACTTTATTACATCTGAGATGTTCAAACTATTCCATTTTAATCATCGTGCCTCTTGCCCTATCCATCTGTGCCATCTTCATATTTTCATTATAATGTTAAGGAAACGGAATTTAAAATGTAAAGGGAATGTTACCTCAATTGCGTGCAGAGAGGTTGGAAAACCCTTAACTGAAAAAACACCTCAAAACTCCTGACTAGATGAATCTGGACCTATCCCATCACCAGTAAACAAGACAATACTAGACTGATGCCTTCGTTCTAATTTTTACCTACGTACACACAAAAAATAACTCTAGTTATATTTAAAACGCACAAGTTAAAACATTGATTTACATGAAAAAACTTAATTACGAGGTTATGTTCTTGCTGACATAGTAGTGTTTGTTTTTCGAAAAAAAAAAAGAGATAAATTAATATATTATTTACAACAACAACAACAAAAAATATATTTTCAACCTATAGTTTTAAGCAAATAAATATCAAAATGGTTAAGGTGGTAAACTTTTCAGATTATGATTTTAAGCAGTTTCAAGAATACGTCCTCAAATTTTCAGGGACCCAGGAATGTTTCTGAAGAAAAAAAATCAAAGGTGACTGGACAATAAACTATTGTTAAGAATAAATAATCGAGTGTCAGGCGCTGCGTGATTGAAACTATATCATAATTCTTTAATCATAACTCAAAATATTTAGATATTTGAAGATTAAGAAATGTATTTTCTGGAGCTGACGCTGAGTTTTGCGTAAGCTAAGCGCACGTTCGTCAAGGTCGGTTTGGAGAGGGAAATATATTCGGGTCCTAGCTATTGGCCTCTTTTACTCGCCTCTTTAAACTTGAGCTCTACTCCATTTGCATTTATTTCTAAGGAAAGCTTACGTTTCAAGGACAACAAGCTCATGGAGTTCTTCTAAAGAATCTGTCTCATTCCAAAGCTAAGGTGAAACTTAAGTTAGCTATAAATCTAGAACCAGACGTGACATCATAATGCGTCTTTCTATAGTTTAAGCTGAAATATAGTGACCGAAGATAAGTGAATCATTTTTTAGAGTATTTTAACATATATATCAAAGTTGGAACACAGCTGAAAAAAACTATTTCAGCGGTCCTAATTCTGCTGTTGTCAAGTAGAGAAAGCAGAAAACCATACCTCGATGCAATTCCTGTTTTAAGCGTAGTCTTGTATCTAATGTTCCTGTTAATCCGTCGTGAGACGGCCTCTTATGGTGCGGATGTAGGGGACGCGAGAAAAGGCCAATATTTCTTTGCCGTTTTTATAGCAAGACTTTTTTTGGCCAAACAAAATCAATCATTGTTTCAGTACAAAAATATTATTTTATTTTATTCATATGTGGATATCCACATTTGTTGAATATCTGTCGTTTAGCATAGCAGCATTTGATAAGAAACTTCTAAAATGAAGATCAAAAGTTGTCATTAAACTCCAGGACACCCTTGATAGATATTCAAGAACTGTTGAGGTCACCATATGAAGAAAATTAAACATTATGTTTCTAAACGAGTAAAATTTTATTTATTTAGACAAAAAAAAAATGGGTCTAAATAAAAACTGCCAAAACACTTACCTTTTCTCGCGTCTCTTACAACCCCACCTTAATATTTCAATGTGTGTCTCCTAAGATGATGTTTCATCCCAAAAAGGAAAGTGAATTATGAACCAAAGTGTACCGGAACGAATCATACACAGCAGTGTGTTTGGTTTGATTGGTCGTGTGGCACGCAGGATGTGTGTGGTTTATTGAAACATACCTCAGTACGCATATGAGAGTTTCTATATAACAATAAAATATAAGTACAGCAGTCGTACTCAGAAATAGAAAATATTTTTATAAGAGTTACAGGATGTACTGTCCCTTCCATATTATATTTCTTACATTGATATCACATGTTGAAATAATGTACAGTCACATCTCCGTAGACGAACCTTAAATATAAATATATTTATTTCCATACAGATATACATTATACTATACATAATCGTATTTTTGTAGAAGAGCTACATACATAATCATATAGTCATAGGGTCATGTATACTATAATTATAGTCTCTCTCTCTCTCGCCCCAATATTATATATATAATTATATTAGTTGCATCGCCATAGAAGAACCCCTTTAATTTTATTTTAATTTATACATAGGGCCTATAGTCACTGTCGAAGAAAAATAATTTTAGAAAATATATATATATATATATATATATTATATTTGGGTGTATAAATTATATATATTTATATAATATAGAGGCATAAAACTTAGAATTTATTTGTATATAGCTATATATAAAATTATATGTGTATTTTATATATATATATAAAGGTGTATAATATATGTATATATAACTATATACATATATAAATTTATATATATTATGTATGTATACATATGAATATATATTTCTAAGAGTGTTTTATATAATTATATGTATAATGAATCATTTAATTCTCTTTCTATATATATTATGTATGTACACATAAATAAGATTAGCTAAACTCATATCGACGAACACACACGCTAAGGTGTTTACCCCGTTTTTTCTGGTTTAATGGTGACGGGCAGATGAATATTTTAAATCCCTGCCGGGTGTGATTAGGGTGTTTATAACTATAATTCACAGACAAATTGGAGTAAATATATTCAAATATATATTTCTCATACCTTTTACATTAATGTAAAATACGTTTACAGCCCATGCGGGAAGACGACTAGTACGAACATTCTGATGAATAAAGAATAAAACTAAAATAGAATACGAAGCTTAGTTTTAGCAGGATTTACTAAAATATGATTGCCAAAGTAATAAATATCTTACAGTTTAAAAATAAATGGTACAGAACTCCGCACGGACTTTCTCACACAATTGTTTAAAAATTGAGATATTTAATCAAAACTCGTAATATATGGGAAACGAAATAATATACACTAGCAAACCCGAGAAAAAAGGGGCTATACTTGCGTAAAACATTTTTTAAAAACCGGATTTAAATTTTATGATTTTCTTTTAAAATAATTAAAGTCCTCAGTATATTTGTAACACCCCCCCCCCCCCCCCACATAAAAAGTAGAGATTAGGTCCACAGGGGTCAATACTTGGCAATAAAATTTCGACTTTAGGTTAGAATTTTCGACATTTTATTAGGGGTTTCACATCTTATGGCTATTGCATTTTTATTTAATTCCTCATTTATAAATTTATATCAACAAACAAGGCAAATATTGACTATTTATTCTGAAATGATACATATAGATCGTTGATGTACAAACATTTCCCCTAATAGGTTTAAGAAACTTACTTATAGACTTATTCTATGGAATTAGAGAATTATTGCGTTAAAACTTAAGTCGTATCTTTGTACAACTGAAGCTTACAAAATTGTATTAATATATTTGCAATAGCTATGAAACTATTGGTTTTATAAAGATATATTTCAAATAAAACTTTATTTTTATTTTTAATGGTAGCCTACTACAACTCTGCAATAATAAGTTATTTATTATCTCAAATAGTTGCGGAGATACGGAAATTCCCACTTCTGTAAATTACCCTAAAAGTTATTTTTATAGGAAAATGTAAATAGCCATTTTATTTATAATCTTAATCAACGCATATATAGGGATTCTAATCAAAATCGTTAGAGACCATTTAGAGAAAATCGATTTTTTTAAATCTTTTTTCCCTTCAGCAATACCCCTTAATTTTAGGGTTCTAAATCTAATTCCAAAACCCCTCGGGGTAACCCTATGAAAATCCTAGTTACCAAGTTTTAGCCCGATCGGTAAAATAGTTTAGGCTCTAGTTAGAGGTACAGACAGACAGACGGAAATTTAAAAAAAAACACTTTATTTTTTATTCGGGGGGTCATTAAACGTCTACATTCATCAAAATCTCACGTTTAATTTTGTTTTCTCATGATCACACCTTCTCTACCTGTACGATAGTAAGAAAGTAAAAAATAAAAAATAAAATTTACGCATCAGGCCGGAACCCTTAAAGTCATTTTGCCGAAATATTGAGAGAAGCTATTTTGTTTGGAATATTTACAAATGTTTGGAAATGAAATTTAATCAAAATCGTTAGAGCCGATTTTTAGAAATCAATTTTTTATATTTTTTCCCTTCAGTAAGCTACCCTTAATTTTAGGGTTATAATATCCAATTTAATAAAACCTCGGGGCAACCCATGAAAACTTAGATATCAAGTTTTAGCCCGATCGGTAAAATAATTTAAGCTCTAGTCCGAGGAGGTACAGACAGACGGAAATTCAAAAACTGTTTTTTTATCCGGGGGGGTCATGAAACGTCAACATTCATAAAAATCTCAAGTTTGGTCGCTTTAAAAAATTTGGTATCAATGTTGATAAATGTGAGATAAACATAATGAACTAAAATAGGTGTTTTCCACTTTAAATTTATTTGTATATGTTACGGGTAGTGTGAGAAATCTGGATCGAGATTAGCCGGTAGATGTCAGCATTATCCAGGTGAAGTAGATAAAGTCAGAAATAGAAAGTAATTTATCTCATTTACGACCTTATCCGGATTATATTGACACTAGCCAGCAAGTCTTGGATAACGTTGAATAATATTCGCTAAACTAAGCAAGTTTCAATAAGGATTTTATTTTGAAACAATATTTCAAAATTGGACAATGAATTGGATCATTGCAGTGTACTAACATTCGAAATGCCTAATTTTATGGATTTTTTCTACTAACCTAACCTAGATTAACCTAGCCTAACTTAAACTAATCTAACTTATCCTACACTTACCTAACCTAACTAACCTAGCCTCAGCGATAGAAATTGCCACTAACCAAGTGCGGGTGAATAATATCAATATTATTTTGATAAACTTTGTAAAACATTATTTAGTCACCTCTAACTCAACATTATCTACGTATTTTGTGTAACGACAAGATTATCTGAATAAGGTTGACTTTATCCGTGTTCGGACTATATTCTAGCACATACACTAAAAAAGTCTGTTCTTAGGGTGATCAGACTATACACAAGTTACCCTCTTGGCGAAGGGCTTGGAAGGGGTCTGAAACAAGCTGGTTGTTTGGTCTACCTCGATGCGTAATGTCACCTTATTGATATGCAGGTGGGTATCTACGAGCTACCATGGAATCGTCGTTTTTCATGAGGCAAGAGTTCGACGTAACATAACTCTAAAAACAGCTAGGAACCAGACCCCAATAACACTTTTTAGAGTGTTCTAGTCTTTTAGTGTCCTTTACGTTAAACACTCCCCCCCACCCTTCCCCTCATCATTCCCTTACCACGACGCTTATTTGAATAAACAAGCCTCTCCTTTAGATTCGGCGTTTTAAAACGCTCACAATTTCCATATGCTACCCGCACAGTTGTTCTTCTCACTTCATAATAACTTAGCTTTTTTTTTTTTGCATGAAACCTTTCGGCTAGCTTTTATTTATAGACAATACTGGTCATCTTTAAAAAAAAAAAAAAGCCTTGACCAAATCACACAAAGAAAATGTTGACGTACTGTACAAAGTTTTTAGTTCGTAGTTTATGTTATCTTCTTATTATATTTGTTTGGCCTATCATTCTTTATCTTTGTACCTTTTCCTTCTTTAGTGTATTTGACGTCTTCTTTTAAAATGTTGTGTTGCACATTTCCCACTCCCACTCAGTGAGTTCCGTTTGAACCGAACTTAAGTTGAACTATTTGTGGTGACACAGACTTTATTTAGTAGACAACATCACAATAACAGTTGTTATTTTTTTCCTGTGGTAGCAGTGTGAAATGTGAATTGTAATGGTTTACATCTTCATGTGCTTGGCAGCGCGTAAAATGTTAACTGTATTACTTTGTCCCTTGGTCTTAGTATAAAGTGTGGACTGTATTACTTTGTCCGTTGGTCTTAGTATAAATGTTAACTATATTACTTTGTCCGTGGTCTTAGTATAAAAGTGTGTAACTGTATTACTTTGTCCCGTGGTCTTAGTATAAAGTGTGGACTGTATTACTTTGTCCGTGGTCTTAGTATAAATGTTGGACTGTATTACTTTGTCCTGGTCTTAGTATAAGTGTGAACTGTATTACTTGTCCGTGGTCTTAGTATAAAGTGTGGATGTTTACTTTTCCTGGTCTTAGTTAAAGTGTGACTTATCTTTGTCCCGTGGTCTTAGTATAAAGTGTGGACTGTATTACTTTGTCCCGTGGTCTTAGTATAAAGTGTGAACTGTTTTACTTTGTCCCGTGGTCTTAGTATAAAGTGTGACTGTTTACTTTGTCCCGTGGTCTTAGTATAAAGTGTGAACTTTATTTCTTTAGCTCCCGTGTACAGCTAGTTTAAAATATATTCCTCTTTATCCTTTAAAGCAATGTAAAGTGCAGTTAAGAGTCACTAGGCCTTAATTTTAGGCAAATGAAGATAAATTGTTATCGTTGTTGTAGTTATTCCTTGAAGATGCCACAGGCTGATAATCAGGTCCTAATAACAGGATAGCATATATAGAGTTGAAAACGGAATGTCGGACTTTATCCCAACATTACAAAAAGGAATTACAATATGTTGGCGTACAGAGATTACAATAAAACAAATGATTAGCTAATATTAATAAAGAAGGGAAACAAAAGGTGTATGATTTAAATTAATAATAATAATAATAATGATAATAATAATAACATTGATAAATTCAATTTGAAGTGATAAATAGTATTTGAAATAAAAAATATTTAGATCAAATATTATTTTAGAAAACACTAATATTGATATTTTATTTAGATGTGACATTTTTGTATGCATTGTATTGTATTTTATTTATAGCTAAAACTATTCCAAACCATTGCGATTTGTTTATTTACCTTATTTGGTTTTAAAATACGAATTACGGTCTATATTAATAAGATGTAAAACTAGAGTAACCTCGATGCGTTCCTAGAAGAGTACTCGCTAGCCGTTCCGTTTTATGGCGGTGCTAATATCCAAACAAACAAGAAAGAAAAAGAAGTTTGGCCGCCATTTTGAAGGTGTACTGGCTTTTGCTTTGTTTACTTCAAAGCTTAACTGTATGATAATATTGGTCTGCAACTTAATTTTATTTATGTGTTATTTTATATTTATCTTTTAATTTTTATGAGCTATTTTCTTTGATGCTTCATCAAATTCAAACTGATTTTCTAAATATTTCGTAACAAATTAAGCTACTCTGTGAATAATGAGTGGACCAAAATAATACAATAAATCTTTAGATTTAATTAATAAGCAAAATATATTTAGCACCACATCTTACCACCTGTTAAGGTTATAGTTATACACACATGTACTAATTAGGGTAATGAGTTAGAGATGAAGAAAAATGAATTTATAGTAAGTGTACCCGCATTTGCTTGGAGAGAGTGGAAAACCACCCTCTGTACACCCAACTAGGATTCTAACTCAACCCAAATCTTCCTGTCATCGATATTCTAGTTTATAGCGAGAGTGTGTCAGTGACCTGGTGGTCTAGGGGTAAGGTGTCAGGCTTCTGTGCTGGCGGCCGGGGCTCAATCCTCGGTCCCGGCACAGATTTATCTGATTTCCAAACCCTTCCTTCACCTCTGACAAGACATCTTGTGAATGTGGGGAATGCCAGGCCTCCACCGTGGTTCGGATTCCACGTTAAACTGTAGGTCCTCCATTTCATCTCACAATCACCCTACCATTACACATTAGCGTAAGTGCGTATAACCCGAACGGGTAGTAAGACGCGGTGCTAATAATAATAATAATAATAATAATAATAATAATAATAATAATAATATAGCGAGAGTGATGCCTGAGACCATGCGGCCACCGAAGCAGATATTTTTTCATAATGTTTCAAGTGTGCTTATTTTTAATAATTTTTTAATAAAAAATAAAAGCTATCAATGTTATTAAAAATTATTTAGTATATATCATTTTATTATAAAAAATATATAATATAAATACAATCATATCATAAAATATTTATTATTATGATGTATATATTCTATATACATAATATAAGTAAATATATGTTATACACATAATATAGGTATATCTATCCTATATATAATATTGGTATGTATAAAATATAGGTATATATATATATATATATTTAACATATAGTTATATATTTAAATATATTATATATATAAAACTAATATTATATTAGTAAATAATATTTCTAATAATAGCTAATGTTTAGGTAACATAAATTGTCACTTTATATTGCCTAAACGTTAGTTTTTAAGGTTTCTTTAATTTGAATTCCCGCCAAAGCTTACGATTTTTTATCAGAGATTACTAAGAGTTGTACAATTTTACATAACTTTCCTCTTATTTTTTGTGAAGTTAAAGCTATTCTGATTTCATAAATGGTTGATTTATAATTTATTTAATAGTACAAATGGACTTTATTAATTTTTAAAATTCCATTTTCTCCATAAGAATATATTGTAGACTCTGACGTCATACCCCCACAATGGCATACTGCGAGTACTCATTATATCTAGGTTATTCTATGGAAAACAATAAGCTAGCGCTGAAACTGTCCGTTTTGAGACGGGAGCTACAGTAATTTCTTCACTGTCATGAAGGTACAAACTATGGCTACTAGAGCGCTCTAGTGAAACTTTGAATATGGGTGGAGATTTTACTATGTTGGGACAAAATTATGTTTTTAATATTTCTTTCAAACTATTGATGTTTAGATAAAATTAGGATAATGGACCAGTCAAAAGCTTTTGTATTAGTTTTATCTGTGATTAAAATATTATCAAAAACAAACAAAAGGGTTCAAAATAATTAAAATACTTAGACTCGGCTTTCACTGGCCATTGAAGGAAAACACAACCTCCATCTTCAACCTATAGAAGAGAAGTTACGAGACCGAACTATTCCACATCCACATAACCGTTTAATCTGGTTATTTTGGGGAGTTGCGCAGACTTGCAACATAATGACTGAGTAACTAAAGTATTTTATTAGTTCTAAGAAAGACCAAAAAGAATACGCTAAAAAATAGATCCTATAAATAGTTCAAAAAATATTACAAAGAATGCTCTGTTATAGAATTACCGTCTAGTCCAGAAATGATTCTGCATTAAATGAGTGGTCCTTCCGTTTAAGAAGTTCCAGCGTCTAGTGCAGAATCTTTGTAACGTCCACAAATGTGGGTTTTATACAGAAAAAGAGTTCTCTTTCACGCCATATATATAAAAGTAACCCTTCTCGTCCATGTTTTCGAGATATAAGTCCTTAAATATGGAAATAGCTACATTTTACGAGTGGTCCTTCCGTTTAAGGCGTTCCAGCGTCTAGTCCAGAATTTTTGTCACGTCCACAAATGGTGGGTTTTATACAGAAAAATGTTTTCTTTCACTCCATATAAATAAAAGTATCCCTTCTCGTCCTTGTTTTCGAGATATAAGGCCTTAAATAGGGAAATGAGTAGTATTACCTTCTAAAATAGCCTTATGTTTAAAGTGCTCCAGCGTCTATTCCAGAATTTTTGTCATTTCCACAAATGGTGGGTTTTATACAGAAAACAGTTCTCTTTCACCCCATATATATAAAAGTAACCCTTCTCGTCCTTGTTTTCGAGATATAAGTCATTAAATATGGAAATAGCTACATTTTACGAGTGGTCCTTCCATTTAAGGCGTTCCAGCGTCTAGTCCAGAATTTTTGTCACGTCCACAAATGGTGGGTTTTATACAAAAAACAGTTCTCTTTCACCCCATATAAATAAAAGTAACCCTTCTCGTCCTTGTTTTCGAGATATAAGTCCTTAAATATGGAAATAGCTACATTTTACGAGTGGTCCTTCCGTTTAAGGCGTTCCAGCGTCTAGTCCAGAATTTTTGACACGTCCACAATCGGTGGGTTTTATACAGAAAAATGTTTTCTTTCACTCCATATAAATAAAAGTATCCCTTCTCATCCTTGTTTTCGAGATATAAGGCCTTAAATAGGGAAAAGAGTAGTATTACCTTCTAAAATAGCCTTATGTTTAAAGTGCTCCAGCGTCTATTCCAGAATTTTTGTCATTTCCACAAATGGTGGGTTTTATACAGAAAACGGTTTTCTTTCACCCCATATATATAAAAGTAACCCTTCTCGTCCTTGTTTTCGAGATATAAGTCCTTAAATATGGAAATAGCTACATTTTACGAGTGGTCCTTCCGTTTAAGGCGTTCCAGCGTCTAGTCCAGAATTTTTGTCACGTCCACAAATGGTGGGTTTTATACAGAAAAATGTTTTCTTTCACTCCATATGAATAAAAGTATCCCTTCTCGTCCTTGTTTTCGAGATATAAGGCCTTAAATAGGGAAATGAGTAGTATTACCTTCTAAAATAGCCTTATGTTTAAAGTGCTCCAGCGTCTATTCCAGAATTTTTGTCATTTCCACAAATGGTGGGTTTTATACAGAAAAGAGTTCTCTTTCAACCCATATATATAAAAGTAACCCTTCTCGTCCTTGTTTTCGAGATATAAGTCCTTAAATATGGAAATAGCTACATTTTACGAGTGGTCCTTCCGTTTAAGGCGTTCCAGCGTCTAGTCCAGAATTTTTGTCACGTCCACAAATGGTGGGTTTTATACAGAAAACAGTTCTCTTTCACCCCATATAAATAAAAGTAACCCTTCTCGTCCTTGTTTTCGAGATATAAGTCCTTAAATATGGAAATAACTACATTTTACGAGTGGTCCTTCCGTTTAAGGCGTTCCAGCGTCTAGTCCAGAATTTTTGTCACGTCCACAAATGGTGGGTTTTATACAGAAAAATGTTTTCTTTCACTCCATATAAATAAAAGTATCCCTTCTCGTCCTTGTTTTCGAGATATAAGGCCTTAAATAGGGAAATGAGTAGTATTACCTTCTAAAATAGCCTTATGTTTAAAGTGCTCCAGCGTCTATTCCAGAATTTTTGTCATTTCCACAAATGGTGGGTTTTATACAGAAAACAGTTCTCTTTCACCCCATATATATAAAAGTAACCCTTCTCGTCTTTGTTTTCGAGATATAAGTCCTTAAATAGGGAAATGAGTAGTATTACCTTCTAAAATAGCCTTATGTTTAAAGTGCTCCAGCGTCTATTCCAGAATTTTTGTCATTTCCAAATGGTGGATTTTATACAAAAAAGAGTTTTCTTTCACCCCATATATATAAAAGTAACCCTTCTCGTCTTTGTTTTCGAGATATAAGTCCTTAAATAGGGAAATGAGTAGTATTACCTTCTAAAATAGCCTTATGTTTAAAGTGCTCCAGCGTCTATTCCAGAATTTTTGTCATTTCCACAAATGGTGGGTTTTATACAGAAAAGAGTTCTCTTTCAACCCATATTATATATAAGTAACCCTTCTCGTCCTTGTTTTCGAGATATAAGTCCTTAAATATGGAAATAGCTACATTTTACGAGTGGTCCTTCCGTTTAAGGCGTTCCAGCGTCTAGTCCAGAATATTTGTCACGTCCACAAATGGTGGGTTTTATACAGAAAACAGTTCTCTTTCACCCCATATAAATAAAAGTAACCCTTCTCGTCCTTGTTTTCGAGATATAAGTCCTTAAATATGGAAATAACTACATTTTACGAGTGGTCCTTCCGTTTAAGGCGTTCCAGCGTCTAGTCCAGAATTTTTGTCACGTCCACAAATGGTGGGTTTTATACAGAAAAATGTTTTCTTTCACTCCATATAAATAAAAGTATCCCTTCTCGTCCTTGTTTTCGAGATATAAGGCCTTAAATAGGGAAATGAGTAGTATTACCTTCTAAAAAAGCCTTATGTTTAAAGTGCTCCAGCGTCTATTCCAGAATTTTTGTCATTTCCACAAATGGTGGGTTTTATACAGAAAACAGTTCTCTTTCACCCCATATAAATTAAATATCTCTTCTCGTACTTGTTTTCGTGATATAAGGCCTTAAATAGGGAAATTAATGGAATTATCATTTAAAAAAGCCTTATGTTTTAGGTACTCAAGCGTCTATTCCCGAATTTCTGTGACGTCCACAAAGAGTGGGTTTTATACAAAATTATTATTAGCACCGCGTCTTACTACCCGTTCGGGTTATACGCACTTACGCTAATGTGTAATGGTAGGGTGATTGTGAGATGAAATGAAGGACCTACAGTTTAACGTGGAATCCGAACCACGGTGGAGGCCTGGCATTCCTCACATTCACAAGATGTTTATACAAAAAACAGTTTTCTTTCATCCCATATAAATAAATGTATCCATTCTCGTCCTTGTTTTCGAGATAAGGCCTTAAAACGGAAATGAATTGATTTACCTTCAAAACTAGTTTTACATGTAGGCTACTCTAGGTTCTATTCTAGATTTCTTGTCCAAGCAAACATATTATATTTAATAAGCTTTTGATAATATGTTAGCTATAATTAAGTTTGGGTTACCTTATTGTTTATTATTTTTTTATTACTAGTAGAGGTAGATCTTTATTTTAATTTAAACTTATTCTCATAATTAATTTATATTATTTACTATTTTGACTAAAATATAGAATCTATTGATTGCAATGAATTTGTATCTTTTCCTGTACACACTATATATTTTTTCTATTTCTTGAATTTTGTCTTCATACCTGACCCCCTTATATTCAACCCTACTTTAGTTTCCCCTCCCCCTTGCTAATCCCTGTCTTGGGATTTTCCATACATATTTTATGTCTTTGGCTAGGGTTAGCCAAACGGATGGTTGCTCGCATTGTCATTTTACGCGACTTTCAAGAGAAACTAGCTTGGTTCTTTCTTTTTATTTTAAAGAGTGTCATTTTTTTTTTAAATAGTGGCCCATACACCACATGTAATTCAAACTATGATTCTGATGAAAGACTATACAATGATACCCATTTCTAATATTTTATTAGAATGTTTAGAATACAACCTTAGGGAAATTTTAATGTTTGTTTTCTTATGCTCTTTCTGGTCATATATAGTGTTTACAATGCAATTCTGGTATGGACTAGAGCATGTTACTTTTAATGATTAGTCTCAATTATAGTTCTGACAAAATAAAGTGGCAGAGGTACGAACGATACGAGTAATAAAATTCAATATACAACCAGTCCCTGTAATGATTGGAGGATACATACATACACACATATATACATACATACACACATACATACGCACATACACACATACATACGCACATACACACATACATACGCACATACACACCCATATGCACATACACACATACACACACATACACACGCTGGTGACAGCTGAAGAGCTGAAGAGAGCGTGCGCGAAAGTGGGAGACACGAAGGCCCCAGGGCTTGACGGTATCTCGAACGTCGCGCTCAAGGCAGCCATTAACGCAGTGCCAGGAATGTTCCTGGACATGTACAACACATGTCTCCAGGAGGGTACCTTCCCTCAGAAGTGGAAGCAGCAGAGACTGGTGCTCCTCCCCAAGGGGAAGAAACCGCCGGATGAACCTTCATCCTACCGTCCACTCTGCATGCTTGATACAGCTGGCAAAGTCCTTGAACGAATAATTCACGGGAGAATTGAGAAAGTAACAGAGAAAAAACTATCAGATAAGCAGTATGGTTTCCGCAAAGAGCGCTCCACGCTCGACGCTATTGACCTGGTGGTGAAACTTGCAAGGGATGCGATCTCCGGTGACAGGTGGAAGAACTGTGAGAAGCTGTACTGTCTAGTAGCGACGCTCGATATCAAGAACGCCTTCAATACAGCCAGGTGGGACTGCACCATGGGGGCGCTAGCGGAAATGGATGTTCCAGGATACCTGCAGAAGATGATAGCTAGCTACTTCACCGACAGGGTCCTCAAGTACGACACGGAGTATGGTCAACAAGAGTATCGGGTAACTGGGGGAGTACCTCAGGGCTCGGTTCTTGGGCCTCTCTTGTGGAACATCATGTATGATGGACTTCTGAAGCTCGTACTACCAAGAGCAGTGACACCCGTGGCCTTCGCTGATGATGTCGCTCTTGTCATTGTAGGAAAACACCTGGAGGACATCGGAAACCTCTTTGAGATCGCATTCATGAGGATTCATTGGTGGATGGATTCGGTTGGCCTGAAGCCGGCAGAGCACTAAACCGAGGCAGTATTGATCACCAGCAGGAAGAAGCTTGAGACGATCTCACTACAAGCAGGTAAGCATGAGATCACGTCCCAGCCGTGCATTCGGTATTTGGGGTGATGCTTGACTCGAGACTCAACTTTAAGCAGCAGGCGGAGCATGCCAGTGCCAAGGCATCTGTGGTTGGGGCTGTTCTATCACGGCTCATGCCCAATGTGGGGGGCCCCAAACAGAGAAGGAGAGCACTCCTGTCATCAGTCGTCACGTCAGTCCTCGCGTATGGCATTTCCATCTGGGCCGATGTACTGGCACTCCAGGAGTCCCGTCGTAAAGTGGCACCAGTCTACCGGCTGAGCGCTTCACAAATATCTAGTGCTTTCCGTACGGTATCAGAAGATGCGGTGTGCGTTATCATCGGAGTGCTGCCGATTGGGGTCTTGGCGGAAGAGCGGAAGGCCTTGTATCGTCGCAAAGGTCTAACATCGCTGAGCGCAGAGGAGTTGAAGAGGCAGGAGCGGCGAAGCAGTCTCCAACGATGGCAGCGGCTGTGGGAGGCCTCTACCAAGGGGAGATGGACTTACCGTTTGATTCCCGAAGTGGATAGGTGGTACAGCCGCAGCCACGCAGCTATTAATTACTACTTGACAGAGATGATCTCGGGACACGGGTGCTTCCGGGCATACCTATACAAGTTTAAGTATGAGGATTCCTCGGAGTGCCCCACCTGTCGCGGAGTAAAGGAGAATTCCGAGCACGTGTTCTTCACGTGTCCTCGGTATGATACCCAGCGTGAAAACCTGGAGGTCACAGTAGAGGGAAAGATTACGCTAGAAAACTTAAGGGATATGATGCTGTCGTCAGAGGCAGCGTGGGAGGCGACAAGCACGTTCGCGACGGAAGTCCTCAAGGGTCTACGTCTCGAAGAGCAGGAGAGGAGGAAAAGAGAATCAGAAGGAAGGAGCCTAGGACATCCTTAATCCCGCCACCAACAGCTAGGTGGGAAAGAGGAAGTAGGAGAGGGCACATCACAGAAGGAAGAGCAGAACAACAGCTAATGCCGCCCCTCACGAAGTAATACCTAACGGCGGTTCCGTGGGGGAGTAACAGAGGCGAGGAGAAGAGGGTCAGGTTTTTTAGTCGGTATGGGTTTGGTCAACATCCAAACCGAGTCCGACACTCTGTGCGTAAAAGCATTTCCCCCCCCTAAAAAAAAAACAACACATACACACACATACACCCACATACACACACATACACACATACACACACATATACACACATACACATACACACACATACATACACACACATACACATACACACATGCATACACACACATACATACACACACACTCACACACACTGAGTCAGACTGTTTTATATCTTAATATTATTTTGAATTAAAAATTCTACAGGCTGGAGTGATTTTCAATTAAAATATTATTTACACTGTTATTTTCTCCTAAAGTGCGCCGTCTTCACCATATATAATTAAAAGGAAAAAATAACACAAGTGTTTAATTAAATATGTAAATTTGCCTGCGAATGCCTGGAAAACCACCAATAAGTTTGACAACACGATGTAAATACTAGAATTTGTAAAAAAAAACAACTTACCAAGAATCTAAAGAGATTATGTTTAAAAAAACTGTTTGAATTATAATGCCTAAGACACAACACAACAATTAATTTTGTCCATCTGAAAATTAAATTCTTAATTAATGTGTGGTGAGTGTTTAGTACAGTGTTGTCAAAATAGTCTGGGAATTTTTTTATAGTTAATATTATTTAGTTTCACTCTTGTTTTACAGAATTATAACTTAATTATTTCTTGAAGTGCATGCCATTTTATAATATATTTTTTCATAAATAAATACCCGTTTTGGTGGCTGCATGGGCTATGGCGTCACTCTCACACATTACTAAATTGTCGATGATGGGGAAATCGGAGTTTGAATCCAGGACAGCTCTATCGAGGGTGTTTTTACTAATTAGTTGTTCACTCGCTCTCCATGCAAATGCATGTACACTTATTCTCAATTCAACCTACAACACCCCTAACGCATGTTAGTACATAAGCGTATAGCTGGAACAACAGGACTTATTTTTTAATTTCACATCTTATTTTTGTTTCCCTCTAAATTATTTTAAAACCCCTTGGTCAGAATCATTACTACTGGGGCTTAACTCAGGGGCGGCCAACCTTTTTGTCTTATGGGTCATTATTTACGGTGAATAAATTGTGCGTGACACTCTACCCCAAAACATCTACTTTAATCTTAAGAATCTAACAGCCAAAGCTATTATATTTGTTACCCGCCTCGGTGGCGTAGTTGGCTAACGCGCAAGTCGTGTTGAGCTCTACCGCCGAGGACGGGGAGATCGAGGTTCGAATCTCGGTCGGGTGAACTGTGGGTGGTTTTTCCTAAATGGTTTTCCACTCTCCCTCCACGCTAATGCGGGTTCACTTCCTCTAATTTAACCTTCCCAATTCCCAATCCATTAGCGTAATTAGTACTTAAAGAGTATAACCCGAACGGGTAGTAAGACGCAGTGCTAAATAATAATAATAATATTATATTTGTTTAGCGAGGATATACTCGCATCTAGATATCATATTCTGGAAATTGGAAAATGAAGAATGACCTTGGGCACGGGATGATTCCTGGATAGCTCAGTGGTAAAAGTATTGGCGTAATAAGCCAAAGATCCCGGCTTAGATTCCCGTGTCCAGGTGTCATTTTTAAATTTTCAGAATATACTTTAATCATAGCTTACTCCCACTAAACTGAGAAAAATACAATAAATATTTATAATAAAAAAAATGTTGGTATTTGTTTGAATCTTGAGCAGATATATGAGACGGAAAAATGTACCTTTTTTTTTCGTAAAATTTTAAATTATTATTTATGTAAAATAATTTCAACTGATTAAATGGAACTAAAAAGGAATCGATATAGATATCCCAAATGTCAACGTTTATATTTAAGATTAGTTTCCTTGACACCAGAAACATCATCAAACGAGCTTCGGTAGCCGCACGGTCTAACGCGCCACTCTCGCAATAGAATAGATTGCCGATAACAGGGAGATCGGTGTTAGATCCCAGTCGTTTGCACTGAGAGCGGTTTTTCCTCAGTTTCCCACTTTCACGGGTGCAATTCCTCTAAATCCAACCTTCTTCATCCCTAACACATTAGCGTAATTAGTACACAGGCGTGCAAACCGAACGGGTAGTAAGAAACGGTGCTAAAAAAAGTATTAAGGAAACAAATGAATGCGAGCCTTTGTCAAACCGCTATGTTCATAAATCATACTTCAATTGATTATCATCAATAAGTTAAATTAAATAATTTTAAGGTTGGCCAGCGATTTGTTCCCCCCCTACTCCCCCTATCCTCCATGGTTCATATCTACCCCTCCCCTGGCCTATTTTTATAACCCACTCGTCTTTTGACACATCATCTTTTGAAGTATAATAGGCTGAGTCATGTATGAAGGCTATGCGCCGTATCTATTTTCTTTAGGTAATATAAAAAATAAAAAATGTAATTATAAAACAAAACCCTATATATAAAACAGTTCCATTTGGATGAATTAATTTGCCGGTGTACAGAAATCCAGAAATAATTTAATTTAATTTTCAAAATTTTAATACTACGTCAATGTATAATAATGTTAAATTTTTTTCTACTACCTATTCAGGTTGTACGCATTAACTAATCTGGGGGTGACCTGGCGGTCTAGTGGTAAGATGTCGGACTTTTGTTCGGGGGGTGTGGGGTTCAATCCTCGGTCCCGGCACAGATATATCTGATTGCCAAACCCTTCCTTCACCTCTGACAAGACGTGTATTAATCACAACTTGTGAATGTGAGGAATGCCAAGCCTCCGCCGTGGTTCGGATCCCATGTTAAACTGTATATCCTCCATTTAATCTCACAATCACCCTACCATTACACATTAGCGTAAGTGCGTACAAGCCGAACGGGTAGTAAGACGCGGTGCTAATAATAATAATAATAATAATAATAATAATAATAATAATAATAATAATAATAATAATAATAATAATAATAATAACTAATCTGGGAGAAAACAATTAATACAATTTAATTTAATTACATCAAAACTAATGCTAATAAAAATGTTCGATACCTAATTAATAACATCTAATACTACTGATTTGATCATTTAAAAATAGTATATTGATCATTTAATCTACTTTTTTTAGCGTTGACTTTCATTTTAAAGGATTTTTATTGAGCCGAAAGAAAAAATTTAAATTAGGGCTGGGCTGATCAGCCCTTGCCAATTAGGCTGATGTCAATCATTTGTGGCCGATCTTGCCATTCGCCGATACCAATCATTTGTTTTTATTTGATTTACAATACAACAAAGTTAATATGCAAAACAATACTTACATAGTTAAAAATTTAAATATGTTGAGGTAGTTATTTGAAATAGAGGGAGGAGAGAGTAGAAGGTAGATAAGTGCCTAATACTTCTTTGATATTTTCCAAAATGTTATAATGTGGGCATAAATTATAAATAATTTAAGTATTTCAAAACCAGCACAAAGATACTTGAAGATTATGTTTAATTGTTTTAATCTTTTACTTTAAAAGTAGCTAATAATAATATTAATTATTATTATCTATATTTTTAATAATAAATAATAATAATAATAATTATTATTATTTATATTTTTAATAATATTCTTAAACTAAACAACAGTGATAAAAGACAAAATAAATATTTTATGGTCATTAAATTTGATCATCAGTTAATATTAAGGATGGACAGGAATTACATTTTTACTGACTGCAATGTGGTAAATAATCTAACATATAGTTAGTTATTCACGGTCTCAATTTCTTGTCGTTTTATATTTATTAATGCCAGGCCTCCACCGTGGTTCGGATTCCACGTTAAACTGTAGGTCCTTCATTTCATCTCACAATCACCCTACCATTACACATTAGTGTAAGAGCGTATAACCCGAACGGGTAGTAAGACGCGGTGCTAATAATAATAATAATAATAATAATAATATATATTTATTCTTCACATAAAATATAGATAATGCTTTTTCTAAATCATATTTTAGATAAATCACACCAAAACATCAATAATAATAATAATTATACTAACTGAGATAAATTATTAGGGTAATGTTAAGTTCTGTATCTATAAACTAGTTTTAAAACCCTTGATAGTTTCTTCCCTAGTTTTAGCACCCCTTGTATCTTCCGTTTCATTATTCGGAAGGGCAGTCTTCTTCCAAGAGTCAGTGAACTTGAAATATACCCCTGTCCTTCCGACCCTCCTACACACACACACACACACACACACACACACACACACACACACACTAAGAAATACTTCTCTCACACTCAACAAGGTGCTGTCCAACTTGCTAATCTTTCCATTCTAACTGAATAACAATCCCCCTCGACCCTATCGCGCGCTCACACACACACAAAGCTGGCTGTTTACTTCAGATTCCGCTAGCCCCCTCCCCCTAACTCAACTACTATTTTACACTACTTCAATAAACCCCCCTCATTCTACACAAAAGACAATATTGTCAACCAAAGAAATTACCAGTCATACAAAGAATCCTTTGTTTATTCTAAAAGGCGATTTCCGCACGTCCATCATATGAGTGAAGAATGACCATGGGTACGGGACGAATCCTGGGTAGCTCAGTGGTTAGAACATTGGCGTACTAAGCCAAAGATCCCGGGTTCGATTCCCGTGTCCGTTTGTCATTTTTCAATTTTCAGAATATGATATCTTAATGGAGTAAATCCTCTCTTAAAGCATATATAATAGCTTTGGCTATTTGACCCTTTGTTTAGCCTGAAGTTTTCCAGCTAATAGCCAACCAATCCCGCCTAACCTTCATTACAGGAATAGAAAAATAGAAAAACTCGCCAACCTCTTACTACCACCTCTTTCACTTGCCCTCCTCCCCTTCCATGATAATCTCAGCCCTGTTGCCAAGCAATAGAATAGTACAAAGGACCATGTTGTCTACTGCCTAGCTTGAAACTGGTGAATTACAACTACCTCACTTCTACCTTCCCAGTTCAAAAGATGGAGTGTTATTAATTGGTTTCAAGATGCAGATCATCGGCTTAAACGATTGTCCTATAATCAGCATCGGCCAAACCCTAAATTAAATACATCACATTAAAGATAATTTTTTACTGTAAGAGTGCTCAAATTCAAGTGCAATACACATGCGGAATTTTGACTTAGCCGTTTTTTATTCAAATATTAAAATACGATTGAGGGAAATATCAGAAATATTTCTTCACTTATTTTAAAGCCAATTTAAAGCATAGTAATTAAACGTTTTGACAAGGAAGATTCTTAAAAAGTTGGCTTTTAAAAAAGCTATTGTTCTTAAGGACACATATTTAAACACTTAAGGTTTAAATTTGTTGATTAATTTGTTATATTTAATAACAACAAGAAAACCACTGATGTTTCTGATGTTTAAGGGTAGTTTTTTTAACCTGTGAGAACATCAAATGTTAAAGTCATAACTAACCACAGATATCATGTGATGTGCTTTCAAGACTATTCCAATGTATCTTAAAAGCATGTTTTTTGCTAGGTTTTTCTATTAATTTGTATAATTTTTTTAGGTACTGGAGCAATTTTCAATAGTTATGTTTACAGAGCAGAAAAAAGTTACACTCAAAGGAAAGGAGGACAGATGGGGTTCATCTTTTTTATAAAAAAAACCAGCAAGTTTTTATATTTTAACATGGGCCTGCTTGATAGAGAGCATACACCCCAACCACCTCACCCCCACCATCATCAATATTTTTACTTTAGGGAAAGTGTCCCTCAATAATTATGGTTTGTTTATCTATGTCACCACCTTAAAACATATTTGAGGAACACTACATGTCTCAAATTAGGGGTGGACTGGAATACCGGGACACTAGTGGGCCGGTTTTATTTGGGCTGCTCAACTACTTTATTAAGCTATTCATTAAATTCAAAAAGATTGTTTTGATAAAGTTTTAATCATAATTCCCAGTTAGTTGATCTTAGGGTGTCCATGATAGATAGTTTGTGGACATATTAGATTACATTAAATATAAAACGGCCCTGTTTGGTGTTGTTTATAAACACCCTTTTTAAGCCAAACATTACATAATTTAATGGCTAAGGAATGTTGGAAATATCATAAAATTAAGATGGTAAAGACTTAAAATATGACCGCATAAATTGTTTAAAATAAATCAAATTTAAAGTTTAATCAGAGTTAATGATGATAATAATAAGTCATAAGGACAAATAAAAACCACCCGCCTCAGTGACCCCATAGTCTAATGCATCACTATCGTGTTAGACTGGCCTGCTGAGGACGGGGAGATTGGGGTTCGAGTCCCAGTCGGGTCTACTGAGTGTGATTTTTTCCTAATCTTTTCCCATTCTCCTTCCACACAAATGCGGGTGGACTATCTCTAAAATGTTTCCTTCTTCATCCTTACCCCATTAGAGTAATTACCATATATGCGTATAGCTTGAAAAGGCAGTAAATCGCGATGGTAAAAAAAAGTGAAAACTAATAAAAATTTCAAAGACAATATAGTTAACATTTATAAAAGATTTAAATTAGCATATAACATTCACTTTTGTCGAGTTATAAAATAAGTAAAGAAATTACTAATGAAAATTAAAATTGCAAGTATACAATTATGAAAAGAAAGACATTGAAAAGTGAAGAACTGTAGTTGGAGAATTTATTGAATTATAAATGAATCAAGAGTAAGTGAGAGAATTTATTTTTAGGGAAGATGAATTTTAAAGTTAAAAGAATGTATAATAGACTATGCAATTATTACTTATTCATTATTTTAACATGCCTTAATAAAATTAATTTCGAGAATATTTTCTAAATATTTGGTAAAATCATTGTATCTATACAAGTAGCAAGTGAAGGATACTTTTACCAACTTTAACATTTAAAAAATAGACTCCCTACTATTGTAGAACACATTAAAAGAAATGTTTCCCATGACAGTACAAAGTAAAAGCTGTTGTTTTAAGTGGACTGAATATTAAGCCAAATATTTAGAGGCTAATATTATATTCAGCTAAATTTATGTTATATAAGTAGTAATTATAAAGAATATAATTAATAACATGTATCACCCCCAAAGTTGACAATAATGTGTGTCTCGAAAAGATTCCCCCCAAGTTTGGATATAAAATGGGTGTCTATGTCCCCAAAGAGAAATTGAAATGTCAGGCACATCCGTATATTTTAATGTAATGCAAATGAACAAGCATTATACTGCCATTTGTGACTAATTTTTTTCATGATTATTTATATACTAATTAAAATGACTTTATGAACAATAAAATTAGGATTTGTTTATTTTGATTTCATAAAGAAATTATGTTTGTATTGATCAGTTAAACTTAGATATGTAACGGTTGCAATATCAAGATTATGTAAAAATTGTTCAGAGCAAAGCTTTATAAAAAAATTAGTAATAAAGTAGTATAGTTTTTAGTTTAAACCACATATATTAGAAAATTAGTGAACTTTTTCCACAATTCAGAAAAAAAAAGTTTTGGCTGTTTGTGGTTATTGAATAATAGTGGAATATTAACAAAAATAAGTGTAACATTTTTAGAAAGAACATGAGTAAACTTAATAATCCGTTAATGTAGTACACTATTGCTGAGTAAACACATTGATCAGACAATTAAAAGCTGGTAAACAAACAAAAAAATTAACAGAGGATATGCGAAGTTTTAGTTAATGTGGGGAGAACTGTGGAAGGATATTAATGTTTGAGATTAAGGAACATAAAAAAAAAAGCTTAAAATAATTTTAGAAGATAATACTACTAATTTCGCTATTCAAGGCCTTATATCTCGAAAAAAAGGACAAGAAGAGATACTTTTAATTATATGGTTTGATAAAGAACTGTTTTTTGTATAAAAACCCACCCTTTATGGACGTGACAGAAATTCTGGAATAGTCGCTGGAGCACATAAAACATAATGCTTTTTTAGATAATAATTCCATTCATTTCCCTATTTAAAGCCTTACATCTCGAAAACAAGGAGGAGAAGGAATACTTTTAATTATATGGTTTGATAGAGAACTGTTTTTTTGTATAAAACCCACTCTTTATGGACGTGACAGAAATTCTGGAATAGTCGCTGGAGCACCTAAAATATAATGCTTTTTTAGATGATAGTTCCATTCATTAACCTATTTAAGGCCTTATATCTCGAAAACAAGGACGAGGAGGGATACTTTTATTTATATGGAGTGAAAGAAAACATTTTTTTGTATTAAATCCACCATTTGTGGACGTGACAAAAATTCTGGACTAGACGCTGGAACGCCTTAAACGGAAGGACCACTCGTAAAATGTAGTTATTTCCATATTTAAGGACTTATATCTCGAAAACAAGGACGAGAAGGGTTACTTTTATATATATGGGGTGAAAGATAACAGTTTTCTGTATAAAACCCACCATTTGTGGAAATGACAAAAATTCTGGAATAGACGCTGGAGCACTTTAAACATAAGGCTATTTTAGAAGGCAATACTACTCATTTCCCTATTTAAGGCCTTATATCTCGAAAACAAGGACGAGAAGGGATACTTTTATTTATATGGAGTGAAAGAAAACATTTTTCTGTATAAAACCCACCATTTGTGGACGTGACAAAAATTCTGGACTAGACGCTGGAACGCCTTAAACGGAAGGACCACTCGTAAAATGTAGCTATTTCCATATTTAAGGACTTATATCTCGAAAACAAGGACGAGAAGGGTTACTTTTATATATATGGGGTGAAAGAAAATATTTTTCTGTATAAAACCCACCATTTGTGGACGTGACAAAAATTCTGGAATAGACGCTGGAGCACTTTAAACATAAGGCTATTTTAGAAGGTAATACTACTCATTTCCCTATTTAAGGCCTTATATCTCGAAAACAAGGACGAGAAGGGATACTTTTATTTATATGGGGTGAAAGAGAACTGTTTTTTGTATAAAACCCACCATTTGTGGACGTGTCAAAAATTCTGGACTAGACGCTGGAACGCCTTAAACGGAAGGACCACTCGTAAAATGTAGCTATTTCCATATTTAAGGACTTATATCTCGAAAACAAGGACGAGAAGGGTTACTTTTATATATATGGGGTGAAAGAAAACCGTTTTCTGTATAAAACCCACCATTTGTGGACGTGACAAAAATTCTGGACTAGACGCTGGAACGCCTTAAACGGAAGGACCACTCGTAAAATGTAGCTATTTCCATATTTAAGGACTTATATCTCGAAAACAAGGACGAGAAGGGATACTTTTATTTATATGGAGTGAAAGAAAACATTTTTCTGTATAAAACCCACCATTTGTGGAAATGACAAAAATTCTGGAATAGACGCTGGAGCACTTTAAACATAAGGCTATTTTAGAAGGTAATACTACTCATTTCCCTATTTAAGGCCTTATATCTCGAAAACAAGGACGAGAAGGGATACTTTTATTTATATGGAGTGAAAGAAAACATTTTTCTGTATAAAACCCACCGATTGTGGACGTGACAAAAATTCTGGACTAGACGCTGGAACGCCTTAAACGGAAGGACCACTCGTAAAATGTAGCTATTTCCATATTTAAGGACTTATATCTCGAAAACAAGGACGAGAAGGGTTACTTTTATATATATGGGGTGAAAGAGAACTGTTTTCTGTATAAAACCCACCATTTGTGGAAATGACAAAAATTCTGGAATAGACGCTGGAGCACTTTAAACATAAGGCTATTTTAGAAGGTAATACTACTCATTTCCCTATTTAAGGCCTTATATCTCGAAAACAAGGACGAGAAGGGATACTTTTATTTATATGGAGTGAAAGAAAACATTTTTCTGTATAAAACCCACCATTTGTGGACGTGACAAAAATCCTGGACCAGAAGTTGGAACGCCTTAAACGGAAGGATCACTTGTAAAATGAAGCTATTTACATTCATTTTCGTACGTTAAACTTGATCACGTCTTTCTTTGAGGCGCTCTCTGCCATCTCTTGATTAATTCTGTACTACTCCTGGTGCCTGCTTGCCTACTGCCATCTCTTTTTCAAATATTAACCTCATGTTCTTACTAGTTAATTTTCTTTCTATGGAGTTGGCTAAAATCGGTTAGGTTATTGTGGATGTGGAGTAGTTAGGTCCAGTGAGAAGTTTCCAACTTAAAAGTGCCTAGGAGGCACAATTGAATCCACAATTCTATTGACGGGTCGCATCATAATCGGCTAATTTTAATTCCACTGTTGACCTCGATGGACTTGGGCTAAATTACTCGTCCCTATGTTTGTAGGTTAAAACCCAGACGGAATTAACGAATTTTTTTCTAGCAATAAAAATCCGTAGCATAACTTCCTTCGGTAGAGAAGTAAATTCGTCGGTCCCATGTTGATTGTGGCATGTAAAAAGAACCCTAAAAGGTATGTAAAAATACCTTTCCTGGCCAAATTGGTATGCCATCTCCCTCTTGCTCGTAGAAAGTCTCTTATACTGATATAATCAGTCGGTTCAAAAAGGTCATGTTAATTAATTTAATTGGGGTGACCTGGTGGTCTAGGGGTAAGGTGTCAGACTTCTGTGCTGGGGTCCGGGGTTCAATCCTCGGTCCCGGCACAGATTTATCTGATTTCCAAACCCTTCCTACACCTCTGACAAGACATCTTGTGAATGTGTGGAATGCCAGGCCGCCACCGTGGTTCGGATTCCACGTTAAACTGTAGGTCCTTCATTTCATCTCACAATCACCCTACCATTACACATTAGCGTAAGTGCGTATAACCCGAACGGGTAGTAAGACGCGGTGCTAATAATAATAATAATAATAATAAATTTAATTAATGAAATTGAAATGAAAAGGTTTTCAAGCTATGCAAAAACGAGAACCACTATTTAATTGTGAAAGAAATAAGACGTGGTAATTTAAACATGTTAAATTAAATGTGAAACGAGTTTTCTGACTAAAATATACTATCTTCGACCTCACTTTTATGGTAAGAATTATTAAATTATTGCTGTTTTAATAAAAATAAAAATAATTAATTTATTTAAATCATATTTTAGTATATCAAAGTTATTTGTCACTCTACATTTATTATTTTTGTAACTGTTCATCAGCATGATTGTATCATTATTTAGCTATTATTGTTTTTTATTTTTTATATGTGCTTTTAAGGTAATGTGTACTTTCCCGTGCTGGTTTGTAATAGGTCTCACGACTGTTGGCCGGCACTATAATAAATTAAATTGAAATAATAATAATAATTATTATTATTATTATTATTATTATTATTATTATTATTATTATTATTATTATGTGATCTGTCTTACGACACGCGACAGATTAATTCCTTTTGTCAGTGAGCTTAGACCGCCAATATGTTCTGTCCTCTTCTCCACCTTCATTTCCCAGAATGTTCTTCTTTCCTTCAAGTCATCCAATATTTGAATCCTCCTTCTTCCTAAGCTCTTCTTCCCTCAACCTTTCTTTCTATGAACTCGTGCAGAAGACAGTTTCTCTTAAGTATGTGTCCAACCTAGTTTTCTTTGGCCCAAAGAATCACATCCAAAATTGTTCTCTTCTCACCCACTCTTCTTAATACATTTTCATTTTTCACCCTGCTTATCCACCTGAACTTCTCAAGTCTTATTCAGGAACACATTTAAAAGCTTTTCATGTATTTATTTTCCATTTCCCTGAGAGTCCAAGTTTCTGCTCCATACAGCGCGATGTTCCAAATGCAGCAGTTCATCAATTTCTTCCTCAGTTCCAAACTCAACTTGCTGGTTAACAGTAGCTTCTTATTGTTGTTGAAAGCTTCCATAGACATGATGATC